>CM077232.1:14412407-14842407 GCA_039654775.1 Spinibarbus caldwelli
AGAACTGTCTGTGACGGGGCGCTATTTGGATGTGAAAGTAAGCATCTTTCAAATCCACAGACAGGAACCAGTCCTCAGGCCGAATTTGGGCGAGGATCTGCTTTAATGTTAACATTCTGAACGGCCGTCGCATGAGGGCTCGATTCAGAAGTCTGAGATTGAGAATCGGTCCGATCCCACCATCTTTTTTGGGAACGAGGAAGTAGCAGCTGTAAAAGCCTGACTTCTATGGTTTTTAGAACCCAACTTGACACACCTGGGATGGCTTTCCAAGCCGGCAGCCGAGAGGCGAGAGGTTCTATTGTTATCAATGACGTATCGCCGCCCGCAGGGGGAGAAATGACATTTGTGAACATCTTCATCAAGGGCAGCTCGCCGTGCGGGGAGCTGGCCTTCGTGAGTGTTTTTGCCTTTAGCAATGAGTGCTTGCTGCCTGAAGGGGGAGAGCAGACATGTACGAGAGGCTTTACTGATGACAGTTCACCGCCAACAGGGGAGAACTGGCATGTGTGAATGTAGAGAGAGGAAATTTGCTCTTTATTGTATGTGGGTCCGCTATCGCAGCGGTAGTTTGGGGCACACACTGAAATGACAGGACGTGCCCTGTTAAAACACCTCCACCACTCAGAGGCATTCGAAGGGGTGGGGAATAACTGCGAGCTGTCTTTGAGGGGATTCCGGCGTCCGCGAGAATTACCCCTCTTCCTCTCCGCACGCAGATCAGGATGGCTTCTGAGGCCCAGGATCCAGCGTTATACGAGGGAGTGGGCCCTGATGCTTGGGGAAGGGGTACCTCTTCACCGATCTGGGGCACTGCTGAAGCCCTGGCTCTGGCTTTTGCGAGAACTGAGGCTGCGCTGGATTTGCAGGCTGCTGAGTGGACACTGGCTTGGGGCGGCTTGAAACATTCGCCAGGCAGGAGCGCTTAGGCAGGAAATGACGGAGCGCTTCACCAAGGCACAGAAGACGTCGCAAGCGCTGCATCATTTCCTGCCTAAGCGCTCCAGCCCAGCGACTGTTTCAAGCCGCCTCAAGCCAGCGTCCACTCAGCAGCCTGCAAAGCCGTTCACAGCTGGACCGAAGAGTCCTTTGGGCGAAACTGGGGAATCGAGGAAGGTCATTTTCTCGGCGTCCCTGATGTCTGTTAGGTTCAGCCACAAGTGGCACTCCAGCACCACCAGGGTGGACATGGCCTTGCCTACCGTCTGTGTCGTTGCCTTGGTAGCGCGCAGAGCCAAATCCGTGGCCGTTCGGAGCTCAGAGAACGTGCCGTGATCTCGGCCAGACTCGTCCAATTCACGGAGAAGTTTGGCCTGAAACACTTGGAGCATGGACATAGTATGCAGGGCTGAACCGGCCTGGCCAGCCACTGCATAGGCTCTGTTGGCGAGCGCTGACGTCATCCTGCAGGGCTTTGAAAGATGCGTTGCTGTCTTCAGTCCACGGCTCGTCGGCGGAAGCAGGTGTGCAGTAGAGGGGTTCACACGCGCCGAGTAAGGAGCTCGCCAGGTTTTAGTGAGCTCCTCGTGGACCTCTGGCATGAACGGAGCAGGTCGCTGTCGTGAGGAAGGCTGACGATGACTCATGAGGAACCACTCGTCGAGGAGGCCAGGGGTAGGCTCTTCCTGGGCCGACCACGCCAGGCCTAGTTCCTCCACAGCACATGTGAGAACGCGGATCAGCTCCGAGTCTACGCTGGGCCGCGCAGACTGAGATAGAGGGGGAGCTTCGGGCTCTTCGCCGGAACACGCCTACTCGTCAGCGTCAGATGCCGTCAAAGACACGGTCTCGTCGACGGTTATCTCCTCCTCAGACGCGCCGAAGGAAACCAGGCCACTCACGTCCAACGAGGGGCACTGATCCTCGCGTGTGAAGCAAACCGGCGGCGTGATGCGCTGCGGGGAGAGCGGAGTGCACGGGCGCTGGGCTGACACAGCCCCCGCTGTTCCGCTGCTTCTTCCTCCGAGGAGACGGGGGAACGGAACGGGGAGGATCACCTTTGTGAAAAAAGGCGGTCCGCGAGCGTAGGCGAGCAAGGTTCATGTCCTCGCAGTGAGGACACGAAGCCCCAGCAAGTGCAGCTTCTGCGTGGGTGACGCTCAGACATGCAACGCACTTGTCGTGCCCGTCCGACTCGCACAGGGGGTCATTTGAAACAACGTGCTTGGAAATTTGCTCAGGAATTTGCTCTTTTTTCCTCGCCGGATGGCCGCAGGGAAATTGTCCACTGCCGGGGCTGGATTCGACGGCGGGAGTGGTGAAGAGCAGCGTAGAGCAGGTAAGCTTCTTTCTTCAGCTTCTTGCAGAGTCAGTGAAGAGATGGTCTAGTCGCTGAAGGAGAAGATTCTGATGAAATGGCGCTCTGGGCCAACTTATATAGCAAGTCGGCGCCCTCCCCCTTTGGCGGGCTCAAGCGCCATTGGTTTGTGCAGTTACACAAACATTAACCAATCTGGCTTCAGTAACAGAGTAAACAGGAGTTTCCCCAAAGCAGTCGTCAATGACGACGCAACGGGAGTTACCTTTCGATAGGGAACAATATTAATATTAAATTTGGTCAAATTTATTTATTTATTTATTTTTATGATATTTTTCTCTTGACTTTTTTTTGTGGACACCCGAGCACCCTCATGGAGTCCCCTGGGGGTCCCTGGACCCCAGTTTGAAAACCCCTTGTCAACAGGACACTCTTTTTAGCTCTCATTGTGTGTCTGGTGATTTACACCTACAGATCAGCAAAGACATTTTTCAGGCGTATGAAATGAAACCTAAGCTAAGTGTGTGGTGCAGCACTCCACAAGAGGATAGTGATTCAGTTAAACAGATTGTATTTATTTATTGAATGTTTCGATTTTTTTTTTTTAACATTTCTATTTACATGTGGTAGCTGGTAAAGCCCACAAGCACACAAAGCACTATTCACTGCGGTGTAATGTTCCTGTATCAAATGTCAGTGTGTTTACAAAGGACTGCTCTACTGGCTGTTTGTGGCTAGCTATGCTTCCTCTCAATCTATTGCCCTGTATCCTTTTTCCCTGCGAGAGCAACATCTCAACACTGGACCTGCCCATAAAGGCAGGTGTCAGGAGAACCCGATCCCCTCGGGGAGTATAGACCTGTGATTCTGCGTCCCAGTGTCTTGTTGAATCCCTTAAGATGACCTCCCTCTGTCCTTCAGCAGTTCTGAGTGGATAAAAAGTTGAGAGAATGAGACAAGAAGGAAAAAACTCTTATCTCTCAGAAACCGAATCCTTTGATGACACTGACGAATGGATGTTAGGGGTATGCATGGATCTGTGGCGAAGAGGATGTGAAAGTTTGAAGTTAAGGATGGACAAGTCAGACAGCGTTATAGAATGAGATTGAAGTCTTTTCTATTCTGGGTTTAATACAAGTCAAGCTCGATTGACAGCCTTTTTTATACAATGTGTATTACCACAAAAATTAAGGTTAGAAAACATTTTTTGGGTGATTTAACAGCTGAATGTAAAGCTTATCATTTTATAAAAGCCCTTACATGAATTCTTCAGTTAAAAATTCTGTGTTATTTAAAGCTATAAAGTTTTTATCATGTTATGTATTTTGGCATTATCTTGTCATTGCATTGACGTTGTAAACTTGGGTTTAAACAGAAAAGGTTAGTGTATACATTTTTTCATACAAAAATTACATTTACATTTTGTGATTAGTTTGTAATTTTTTTCCATGCTATACCCTAGTGAAAAATAAATATATTTAAATGTATTTGAAATACATTTATTTCATGATAAGTATACTACAAATACATTTACATATTTACGTACTTAATAAAATACCCTGCAGTTGTACTTTTAGTTAACTAAACTGGTATACATAAAGTCTGCTAAATTTGAACAACTAATTTTGTGCCTAATGCACTTTAATTGTGCAGAAGTAGTGCTGAAGTCCAACTAAAGATATACTAAAGTATATTTGATTGTGCTAAAGTGGAACTATTGCAAGTACATGTTAGGTAAAACTATCTTGCATTTAGAGACCGATATTATTCAAAGATCATGCAACCCTCATCAGTAGTGACTTTAAAACACATTTTAGGCTTAATATTCAGAAATGTGCATTGTGCGCAAATAGTACTCCAAATAACATTTCATTATAATTTTTATATCAGTAAGTCTCAAGCAATATGTCAGTAAACATGTTAATAGATTTGAACTATACTTAGTATGAAATAAATGCATTTTAAATATATTACTTTATTACCAGGGTAGTAATGTTAACATACTGTATATTTTATTTGATTTTATTTTATGAGTATTTTAATGTTTACAGATTGGCCCCTCTGTAACCCCCCTTTTTTAAACAAAAGTTGAAATTAATCTTTCATGCTAATCAACATTATACCACAAGTACTGTTTATTGAGTTTAACTTTCATGAACCAGAAATATTAATTTAAAGGCACAGCATGGTCATGAAAATACTGAAAAAAATAATTATTAATATTTTTGGTGTGAAACAAACTTGACTTACATTATGATAGAATATATATATATATATATATATATATATATATGTATGTATGTGTGTGTGTGTGTGTGTGTGTGTGTGTGTATATGTGTGTGTGTATATATATATATATATATATATATATATATATATATAAATATAATGTGACCCCTTTGAATTCTATAACTATGAGCAAATTATTATTCAGTGAATCTGTTTAACAATCTGAGAGCCTTAGATTTGCGTAATTTGCAATATGGGACTGCTATTAGAATGCTGTTTGTGTATGAACACTGTCTAATTATAGAGAGACTCTAGCATGTCCTTGAAGTACATGACTGCTGATGTGGGTGTAGTTTGCTGCAGTGGTGACTTAAGGGGAGATCAGGGGTCAGTTTTGTTGTTGGATTCTCTGATTCACGCAGCCTCTTATTTGATTACCCTCCTGAAGTCAGGCAGGAGTGTTGATGGTGCAACAGACAGACAAGGTCATGTACCTGAAGGCTAAATAACTGCTTTTGAATTTTTTTAAATTACATTAATAATTTAATTAATTTTTTAAAATTAATTAAATTATTTTTTTAATGTATGTTTTGTTCTACAGATTAATTTTAGACATATGGTCAAAAAAGAAATAGTCTTGGTTTCTGTTTTTGTTGATTCATATGATTATTCATATAGATCAGTAAATATGATTTTAGGATTTGGCAAAAGTAGGCTAGTCATTAAAGAAGCTAGGTCAACAGTACTTTAGCATTAATAGTACTTTGTGTATGCTGGAAAAAAAAAAAAAACTGGTGTAGGATTTACTCAAAAATTACTCAGAAATGGCAAGCAGCGCACTGAATTAAATGTAAAATGTGAATAAAAAGACTGAAAAAGTGTTTTCTTGTAAAATGTATTTCTATAACCTTTTCCCTCAGTTTACTTAATGTATTGCAGTCCTTTGAAAAAAATTCTCCATGTTAGAAAACATCAAATTCAAGAAAAAGAGGACACAATCACCCTAAAGCTTTATTGATACCTCAGACTGAAACTTCTGTTGATGCAGCAGCTGTTAAAAAGTGATGACAACTTATCAACAGTCCCCAGTAAGCACACATATATCACAGAAATGTCCCATCTAGAAAGCATCGTTTTATTTTTGTGTGTTTGTGTGTGTGTGTATCCATCTGCATCTTTAAGTATATGTTTGTATACATTTTAAATCATAAACATCACAAAAACACATGCTGATTGTCAATCTAACAGCTTCCAGCACATACTGTACACATCAAATAGATGTCTCTATTTGCTATTATAAGATATATGTTAAATCTAATAGTAAAGCAACCTCAGTGGAAACTGTTATGTCTAGTGTGCACACAAACATGATATATCCAAGGTCACATATGTCTGTAAGGAGAACTGATGTCATCAAATTCAGAGTTAATGGGGTCACATCATTGTAATGATGGGATTGATACTCAGCCTTACTCATTTCAGTGAGTCAGTCACTTCCTGGTTCAGGTGTGTGTGTGTGTGTGTGTGTGTGTGTCAGTAGAGCGCTGGGACTGTGTTTTATTGTGCCTTAACTGCATTATGAATCCATAAATGTCATATCCCTCCAGCAGTATGGTCTGTGCTGGTTATTGAGGACTAGGTTCTTCCTTCTTTCATATCTGTGAGATTTTCATGGCCTGGAGATATGTTCCTGCTGTATGGATATATATATATATATATATATATATATATATATATATAGCTAGAGAGATGGTTCTTGAAACTGTAAATGCTTTTATAATACACACAGGATATAAAAGATATAAATGGGTTAGAGTGTGTGAGTTAGCAGTGTTGAGTGTTAACTAAATGTAGCGACGCTACTAACTTTGCTTTCATCTTTCATCTCACGCACCAGCCTGTTTTCCTCAGTGACTAGCTAGTTTATATGTAGTGTTTATATGTAGTGTATAAGATTTTTATTTATTTTTTTGGTCATGTTGTGTTCTGCACACACTTGCTGAAGCAATATATAAATGCATTAATTTCTCTTATATACTGCACTGGAAAGTCCAGTTCATTTTAGTGAGTTGATTTCTTTGCATGAATCATGTGAAGGAACCATCATTTTCATAGTGGAGCATTTAGATAAACACTATGATGTTGTTGTTATTGTTTTTATTTATTTATTTATTTTTTGCTAATGTATCCATTTACAATTACTGTTATAAAATCATTAAATGATACATTATGTAAGTTTATTAAATCATAATACATTATAGAATCTAAATATATTGCCCAAATACAATTAGCTGTTTTTTTGTTAGTAGCTTGTAGTCCAACAATTTTAAATGAGTACCTTAACTTAAGTAAACTTGGTCCATTCCTGAAAATGGTTAGTTGAAAACCATATGAAAACTCATCTTTATCATCAAATGTAAACCTTTACACAGATTGTGTCACTGCTAATATCAAATGTCCTAATGAAGATAAACCATTATAATATGTTTCTGTAATGTTTCTGAAATGAGTTCATGTTTTCCCAAAGAGGAGAGGGATTTCTGTTTTTCATCTGAAATGCAGCAGCCGCATGAGAAAAAATTATCCATTACCTTCTCCAAACACAAATCTGTGAATTTTAAACAGGACAGGACTGCATTAAATCAGTTTTTTTCTAACTAAAAGAAGTCTACAAAACGTCTATAAAAAGACCAGTTTTGGCTACAGCATTAACAATTCATTGACTCTTGTTTAAAAAAAATAGTATTTGTGAAATATTCATAATGGATTTGTTTTAGCACAAATCATATTACTTATTCATACATTGGATGTCATGGAAATTCATCACTGGCCATTACAATTTACTTAAAAATGCCTTGAAATGCTCTTAACCAGCAGCCTTTGGAGTTTTGGCTGCAGTGTAGTGCTGCATCCCACGTTCAGGGTTTGGCTTCCTGGTTGGATCAAGTGAATGCTCATGTAAGCAGTCTTTTAGCCAGGAACACTGCATTTGTTTTTAAGGGTTATTTTCGATTCCTCTTAGACTTGGATTGTTTTTGGTGCCAACAACTCGTCTTTATTATTTATTCATTCATTTGCATTGTAATGCAGAACTATGCAGTGCTGACCTCTAAGGGGCTTTACTGTTTGACCGGGGCTTTACTGTTTGACCAGGGCTTGACAGAGACATCGTCAAGTGTCAAGTGTTGTACATCCACACTATATATTCATAAAACCTGCTTTTTTTTCAGCTGCCTTGAACCAAGGCAAGCAGTGATTTATGTTAATGAGAAAAAAAATAAATAAAATAAAATACAAAAATAAATAAATAAAAAACCTTTTGGCCTCAAACGTTATCCAAATAAACATTAGAACTAACAGTACTATTAGCTCCTGCATGCATCCAAATGGCTTATCTCCCTGGTTCATCTCTCTGCTGTAGCCCATGGGTAGCACTTGGCGTGGTGTATTTCGTGTGTGGCCTCTGTAGAAATGCTGACTTGCTGGAAATATCTGGCTGTGATGTATGGTTCTTTGAGATCCTTGTGAAGGCCATATCCCTGAGAGAACAGCTTCATACTCCACCTTTGCCATGCTCTACAGGCAGCCTTGCTGGTGTCGATCGCCACTGGCTCACAGTTGAGCGCCCCACTCTCCACAGCATGCTGTTAATTGGCTCTTTAATTGTATTCAAACTGGCAAGTCCAGGCATGTTGTACGTACAGGCTGGCGACATAGAGCTGTTATTTTAACCTCAATCAAATCTTTCAAAGAGGTCAGAAATTCAGTTGAATATTGAATATGATATGAATTGTCGCTCCAGAATTATGTAAATAAATATTCATGCAACACTTGCAATAATATATTGAATTTTGTTACCTAGACTTATATTGACGATTAGGAATAAGTTCTTCTGTGAAAACAAAAAGAGGTATTTAAGAATATAAATGTCTGTGTTGCTCTTTTCCAAATGATGAAGTGAATTTTTAGCGAATAACAACTTAGACTGTTCTTAAAACTGTTGTAAGCTATATAGGGCCAGATTTACTAACAGCTTGTGCCAGTGCAAGCCGTCTTTTGGCGTTAAAATAGTACTTTCAGGATTGACTAAAGATGCGCAGTGAAGAATTAGCAAAAGGCATGGACACAGTTATTTTTGCGCCTGACCTTATTGAATATGCATTTGTAGGAGTTTCCCTTTCAGACACAAAATTTATGGGAGAAGAGTATTAAAATGAATCACGCAACGCAATTTCATAATGTTTACGCTCGTGAAATTACTGGTATTTGCGCCATTATTTAACGCCCAAAAAAAGCATGTCTTAAAGCAGGCGGTAATTTGCGCTTCTCTTGGTAGATTGCGCTGGTTATTATGGAAATGATCTGGCTGCATCTGTGTTCTTTAATAATAATAAATAATAATATGTTTTATTTTTATAGTGCCTTTCAAGAACCCAAGGTCACTTAAAATAATACAAGCAATTGGCAAACAGAATACACCAAACAATCAGAGGGGACATTCATACAAACAAGTGTTGACAACAAGAAACTACAGATAATTAACAACAAGAGATTATGCAGTCATATGATGAGCATCGATTATGTCAAGAAAATGGTCATGTCTCATACAGACAGAAGTTGAGAAAAGGGGAAGCAGAGAGGTAAAAGAGTTATTTAGAGAACAAAGTGAATAGATGATTTTTAGTTGAGACTTAAAGGTCTGGAGAGAGAAGGCAGCACGAATATTATGGGGCAGCTTATTCCATAGCTTAGGGCCTATAATACAGAAAGCTCTACCACCCACTGTAGAGAGTTTATACTTGGGCACAACAAGCAAGTTCCCATTCAGTCAGTTCACTCGGTACAACACATGACTATGGGATATCGCGCTCTTGCGTCATCTGCTGAAGACACCTTTAATCACGCCTGAAAGGCGAATGACGCATGACGACGTGGGCGGGGCTACCTGCCCACAGCATATAAATGCTGGGTCCTTGCGTGGGTCTGTATTGGAGAGTGGAAGCAAAGTTTGTCAGTGGAGTGGCTTCTCTTTATGTGGAGGTTCCGGCGCTGGGTGCTGTATACTGCGCGAGATTTAAAACAGACGTGTCGATAACGCCGATGTGCGTTCAGGCACTGATCCCCTGGGAAACCCCAGTCTGTTGACAGAGGGAATCCCCTGGGCAGGGTTATGCCATGTGTAGTAGTGACAACGAATGCGTCACGACATGGACAAGGAACTCTGTAAGAGGAGAGTGGTCAACAGCGCTGTAAGAGCATCAAATAAACGTTTTGGGGTAGTTCTCCTGGTGCTGAAACACTCGGCCCAGTCAGAATAGAGAATATGTGGTGTGGTGCACAATCAGCATAATCGTTTGTTCTCTTCCCCTGCTACAATTGGCACGGACGCTCTGGATATGGGGCAGACCTGCGGTCCCCCATGGAGTGATGTTTGCACTCTGAATAATGGCGCAGATCTGGGATCGGGTTCCAGAGAACTGGTGTTGATCTTTCTTTTTGCGTCTGCAGAAAACATGCGCTGCCCGCTGTTTTCTTGATTATGGACAGGAAAGCCCCACTTGGGGTGGATGCCTTGTTGCTTTTATAGTCTAGGGCCCTGCTGTACGCATTCCCGCTGAGGGAACTGATACAGCCCACCCTGGATAGGGTGCGGGGTCTGTCATTGATTTTGGTGGCTCCTCGCTGGCCAGCGGATACAGGGCACGCGAGCATTATGACATTGCTTTTTAAGGACACCATGGTGTCTTTTTCCCTATGCAATGACCTGCTGTCCCGGGCAAGAGGCAGACTCTGCACGCCTTGGCTGGAACTGTGGTTTCTAGGGCCTGCCTATTGAGAGGGAAAATCTGATAGATCTGTTTGATCTCTGATAGATCTCGTTATTGCCGTGTCAGTGCCCGATTGAGGGGATGCTGGTTTTCTAAAGGAAGATCATTCCCATTCCACAATGGAAGTTTATTGGACAACGATTTGCCTTGTCACGGGGGCATTGCATTGAGGCTGCTGTGCCAAAGCGCGCGCCTGCTTGCCTTGCGGTTCCTTAAAGGACCGGGTATTCTTCATTTTTTAGCTCTGCTCCATCTCACGCAAGGTCGTGAGTGCAAGCTTTTCAAAGAATACTCCTTTGGTGGGGTGCATGGGAAGATGCGTTCGGCAATCGCCCGCACAAGTGCTATTGTACACAGTCACAAAAGTTGGGCTGCACGGGGACCCTCCTGATGATGGCAATCCCATCATACAGGCAGTGCGTGGACCATTGTGGAACTTCCACGTTCTGCTTCGTCTCACGCACGTTAGACCGTACGCATTTAAAGGTACTCCTTTGGCCATAAGTGCAGAAAGACGTGTTCAGCGCATACACACTTTCTAGTTGACTTTGTTTCCAAGCGTTCAAGTCGTTTGCACGTGTGCTGTGGTATACGCACGGTCAGCGCAGATGCAAAAATTGTACTGCACGCAGACAGTGCGCGTGGACATCTGTGGATGCCCTCCTATTGACAAGGTTTATGTCGCACTGAAGGTGCGTGGAACACGGGCGGCTGAAGTACTTAAGGCCTAGGTCTACAGGCTATGTGTGAACCTTTGTTTGAGCCTTTAGAATCCTTGAGTCTAATGATGCTGGCCGGTGGTTGGCACTGGCATCAGAGAAGCGCATTGGGGATTTATGCGCTGTCGGTATATCCCTTGTGCATCAAATTTTTGAGTTGAGTGGTGTTGCATCCGAAAGCAGAGTATCCTGATGGCACGTGTACATCACTCCTCTCCACTGTAGCTGGTGAGTGGTGAGCGCACTGGCGCCGTTGTACTGTGGATGCTTTCGCATCATCCAAGTGGGTGCTGCACACTGGTGGAGGTTGAGGAGAAATCCCCTCATGATTGTAAAGCGCTTTTGGTGTTCAAGCAATACACAATGAAAGCGTTATATGAATGCCTTATTCATCCATTCATCAAGTGGACATCTATTTGATGTCTGCGTTTATATCTGCCAGATGTTTTTTTTTTTTTTTTTTTTTTACAATATTTGCTCATCTGCAATACGCCTAGGACGTTTCCTTTCGGATGTCAAGTGGACATTTATTAGATGTCTTTAAGATGTTTATGAACATATGTGAAACTGACATCTTAAAGGTGTCTGTCAGATGTTTGTACAAGCTGCCTGCCCTGTCAAATCTCTGACTCAAGAGGAAGACAGGTGATTTCACGCTCTTGTACGAGATGTATGCAGGTACATTGA
Source organism: Spinibarbus caldwelli (assembly GCA_039654775.1). NCBI lineage: Eukaryota > Metazoa > Chordata > Actinopteri > Cypriniformes > Cyprinidae > Spinibarbus > Spinibarbus caldwelli. The sequence continues at coordinate 14,424,128 of CM077232.1, forward strand.
GCAGATGCAGACTGTGACCAGCTTTTTGTGCCCGCGTGGAGCCGCTACTTGAATGGCGTTTTTCGCATTGGATTGTAGAAAGCTAGGTCTATAGCATATAAGACATGCCTGTTATGACTAATGCCCGCATGGGTGCTTGGGCGCTCTACGAGGGGCGTGGAAATTTCATGGGCATGGTTTAAGATGTTCGGGCGACTGCCAGTTGAGCATCACTGCACTAGTCTGTTCGTTTTTTGACTAGACGTCATTGCGGCAATGGTAGCTATGTCCGTGCTTACCACAGGGGTTTTTAAACCACAGGCCATCACTCCCTTGAAAAATAAAGGTGTATGTGGTGGTGCTGGTCCCTTATGTTTAGTTCGGCGACTTTGCGGGGTGTGTATATATGTCTCATGGTCATGTGTTGTACCGAGTGAACCGACTAAATGGGAACGTTGAGTTATGCATATAACTACTGTTCCCAGAAGGAGGGAAACGAGGTACAACACCTCTGGGCCCCGCGCAGTCGGAGGCTAGGTGAAGAGCTGGACTGAACAAAGGGAATGACGCATGCGACCGCATTTATATGCTGTGGGCAGGTAGCCCCGCCCACGTCGTCATACGTCATTGCCCTTTCAGGCGTGATTAAAGGTGTCTTCAGCAGATGGCGCAAGAGTGCAATATCCCATAGTCATGTGTTGTACGTCGTTTCCCTCCTTCTGGGAACAGTAGTTATATGCATAACTCAGCATTATCATTGCTAGATCTGAGAGTCCGTGCAGGAACATATGGTTGCACTAACTCGACTAGGTATTGAGGTGCGAGGACGTGATGGGCCTTATAAACTAAAGCTAAGAGTTTGAACTGAGTACGTTTGGCCACAGGAAGCCAGCGAAGTTGGTGAAGGATAGGAGTGATATGTGCAGATTTTTTATTAAATGTAAGGGCTCGAGCAGCAGAGTTTTGTACCATTTGGAGACGATTAATAACTTTGGCAGGATAGCCGCTATATAAGGAGTTACAGTAATCCAATCTGGAGGTTATAAAAGCATAGATAATAGTTTCAGCATCTCCAAAATTAAGTGAGGGACATATACGAACAATGTTTCGCAGTTGGTAAAAGCATGATTTAACAATCTGACCAATATGTGAATCAAAGCATAGCGCAGAGTCAAACAACAAACATTTAGGGCCAACCAGCAAGATTTCAGTTTTGTCTGCATTTAGTTGTAAAAAGTTATCTGACATCCAGGTTTTAAGTTCTTGAAGACAGGAAACAATAGAAAGGGGTGGGCAAACTGAGCTTGGTTGAACTGTAAAATAGATTTGAATATCATCAGCGGAACTATGAAAATTGAGACCATGATGTCTGATGATCTGACCCAGTGGGAGCACATAAATGAGAAATAAAAGTTGACCAAAGTACAGAACCTTGGGGTACACCATGGGAAATAGTGACAGTGCGAGATATATTCTTATCTTTCCTAACAAATTGCTCTCTATCTGATAGATATGATATTAGCCACTGAAGAGCAGCACCAGTGATACCTATAGCAGATAGTCGAGAAAGAAGTACAGAGTGGCAAACAGTATCAAAGGCTGCGCTCAGATCAAGGAGAACCAGGATACTGCGGGCACCTGAATCACTTTAATGTGCGCATTGACAGTAAATCTGTGCTTTTATGGAATTGCGCTGTAATGCTAATTTGCCCCTTTTAGTAAATCTGTCCCTAAAAGTCTTGAAATATTGCACACATGATGCATGGAATTTATTTTTTATTTATTTTTTCATTTTTGAGTGGACTTTCCCTTTAATAGAAAAATAACGTTTGAGCAAAGAGGTGATTTTTCAAGTTTTATTGTCTATAAATAGCTGGTCAGCATGTGTTTTTATTGCACTATATGAAAGCTCACTGTGACTGATATATGGAATCAAGCATTACTCTGGGAGGTTTTACAATGTAGTGTGAAGGCTAACTTGAAAATATCATAAAAATTTTCATTTTAAATTTGAATTAAATTGAAATCAAGCCAAATTTACTTTGAAGTCACCTAGGCCAAGAGCAATTAGTCAAACTGTTTATAATAAGAAGGCTCCCAAATTCTAATGGTTTAAATTTATATATTCAGGGCCATATAGTGGCATACTCAGAGAAACATGCTCTCTAAGTATGCCAATGATTGTCTGGTCTTTTAAACACCAGCCTGTGAACAGCCAGTTCATTGCAGGTACTATTCAGAAGTGAATGGTTCTTTAGTAAGGCTGTTCGAGTCCGTCTCTGTGCTTGTGGGATAGAACTTGAGTCGTTTTGTTATATAATCTACACATTAAGTAATAGCTCTTACATTAAATAGAGTGATGTAGAGAGACTGTATCACCCACCTGACTCTGTTATGCTGCCTAATAACATTTATCTCAGTTCAGAGTAGGAGGAGCCTTTGAATACTCAACTGATGTCAGAATAATGGTGAATGAAGCATTGTAGCGAAACGTCAAAAGGCTGATCAATAGCATTCAGTTTTTTGATCAATCATTTCATACTCAAGATTTGACTGTTTTTAGAAAAGAAAGTATTACCAAAAGTATACTACGTTTTTGATTTTGCCAATACAGCCAATACAATAGAGGGTACTGTGATTTATAATATTAAAAATAGTTCTGTAAGTTATTATCAAGTAACTGTTGAGTAAACAGAGTGAGTGTAATGACAGCAACTGGCGGTGTGTTGGGCAACTCAGTGGATGGAAGCAGGTGTTGGTTCTCTTCCATTGTATTCTAGTGTGATATTGCTATATTTATGATCTTCGCGTGATGGCTGGAATGGTGACCAGCGCTGTCCCCACCTTTGTGTAACGAAGTCTGCTCAGGTCAGGTTTGTGCAGGAAGTGTGGAAGGACGTCAGCAGAATTTGACCCAGATAGCTTTCCTCCACTTTGAGTGCTCCACACATCAAACCAATTTATCCCCCTCCTGTTAGTGTCAGAGCGTATTAGCACTGACTGCGTGACTATGAGTCTGCCTGATGCGGTTCAGTAACCTACAGGGTCACGCGCTTATCTGAGAGAATATGACTGGGAGTTTGTACCTACATAGGTTGTGAACACAGCGTCAACCAGCCATAATGATACGTAATGGCTACTCCACAAACCAAACCAAAAAAAAGCCCTTCAAAAATCCTTAGAGGGGTCATATGGCATTGCTAAAAAGAACATTATTTTGTGTATTTGGTGTAATGCAATGTGTTTATGCGGGTAAGGTTCAAAAAACACATTATTTTCCACATACTGTACATTATTGTTGCTCCTCTATGCCCCGCCTTTCTGAAACGCACCGATTTTTACAAAGCTCATCGTTCAGAGAAGCGAGGCATGCTCTGATTGGCCAGCTATCCAGTGCATTGTGATTGGCCGAATACCTCAAGAGCGAGACGAAAATGTTACGCCCCTTACCCTATTGTGATGCCGTGTCCCAGCGCGACGACACAAAAACAATAAAACACATTACCAGTGAGGCATTTGTTGCATCCAGTGGGGACATAATTACTGATTATAATGACTTATACTGTGTTTTTACGTGTCACGTTGCATTACGCCACGTTGCATCGCGCCGCGTAAACATTACCATGTCTGCATTTGTGATCGGAGAAACGACAAACAACAATCACTACTCTACACTGCTCAAAACTCGCGTTTGAATAGTCAGTGGCAAATTCTTTAAATATGAAAACATACTTACAGGCTGTGAGTCAGAAGCGCCAGACTTTTCCTTGCAAAGTTGGAATTGCCCCACTTTATAGAAACAGCCTTTGAGCATAGCTGGCAGGCTACTCCCAGGTTGAGGAAATAGTCCTCCGTAAAATGTGCTGCACACACTCGAATATTTGGGTTGAACTGTTCTGGAACAGTGTTATAAATACAACTTAACCACTGATTTCTAGTTGTATCTAGGGCTGTGACAGTGGCAGATTTTTACCACCGGGGTGGTAATGGACCAACTGGTATGATATTAATTAGCCTATATTTATACATAAAAATTATATATATCGTCGCTGTCGGGCGGAATCCTCGTATCTCCAAAACCATTATTTTTCAGGAAATTAAAAAAACGGCATATTTTTTGAGTTATTAAACATTGTATCGTTAAAGTTGGTGTTATACCTTATATTGCTATCATATACTGTTGTGTACCAACGACGGACACAGACGTCGATGCTGCCGGTGTTGTGCCCATTTTCAACCCCTGCCAAATTATTACCCCCTCTCGTTGAAATCGCTACCTGATTGCCTAATCCTAACCCCACCCCTAATCCTAACCCCTCCCCCACACCTAACCCTTAACCTACCAATACTAGGGGGGTAGTAATCTGGCGGGGGTCAGAATTTGGCACAACACCGGCAGTGTTCATCAAAGTCTGCGGTCGCGTTGAGCCTTTTGACAAGAGACAAGGCTTTAAGAGCTTATCAAAGCTAATGATTGTGGTTACATACATCTTCCTAAACTCTGTTTTAAACGTTAGAGCTATGAGTGATGCAATACCAAAATAAAACGATAAACTGACTAATAGATGGAAATTAATCTGCACGCAAACAAGGTCGGCGGTCGCGTTGAGCCTTTTGACAAGAGAAAAGGCTTCAATAGTTAACCAAAGCTAACGACTGTGGTTAAATACATCTTCCTAAACTCTATTTTAAAGGTTTAAGAACTATAAGTGATGCAATACAAAAAACGATGAGCTGACTAGGCTGTCTAATAGGCGGAAATTAGCCTAATCTGCTCGCAAATTTACCTTTGTGGCTCACGGGCTTCCTTCTGCACCGAAGCATTACAGCTATCGATTTTTAACAAAACAGGCCTACTCAAATGTATCTAACCTAACTATTTTCACTCGTTATTGTCTAAAAAACAGACAGAGTTATCCAAAGATAGGCTTACTTGGCGCCAGTAGACAGCTCTTTTTTCTCCCATAAATAACTCCCGCAGAGTGAAGAAGAGGTGGAGTTACGAGACTTCTCAGACAGTTGAAGTGTCCAATGGAGTTAAGAGATTTGCTCTCAAGCTGTTTTCAACACTAGTTTTGACCAATAGCATCGATTTGTGAAAAAATATGAAATTGACAAAATTTGGACATAGGAGGTTTCCGCCCGACAGCGACGATATAATATTCAAATTCCAAATTATATATATATATATATATATATATATATATATATATATATATATATATATATAATTTTGAAATGCAACAAATAAATGAGGCTCCATCATGTATTAACAAACCTGTGTGTTTATTTTAGCATTTCCGTCAGTGAACTCGCAGCCTGCAAAACACTAAAATAAATATCAAACAAATAATGGTCAAACAGGAAAGTAGTCTTAAATAAAAAAAAGTTAAATACACCCTGTCAACCGGACGCGAGCAGCGCGGTAAGAAACGCCAAAATACCCATTATAATCAGTGATGCTGTGTACATTGGATGCGGCGCGACATGACACGACAAATCCCCACAGTAAACTGCTTCGTCCTGTTTATGACGTACTGACACAAAGTTCAAATGTCCTGTGTAGACACTCAACCTGTTGTGTTGCGACCATAGACTGTAGGTTGCGACGCGGCGTGACACACCTGTCGCGTCTGGTTTAGACACGGTTCTGTTCCGCCGCCGAGCAAGCGGGCGCGTTAAGTCCTCGTCTGCACGCGCTCTCTGTGGAATAGGAATCCCGGCGCACGCTGCCACATTTCTTGGTAGCATCTTACATTTATCGCTGTCTCGTTTGTATTTGGTCAGTTTGGAGAAAGCCTCATCAATACAAACCTGATCAGCCGAGCGTTTGCGATCACGTGAACTTGAAGACACTTGTACAAACGCGGATGGGTGACATGAATGGAAATGATTCCAGATCAGAGATATAGTATTTGGTTTCCCAACAAGGTCCATCACTCAACACGAAATAAATTTGCTGAATGCAGAATAAACTGTATTTTCCTGCGCTCAAACCTGCCAATCTAAAGGAAACGCCGTGTATGGTGTTTGAGGTAATTTGTGAATTAGCATAGACTTACAGTCTAAATAAAACAATTGGCAACTGTTATATTATTACATTTGTATACAAAACTTTGTATCATGCTCAGGGGCGTCATGCACTCATTATTTTTGAGGGGGCACGAGTTGGGGGGGGCAAGTTAAGCTACTAATCACTTTCATTTTAGCTACAGAAAGAGAGCAAAGAACATTTACATTATCAACGAACATTTTCACTGACAATCTACTTCAAGTACTCTCAAAAACTCCCATTAAAATCACTGAAGCTGTTTACACTATGAAATTAATATCTTACAGATTCGTACACACATTTTCACTTTGCTGTTTCTGACGAGAAAATTCACCAGAAAGAGTTATGCAGTCAGCGAGCGAGTGAAGAAAACACTGGCATTTTAGCGATGACTCATCTGAACGTCTCTGATTGGTCATTGCATTCATAAGCTCAACAGCATCGTTTGTGATTGGTTATAATGCGCAGTTCTGTAAAAGCTCGTCTTGTCTCTGGCTCACCGCCAGACAGCGAATGCAGATTTGAATTTAGCTGCTGATGATATGAAACACTGAACGTTCTAATCACGCTGGTGTGATTGTATTAAATATAGAAAATATTAATCGGCTATTTTTTGTCTTTTGGAAGCTGCATTCAAAATCCACTTGGCTCAAAAATCTGAGGGGCCACGTGCCCCCTCACTTTGAATGGGCATGACGCCTCTGATCATGCTTGTTATAGAGTGTGTGACGTCACGTGCACTACTGCCGGTGGCAACCGACCACAGCGGTGACGCGGTTGTCACGGCGACCGTCACAGCCCTAGTTGTGTCCTCTTTTGGAAGCCCCCAAAAAAAAGTTTGGCTTTCACAACGAAACACAGCGTCTCCAGGACATGGCGCCGGCGGCACCAGCAACACTACAGCGAGAATAAAAATCACGCCCCCTTTCATTGCGTATACCTTTGGGCGGTGTTTTGCAAATCTCCCCACACCGTGACGTAGACGTGGGGGCGTGTTTGAATGAGCGGTTTTAGGGGGCGTGGTCGAGTCTTAACGTTTATAAAGAATATCTCTTTGGTTTTGAGACTTTTCAACTTCAGGGATCTTATCTATGCACAAACAGCTTGTAACACTCCAAAGAGAAAGGAAAACTTGAAATCACATCATATGACCCCTTTAAGCAAAAACCTCAAGATGCGGAAAACTGGGAATTATGTATGTAGAGGACCAGCTCTCACCAGGTGTTAAATATTGCTGCCTTCAAGTCCTCCTGAAAAGTTCCTAATTACAAATTCAGAAATTGTAATTATGTAGTTATGTGATTTAATGTGATTGTGGTATGAATAAAAGGGATGTGCTGGGCAGTATCATATTTCTTTTATTTATGTTTCACTTCAAGGACAGGAAATGCAAATAATATGGGCTACTTGTGTAATTGATGTTTATGTATTTTATGATTATCTTGCATCCACAAAAAATGATGGGGAATGTACAGTAGTTCTGTGCACACAGGCCCACTAATTGAGCAGAATATTTTCTTTTTTCTTTCTTTCTTTCTTTCTTTCTTTCTTTCTTTAACAAAAGATTTCTATTTGAAATAAATGCAGTTCTTTTAAATGGTCTATAACGGTCTATAAAATCTGTATCATAATTTTCACAAAAATATTAAGCAGCCCAACTGTTTTCATCATTAATAATAGATAGAAATGTTTCTTGACCACCAAATCAGCATATTAGAATGATTTCTGAAGGATCATGTGACACTGAAGACTGGAGTAATGATGCTGAAAATTCAGCTTTGCCATTACAAGAATCAATTAAATTTGAAAATATAAATATAAATCAGATATTTTAAATTGTAATAATGTTTCACAGCATTATTCTTATTACTGTATTTTTGGTTATATAAATGCAGCCTCGCTGAGCATAAGAGACGTCTTTCAGAAACATAAAGAAAACCTTCCTGACACCAAACTTTTTAATGATAGTGTGATATTAAACAGTAGATCTCCTCAGATAAGCATTGGCAAATATACAGTACATTGCACCATGCAGTGCTCCATACTGCTGTTTGTTTTACAGTATTGGCCATAGCTAAAGAACACCGTGTTTACTCTAACCGGGCAACTCAGAGAGCAACTTGTTTGTGTAGGATAAACAGAGAGTGAAGAGGCAGCCCTGCTTACAGTTCACCAGTGCACAGCAGCTACTATCATTCAGTAGTGAGTGAACAAAAGGGAGAGGATGAAGAGAGTAGACAGGAGCAGAGAGGAGGTATTAGTGTAGGTATACTACCTACACTAGTGCACTACCTACACCACCCACACTTTGCATCAATGTTGTGGACTTTTGTGTCCTGTGATTTAGATGCACTATTCCTTTTTTTAATTTTTTTTTTCCCATTTTTGTGAATAGTGAAATCTGTTAGATCTATTTAATGATGATTATCTAACAAAATCTAGCATTAAAAGTACCTTTAAATGGTGATCTCAACCTTCTCAACTGTATCCAACAGTTAAAAGCAAACAAAAATGTCATATTTTTTGACATGTTGAACTGATATTGAAGTCATTTTAGTAAAAAACAAAACAAAACAAAAAAAAAACAATGAGTGATGGCTTCATTTAGTTAAATATAATATTTGTAACCCTATTATTATTATTATTATTATTATCATTATTATATTTTTTAAAATATTTTTTTCAAGAGTTGCTTGAGTATCAATTCAATGAATTATATCAAAATATTATCTAACACAATCTAGCATTAAAAGTACCTTTAAATGGTGATCTCGACCTTCTCAACTGTATCCAACAGTTAAAAGCAAACAAAAATGTCATATTTTTGACATGTTGAACTGATATTGAAGTCATTCTAGTAAAATAAAAAAAAGCAATGAGTGATGGCTTCAGTTACTTAAATACAGTATTTGTAACCCTATTATTGTTGTTGTTGTTATTATTATTATTATTATTATTATTATTATTATTATTTTTATTATATATATGTGTGTGTGTGTGTGTGTGTAAACGTGTGTGTGTATATATATATATATATATATATATATATATATATATATATATATATATATATATATAATGTGTGTACACAAGTTACTTGAGTATCAATTAAATGTATTATATCAAAAATATGACATTGTTTTAATTTCAAAAACTCAAGACCTATGAGGTGGGGACAGGCTAAAATCACCATCTTAAGGTATGTTTCATGATTATTATTTATTATTTATCATTTTTTTTCATTGTTTGCGTTTTATACATTTTATCTATTTATTTTTTATGTTTAATATGTTTAATCTTTATTGATTTAAACTGTATTTAGACACCAGGTTTGCCAAATGGATAATAAAACCACTCATATAATGTTTATTGGAATTAATTAGGTTGATAATAAATATTTTCAGAAGGTTAATTACCTCCCTTCACTGAACGTTTCAATGATTTTTATTTTAAGTGTCCTATTTTGAATGCTATTTGTGGAAAGTGTCTGTAAATAATAAGTTACCTTCGCTACTGCTCTGCTTCCTGACAGAGATCTGCTCATTTTAACTAGACCAGAGAGACCGCACAGGTGACGTCAGCCCTGCAGAGAGAGGAAGTCAGAGTCCAGTACACAGATCGCTGTTACATGCTCACACACGTTTACACAGCGCATTAACATTTTCTTACTGTCACCTTGTAGGCTTTAATGAGGGTGTAAGTGTATATCAGTGTCTGCACATCACATGCAGGTGGCCAAAGCCGATATTATAATGGTGGTGTTTTCCTGCGGGCACCTGCTCTGGGTGGGATGTTTCTCTGTGTGCCGAATGGAAACAAGAATAGGCATGTCACCTGATGGGGGCTGATAACACACTATTGATGGCTCCGTGGCGCTGAGTAAGACTTGAGGGTGCAGAGTCCCGGGTGTGAATCACCCCGCTGTCTGCTGTTGACACCCTCACATAACCCCTACTAAATGCTGGCCTTATAGACACACACTTTCAAATCAGACATCATATTTCTCTAATTTTGTTTGCGCTTATCTTTTATTGTTGGAACGCTGTAGTCAGATGCTCTTTTTCCCCACCGTTTTGTGGTTCATCTGTTATGAAAAAGGAGTTCATCTCCTAAATATTGTTAATCCAATCCAAGCCCCATTTTACCAGACATAATCCAGAGCGTTTAGATGAAACAAGAGTGTATTATTATGACCTGGACTGACTGTACCACACACACCTGCCCATCTCAGCTCTATTCAAGCCAATATGTTTCGTTTAAATAATGTTGTATGTGTTTGTAGGTGTCTATACAAGTGTATAGATATAATATAATATGATACAATACTCTTTCTCATAAAAAAAATAATGTTTTACATCCTTATCTAAAGTATCATGTTGCAAAAGGAAATCTGCTTGTTATTACAGTCAGCTTTCTGAGGCAGGTTTATATTTTTATTTTTGGGTAGCTGAAATATCACATAATTTAGTGTGTAGATGATGCAGTGCTTGCTTTTTTACCATTCATTTGCTGTGGTGTTACGTAGAGCATAGAACTGTGTGACTACAATTTTTTCGATTGTATTTGGTGCTAAATTGGATAAATAGAAGGTTGTGGTTCATGCTGTGTCTGTACTGGACAGTTACACTGTTGTCGGAACAAAACTAGATGGGCCTCATTATAATCAACAGAGCTGTCTGGTGTTGATGTGCTCCACATTTACTCTAGCCACTTTATTTTCCCCATCCGTCTGAAATAAAGTGGTTTTTATCTATGACAAATCCTGAGTTGATTGCTGTGAATTTGGAATATATTTAAATAACCTGAAATGAATATATTTTTTGTCCCTGAGGGGAAATTTGTCTTGGATCTGTGGCGCTGTACACAGAGATAAAACACGATTGCTCTCTTTCAAATCATTATATAAACTTCTGTCCGTAACACCAAAGCCAGCTCATGATGTTTCTGGTCTCTGGCCTAGCCTACTTATTTAAATCATCTTTGTTTTTAACCATATCTTTCCCAAGTAAGCCATTTTCTGTGAATATGCGGGATTTCCGATTCATTAGCAGCTATAGGCCACATAACTAGAAGAATAACAAAGAAGGTACAGTAAAATGTAAAACTATTTGCACCACAAAACAGTGTGTTTATGTTTACAATAATGAATTAACATATAAAAATACCAGTCTGCAATATCAAGCAGCTTAACATACTGTTTTTGTACATCTATTATAACTAGAAGTGTCTGACCCTGAAAGCCTTGCACATTCAAGTAAGAAATGGCTATGCTTATGTTAAAACTAAGGTGAATACACAATTGTTCCAACACTTACTGTACATTACATGTCAACTCACTGACTGATTGAATTTTAAATAATAATAATAATAATAAAATACGTAAAATGTCATTTTATTTAAAAAAAAAACATTATTCTTATTATTTATTATATTTATTATTGAATTAAAAAAAGCTACATAATCTGATTGTGTAATATGCATTACTTGATTTTTGTCCCTGATAATGATATTTGTTCATTCATGAGCACTGGCATCCTGGCCAACCTATGGAAACCACAGTTCTGGATGAATGTTAAGATCTGTGCAGAATCCAATTACGGATGTCATTATCGTAGCACCTCAGCTTCCATCTCTTCTCTCGATAATAGCCGTCTCTAACAGGCACAAATGCATGTGTCAGCAAAGGACCCAGCAGCCACTGCCCCAAGACACGTTGAGTTTGGATTTACAGTCAGCAGTAAGAGTACAACGTGAAATTCTAATCCCTCCTGTTTGTTTTTTTTATGACCATTGTTATACCTTTGTTTATAAGAGTAATGGAGTTGTTCAGCAGGACATTTTCTGCCAGTCTGTGTGTACCAAAGATAAGGTGAAAAAACAATGGAATTTCTGGAGGAAAAATGTGTTTGTCGCATATGTTTTACAGTAGCAGAAGCTACATGTCAATTAATTGCTGTCTGATGCTGCTTTCACTTTCAGCTCGCTAATGATAAGTGACTGCAAGGGAATTACAAACCTCTTATTACTGACTTCATGACTTATTCATGACTCTCCAACATGACAATTCCAAGAGATGCATGCTAAGTTTAGTTGGTATGCATAGGGACAGAATTATTTTCAATTCCTTGTGAGAATATATGTTTGTTTTTAGATTGAGGTGCGTACATTTTTAGCTGGAGCTTTAGATAATTCTGTGTTTTTGGAGTAGCACTTAACCTTGCCACTGTGTTTAAATTATTTTTTTGGTGAAAAGCAGCACTGCCATCGCAATGAAATGATATTGAATTATTCAGCATTAGGGTTGGGAATCAAGAATCTTTTCCATTAAGAAAAATACTGCAAATGAAAATTTTTCATGCTCATGAGCGTTCAGTTCAAGAACCCCGTCCTACAATGCTCAGACAGTGTTTCCTGCACAAATGTTTATCTGCTACTTAAAGGAACAGTTCACCCAAAAATGAAAATTACCCCATAATTTACTCACCGCGCATACGGCCGTTGCCGGAAGTCAGGGATTTGAGTTTATAATTTTAAAAATAGAAATATTTTTGTTTCAAAAACCCATCGATCTGCTTCAGAAAACATGTGTTAACCCCCCGGAAGCGTATGGGTTAGTTTTACGATGGAGATATGCGATTTTTGGAGCTTCAGAATAATAGCCACTATCCACCAGCATTACCAAGCGTGGAAGAGCCAGGATAAATTTTAAAACAACTCCGACTGTGTTCGTCTGAAAGAAGAAAGTCATATACACCTAGGATGGCTTGGGGGCAGAGGCGTCATGCCCATTCAAAGTGAGTTGGCACGTGCCCCCTCAGAGTTTTGAGCCAAGTGGATCTTGAATGCAGCTTCCAAAAGACAAAAAAATAGCAGAATAATATTTTCTATATTTGATACAATCACACCAGCGTGATTTAATCGTCAGCTGCTAAATTCAAATCTGCGTTCGCTGGTGCTGAGCCAGAGACAGACACGTTTTTACAGCACTGCGCATTATAACCAATCTCACACGATTCTGTTGAGCTTATGAATGCAATGACCAATCAGAGGCGTTCAGATGAGTCATCGCTAAAATGCTGGTGTTTTCTTCACTTTCTCGCTGACTGAATACGTCTTTCTGGCGAATTCTCTCGTAAGAAACAACAAAGTGCAGATGTGTGTATGAATCTGTAAGATATTCATTTCACAGTGTAAACAGCTTCAGTGATATTAATGGGAGTTTTTGAGAGTGCTTGAACTCTAGACTGTCAGTGAAAATGTTCTTTGATAATGTAAATGTTCTTTGCTCTCAATCTGTACAATGAAAGTGTTATGATAAGTAGCCTAACTTACAATGTTTTTAGTATTACATTAAATATAAAATCAGTCATATTAAAAATGTTATGGCATGACACACATATCTGTTACTTAAGTAAACAGACAGGTTTTATGCATAGTTAATAGACTACATTATTAGGCTACTTTGACCATCATAATCTAGGTGACAATCGAGATATTTAATGATAGAGTTAATGCGTTTGGGAATGTTTTGAATAAAAAGGAAAAAATAAATAAAACATAAGTGCTATTATGGCTGCTATGCGTCACATGACTTCTCTTTGAATGTCTCTTTAGTATTCCCTATGTAACAAACAGCACAGTTTAGTTGGGCTGTTTCTAATTAACTGAAAAAAGCAGTTCCAAACATTTTGCAAAATACATGTACTTTTCTCTTCACAATAAAATGCGCAAACATTTACATTTGACTCCTAAATTATGTAATATCTCATTTAACTTACACTAGAAAGATTTCCTTTGGCATCTCGTGATTTTAGGGTAGAGATTTTAGAGTTTTAGTGATTTTGGAGTTGATGAACTTGATAAATGATGAGATACTTAGCTTCAAATACATCTCCGAAGAAGTATTTCAAAATAGTGTGGATTTAGTGTACGTTAAGTTCTGCATTTTTCAGACCTGGGACATTCCTGCACACTTCTTGTCACATGTATGCACTCTCAAGTGGCCAAGACTACAAGTGTGGGTATTGGGACAGGCCTGCAGGAGTGGTGTTTTGTTTCTGAATGAATCAAAGTTTTTGAATGAATCGGTTGAATGAATGATTCAGTGAATCTTTCATAAAGACATTGGCTGAATTTGAAAAAGCATATACTATTCTTAGTATATCTAACATATCTTTAGATGGCAGAATAGCAAAAGTGATATGGTAGTATGCTATTTCAAATTCAGCCAGACATGTTTTGTTCCTAATTATAAATAAGTTTTGAACAAATTGGTTGAATGATTGATTCCATGACTCACTCACAGTCCCTTCTGAGTGAATCTGTGTTTTTAAACAAATCATTTGAATAAATGACTCAATGTCTCGCTCGTAAAGACATTCACTTGTCGTCACCTACTGGTCTAGCGATGTAGAAAAACTTTACTCTTAAAAATTGGAGGTTAGGAGCTCACTGTTCTATTATAATATTTTTATATTTAATAATGATTGCATCAAGGTGGTTTTGGTACATTTCAAGGCACAGTAAAAAGGATATACAGAGATAAAACAATATATCAGTCATAACTGTATATGTTCGTGTTCATGCACTGCTTTAGAAAACATTTATGTGGACCTTAATGGTAACACTTTAGTATAGGGACCAATTCTCACTATTAACTATTTGCTTATTAACATGCATATTACTAGCATATTGGCTGTTTATTAGTACAATATAAAACACACATTCTGCATGACCATATTCTACATCCCTAATCCTACCCAATTCCTAAACCTAACCTTACTAACTATTAATAAACAGCAAATTAGGAGTTAATTAAGGCAAAAATTGTAGCTAATGGTTTGTTAATACTGAGAATTGGACCTTAAAATAAAATGTGACCACCTGAATTTAGCAGATGAATACTACATCTAAAGTGAATTTAGTAGGGTTGTTTTTGAGATGTTTTGGCTTTTAGTCAACTTTATGGTCATATCTGTGTTGCTGTGAGTTGTTCACACCCTGAAAATGTCCCAATGGAGAATATTCTGCTGTTCTTGCTGTGCCACACAGTGACTCATGTACAGTGAGTCAATGATGGGATAAGTAGACTCTTTATGTTATTTTGGGCTATTGAGAGAGAACAGGAACAAAATAACAGGTTGGGCTTGAACATACATCACCTGTACCTACATTAACCGCAGATCCACAGCTCCACAGGTCTCTGTTTTAATAGCATCCCTCTCACTTTTTCCTCTCTCATCAACACTTACTTAAATAATTTTGCACATTCTGAAAATACACTAAAAGTGCAACATTCTCATTTTTTCTCTTGCAAGTTCATAGTCTGAATAATTTGCAATTTAATGACTAAAACAGAGTAATGGTGCAGGTGTTCTTTCTCTTTTGCTTCCATAACATTGTGTATGTGTGTTATGTTCCCAAAAGGTGTGATGAAATCCTCACGGGATGTGCACACCGTGCATAACACCCTCCCCACAGGAGCGATTGACAGCTGCCCCATCCTTTCCTGCCTCGTTGCCCTCCTCTTTAGGCCACTTGTACAGGAAGTGCTGCATTTTTTTAAACCTTCTCTCTAAATTACCCATGAACACATTTAGTCGCGTTGTCAGACACACATTAGACACAGATGAACAGATGGCGTTGTGAACAAACATTTAAGTGCGTGATTTATTTTTAACGCTTGTTGGAAGTGCTGAGCTCAAGAAAAAGGGATGGTTCGGGGCACGTATCTCCTCACCTCTGAGCTTTAGTTAAAGGTCTGTTTCCACAGTGAGGATGACACTGAATCTCCTGTGGGGTGCATCGAGGAACAGAGATGTTTTGTGTGGGAGCGCTGTAGACGTTTATTGTTTTTTGTTTGCGCTCCATTCCCTGTTAACCCCAGGTGTAATGAACGTTTTAGAGAAGTGTAAATTGTAACTCTTTTCTTACAGTTATAACAGTTAAGGACAGATGCCACTACTTCCTTTAAGACAGGAAATGAAAACCCATATTAAATACGACACTTGAGATGTGGAGCAGTTATCGTTTACTGAGAAGCTGTGCTGAATATTTATGAATGTTTAGACATTTGTTGTGATGCCTGACACATGGAGCATTTCTAAAATGTTTTTCTCTTAAAGTTTCGTTGAGCATTGGCTGTGGTTAATGAGGTAGATTGGCCTTATTGCTGCATAGATCCCTGTGAATTACATGGCCAGTCATTCTGGGCAATTCAGATGAGTTGTTGTAATTTCTGACCACAAATGGAATTGCAGTATTAGTATTAATTCAAGACATTTCCAACAGGTTCCACATAATAGTCCCACCCCAAACACACGTCATTGGTTGAACAAAAGTTGCTGTGTCATGCATCTCAAATATGCTGACAATGCCAGAGTGTTTACAGTATTTGGGAAGTCAACCTATATATGGTTAATGGTTTATAATTGTGTCTGCACATTAAGCTAGAATAGAAAAAAAAAATGTGAAGAAAAAAAATACAAACAGCAGCTTTGAGTCATCTACTTCATTTAAATAATGAATATTAATGAGTACATATGAATGGCCAAATTGGATTCTAATTATTTCCTTTGATTTGGTTGTTGCAGCAGCTATTTTGTACTTTTATGAGAGGTTTCAGGTGCTTAAATCTTTAATGACTTTGTTATTATACACTATGCTTGTTGATCATTTTAATTTAATTAATTTATATATCAGTGTATGGTGTGGTGTAAGTTTGTGCTCCATTCAACAGAATGTAGAATGTTTTTTAAATTCCAAATTTAGGTATCAAACAGGATGCAGAGTTTTAACTTGAAATGTTTCATCATCATTTTTGTCTAAAATGAATAGTGTACAGCAAGAGAATGTGCCTGCAGTCACAATTATCACTCCTCCATCCCTCCATAAGAATGGTTCAAGTGAAGTCAGATTATGCTGCTGACTCAGACTCATATATGTGACTCAATAAAATGCCTATAGGCCTGCTTTTTCTAGCACTGACTCACTGAATCTTTAGTGTGACATCCCAACATGCAGTAGGGACATAGAAAGCACATCAACTGTGCATCTGTGCACACGTATGCTCCTGTGTAATGTGCCACTGTGACACAAGTGCCACATGGTGATTGTGATTTTGCCAAGTAGGACATGTTCCAAGATCAGCATCTTTTGTTGGTCCTAGAAAAACATTCCTGTCAAACAGAATCCTAACCCTATCACCAACCTGTGCCTGAACACTTAAGTAACGTATCAGAAGAATGGCCCAACCCAGTCCTGGTTTAAAGAAATATGGTTCCAAGACCAAGAATGTTGATGCCCTACTTGGCAAAATCACAAGTTGCGTTCCGATTCACAGGGTCCCTGCGCAGTGTTAACTGCTTCCTACACACTCAGCAGGGGATATCTGATAAGTGCATCTCAAAATTTGTTAATTTGGAATCTAACAGACAACACTTGAGTTGCTCAGATTGGTGTTGAGTAAGATAGCATCAATATGCTTGTGTAAATAGAAGGGAGTAAATAGAAGGTGGGTCTTTAGTTCCCTCAACTGAGCAAAAAGCCTTGCATTCCTCAATGGACTTTGGTCAAGAGCCTGTGTTCTGTGCAGCTAGAGGAAGATCCACTTCAAGTTGATTGCTGGCTTCCTTCTGAGTCATGCCCTGGTCTCTCTGTATCCATCTACCCTTCTCTCCAAAATGCTAAGTTTTCAGAAGAGTTCAGTGCTAATTACTATGGTACTGTATCAAAAGCTGTGTAATTAAGTTTAGTGTTTTTTCGTCAGCCACCGCAAAACCTGCCACTCCATGGCGGAACTCAGCGTCCGGTTGTGATTTACATTCACTGCGTGTTTGGAAAGTGATCCTGACAAATGTGGAGATCTTAATCACTCTGTACTTTGCCCATTCCCTTTCAAGCCTAGCAATCATGTGAATGAGCTGCATTACTAAGCATCATACCGCTTTAAGAGGGCATAAATACCGGAGGTAATTTGCTCTCATACGTACCTGCAGAAGTGCACTTTGGAGTGCAGGAAGTGCAGGGAACCATGTGACTGCTGCTCTGTAAATGAGGGGATGTTCATCGCTTAATGGAGGCTGTGTGTGATCTTTATGCCATCTTTTTTGCGCCGTACTTCTCTCAAATAGCATATTACACCCTAATGCGCGACAGTGACTCTGTGTGAAGTGTGTACTATTTTCCGAATGATTGAATCACTCAGCAAACTCTCATGGATCAGATCATTTCAGTGCTTTCCATAGAATCATTTGTACTCTGCCACACTGCATGCAAATAGTTTTTATATAAAGCTTGTGCTGGATTGGTGTGCTGTATGGGTTATGTGGATCTCGCATTTTGCTAAATAGCAAAAGGTCTAGCGCCATTGTTTAATTAAACAATGGTGCCATTTTGACACTTATCAGATGTTTGCATGAACAGATGTTCAGAAAATAGGGATGCACCTGTTACTGATACATTAAGATAAGAACTGCTTTCATGTTACAGCCAATAGCTGACAAAAGCCTAGTAAATTCTATGTTTGTAAAATGTGTTTAATAAATTTAAAATAAAATACTAAACTGAAATCAATAGTTTTAAATGAATTCAGGCATCACAGCATTATATTGTACAGAATTAAAAAAATATATATTATGGCTGTCAAAACAATTAATCGCAATTAATCGCATCCAAAATAAAAGTTTGTGTTTACATAATATATGTGTGTATACTGTGTATATTTATATACAGGATTGAAATGAACTTTTTCACTCACCAGCCAATTTGGCTACTAAATTTTTAAATTACCGGCCATTCATAACTTCTACTAGCCAAAAAACAAAAAAACAAAACTTCCCCCCACACAGAAATAAACCAACAGCTTGAGGCTGTCTACACTGGACGTGACATGACAAAGCGACGGTTGCAAATCATTTTGTGTCAGTACTAGGGGTGTGCAATATTGACAAAAAAAATTATATCTCAATATTTTCTGGGATTTTATCGATAAAGATAATTAGATAATATTTTGCTGAGTGTGTTATTGTGCTGGTATCTTAAGGACTTCTGTGGACAGCTGACTCCTAAGTTTTTGATATTCTTCATATTCTGTGTGGCGGTCAGAAATTAATCGTTTCCAATAAGTTTAAATTGATTTTTACCTTTTATGGGCATTTTTACCTTTATAAAGCCATTTTTTCTAAAAGTGTGCATCATCTTTTGAGTCAAATTCTTTCATTTAATCAGTCAATTATAATAATAATAAATTTAGGCTGTTACTAAACAAATGAAATCAGTATCAAGAAAATTAATCTTTGCAGAAGTTGCAAATGAAGTGGCATTTAGATGCATTTTCACATGTTAATTCAGCTCAGAGGGACATGGAATGCTTTAACCTGCAGTTACAGATGCATAAATAATGTTTTGATATTTTAAACATGAAATGTTGAATACTGATATTTGAAATTATTTACTAAATGAAAAGATACTTTAAATGTGAAATTAAAACCACTAGTAGGTGGCAGCAAGTCACTGTTAAGTGAATCATTGAGACTGAAAGAATCATTTAAACGGTTGATTCATTCAGGAACGAAACACCGTCATGTTGCTTAGAGACACAAAACAGTGCTGTGGATGTGTTTGGAATGTTTTTGTTGGCGAAATAGAGCAAAAACAGACAATATTGTGTCTAAAACATGAGTCTCTTGATATTGACTTATTGTTTATTGAACTGTTGCATAAAATCAATATCACATTTGTAACCATGCTGATTTTTAAAGAAAAAACGGCACTCTTAATGTCATATAGACTAACTATATGAACTGATATAAATGTATAAATTTTCTGCCCCCTTATCTTGAATTATGTGATCATTCTTAATGCATATTAATAGACTGAATCATGTAACCTAGTGAAAGAACGCAGTCTAAATGCGCACACGCACTAAGTCTAACCAGACTTCATCACGTCGCGTATGCGTGCACTCTGTAGGTGGGTTTTGTATGGTTTTTGCAATATACTCGATAATGTCATGATGTCTCACGAGTTCAGTATTTGCGCTAAACCTGTGCAGATTTAGCTTGCATAAACTAAAGATATTTTACATAAAAGATGTTTACATATAGTCCACAAGACAAAAAATAGCTGAAATAATTCAAATAACCCCTTCAAAAGTTTGGAAACCCTAGGTTCTTAATAGTGTATGTGGTTACCTGGATGATCTACGACTGTTTTTTGTTTTGTGATGGTTGTTCATGAGTCCCTTGTTTGTTCTGAACAGTTAAACTGAGCACTGTTCTTCAGAAAAAATCCTCCATGTCCTGCGGAATCTTCAGGTTTCCAGCATCTTTTGCATATTTGAACCTTTTCCAGCAGTGACTGTATTATTTTGAGATCCAGCTTTTCACACTGAGTACAATTGAGGGACTCAAACACAACTATTAAAAAAGGTTCAAACATTCACTGATGCTCCAGAAGGAAACACGGTGCATCAAGAGCTGGGGGTGAAAACTTTTGAACAGGATGAAGATATCCAAATTTTTTCCATTTAGTACTGCCCTTCGGAAGCAACAGAAGGTACTTGCATGTTTCCTGGAAGACAAATTAAGTACAATTCACCTTGATCTTCAAATTCCAAAGGTTTTCTATATGTAAACATCTTTTATGTAAATTATCTTACTCAGGACAGTACTAAATAAAAAATAGCATGCATTTTTTTATGATCTCTCTTAATTTGTTAAAATTATTCACATTTTCACAGATCCTGCAAGGGGTTCCCAAACTTTCGCATGACACTGCATATGCATATGTATGTATATATATATGTATATATATATATATATATATATATATATATATATATATATATATATATATATATCAGATGGGGTCCGTCTCATCAAATGCTGTACAGCCACCACCTAATCACCAAATGTTTAACATGGGTCTAAAAGCACTAAGGTGATTTGGCAAGCAATACAAACAATAAAGCAGCACCAGCTGCGGCCTACAGTAGTCTCAGCCTCAGAATTTTTGTATTTACATTATATGTGTGTGTACGGTGTATATATAAATATACACCGTACACACACATATAATGTAAATACAAAAATTTATTTTTGATGCGATTAATCTGTTTGACAGCCTTAAAAATAATTATATTCATTTTGATATTTGCTAAGGCTTGGACAGTTTATAAAATGTAAAAATATGAACATGCACAATTAGCTATTCAATATTAGCCAAAATCTCCAATAGTCCGATACGTTCAAAAAATATCTATAACCAATATGTTACTAACATATTGTGCATCCTTAACATAAAATATGAAAAAGTAATAGAATATGTGTATAGACTAGTCACAATTTCTCTGTCTGAAAGTAATGATGCACATTTACTCCCGGAAGCTGTGTAAAGTCATCCAATCAGATTAGAGCTTTCCAAATCGAGAACTTGCATTTCAGTTTTGTGAGCAATATGCATCAGATGGTCAGTGAGCGGACTGTGGGCGTCTGAGGCTGAGACTACTGTAGGCCGCAGCTGGTGCTGCTTTATTGTTTGTATTGCTTGCCAAATCACCTTAGTGCTTTTAGACCCATGTTAAACATTTGGTGATTAGGTGGTGGCTGTACAGCATTTGATGAGACAGACCCCATCTGATTTCCTGAACCCATCGATTGCAAGCAGTGCTACTGAACTTAATCAGTCCTGGTGCCAGTTCAGTGCAGTCAGCATGACCCAACCCACACCACCCCCACATCTCTGGCTTCTTATCAGTCCAGACTGCACCAAAGAGCGCTCTCCCACTGGAGATGTCTCCAACTGACCAAACATACTGTACAGAGCCACAACCACTGGGTATGTGTGTGCATAAGCTAGTAGTGATGTCCAAGTCTAATGATGTGCTTGGCTATAGCACTCATTGCATTGTGTCAATATAGCATAGTGATGGATTTTATAGAAAGAAAAAGCCAGGAAAATTACATTTATGAACACTTTTATCTCACTTTTACTGCTTGTCTGTTTGTCCATCCATCCATCCATCCATCCATCCATCCATCCATCCAAAGTAGTATAAAAATAAATGCATTTGTGTGCACAGTTTCTGTTTCTCCTGTGCTGTTTGTTGCTGCCTACATGTGGAGAACTTGGCCTGTAGTCTCTTTGGCTCTGAAAAATAATGAAGTCCATAAATCTTGTCATTTGCCAGTGACAGAACATGCGGACAGTAATTCTGTGACCACGCTGTGTAACGTCGAGAGACAGGGCCTAATTCTATGGACCATCCTCTAAATAGCAGCATTGTATGAAGGTATATGGGCTGATTTTGCTGGCATTATCCTTTTGTTCTGCCCTAGTATGAAGCAACTTCTTTTCCAATGTGTTTGAAGTATTTAACCCACTTTTCAGCACCCAGCAAGAAGGGCATAATGTAGATGGATGTTAGCAGAACTCTGCATCTCTGCAGGTGTTTGTACTTATTGGAGCTGTCCATGGTGCTGAATTTCAGCAGACGATAGTAAAATGTGCTTCCCCAGTGTGATCTCATTAGTGATATTCATACATAAAGTGTTTCTAGCACACATACATTGTTTTTATGTTTGAATAGACAATGACACAACGTCTGACAGCATCTGGGGCAATTTTTGAGACATATGAATGTTTTTAAATCATTTGTTGAGGTTCATAGAATGTTGAACTCATGCAGTTCATAGGTTGATTTTACTGTATTTGTAATAAAATGATATCAGTTACATATGTTGAACAGTTTATGCAATTTATTGTTTCAATTTCTACCCAAATTGTGCCAGTGTCCATCCAACTTTAAAAAAAAAGTAAGTATGACTACCCAGGAATAGTAATGAGATCACCCTAATTTCCCCAGCAGGAGTTAGTATGAGTCCCACAATTAAAAACCCTGGTGCTCCTGATTTCTAGCAGAAATAAAGAGACGCCCCACTGGTCTGTTCTCAGTAGTTTGACCCGCTTGGCAATGCCACAGCTCAGTGTCCCTGGCCACTGCTAATCCCCGTGAGTCCTGCAGTACTCCTGAGGTCAGGCTCTTCCGGCAACTCCTCTCAGCTTTCTCAGTCTGTCTCAGTGGCTTCTGCCTGTCATCAGCTCTCTAAAGCCCAGAGCTGCTTTATGCGAGTGGGGGGAGGGAATGATGGGACAGAGAGAGTGCAATATGAGAGTAGGCGGTATGACCAAAATCTTATATCACAGTATGAGTAAGTTTGTATCACAATGATAGTATATAATATATATTAGAAATAAAGCCACATTTTCATTTCTTTAAGATGACTGATGTCACTGTAAAGGAAGTGTAGTCAGCTATAATGGTATAATATAATATGCTATTTCAAAATCTATATAAAATCAGTTTGTTGTATTTTTTTTTTTTTTTTTTTTTACCAGTTCTTTATCTCTGGTTTAGTGTATATATATGCTGTTTATTACAATTAAAAATTAACAGTAAAAGACTGTAGAAATACTATGGTAAAAAAATTAGTTAACTGGTAAATGGTAAGTGCCCTTACTTTATCTAATCGGATAGTTCTGTATTTTACTGTAATTTTACAGTAAAATGTTATTAAATGTACAATTTTTAGAAGTGGAAAAAAACAAATGATTTTGTAATTTACAATGAAAATCTGTAAACTGACACTCCCAGAATTCTCTGTGTGAAAGCTCACATTTGATGGTTTTTAGTTTGAAATTTGAAATTTCTTCTTAGTATTTTATTATCAGTTATGTACATTAGGGTTTTATGTTACATCTTGTGTTGTTAAATTGATGTTGCATTATTTTAGTGTTGTGTGTTACCATTATGGTGTTATATACTGTTTTATATATATATATATATATATATATATATATATATATATATATATATATATATATATAATATATATGTATATATATGTGTGCGTGCGTGCGTGCGTGTGTGTTTGTGTGTGTGTGTGTGAGTGTGTATAAAATGCAGCTGTTCATTAATATATTACAAAATTTAGGTAAGTATGATTTGTAAATTCCTGTAATGAATGTTATAATATGCAAGCATCTGCATAGAGACTCGAATGAACTGGAGAATAATTTTTAAATCAGTTAATTTCAGTGAACTGTCTGAATGAACTGACAGTTCAGTAAATCTCAATAAAAATATTATAATTATTTCCCAATGCTTCACATGACAGAAAGTGGATATTTGACACTTTTTAGCATTACCTCAATTCACTCACCTACATTATGTATAATTTAGCGTATTGTCACACTGCTTTAGCTTAGCTGTTTTCAAAACACATTCACACTAATTACAAATACAGTAGTTAGAAAATAGTACAGTTAGTAGAGTAGCATCACCGCTTTTAGTTAATGACTCCCCAACTCAGCGATGGAGAACCTCAGCAGGGCCTTACACATTTAACAGCATCTCTGCTTCATAAATAATGGCAACTGCTGATGCTTTTACCAGCCTCTCTTTGCCGTTCTTAAGTGAGCTACGATGCTGAGAGTTCTTCTTTTACAAAGTACTGTCCTGGATGCAGGGGAGATGGTGTGACAGGTGCATTATAGAATGGCTTCATGTGGGTTCCAGTAGGTCAGTAGGTTATGTGCTACCCATAGCAACACTGCTGCCCACATGCATTCCAGCTAAGCGTGCCACCTACTTCAGAGGCTGCGGGTGCAGGTGGAGACTTGATGGTCCCATGAGAGTCTGCTAGGAGGTTAAACGAGGTGACATCTCTCTCCCTCCTTAACTGTAGTTCTCTCCATCTCCACCGCTCTGAAACCCTGAGCTCAGCTTATGATTTAATGCTATTTACTCCCCACTCCTTCCCCTTAGAACTCTGCCCCGCTAGTGCGCTAAATCAGCATCTGGCGCCACATATCAGGCGGACGAGATCTGAAAAACGAGTCCCTGTGGCGCAGCCGGTGTTTTGCAGGATAACCTGCTCACTAGCTGAGCTTCACTGTAGTACGCATAGCTAAGAACGTACAACCGCGAGTGCTATACATCAACTACGCACAGATAAAAGAGGCAGGTCCCTTAACGACAGCCTCCTGAGGGTTGCGGCGTGCGGAGAGAGCTGTCGTTAAGCAGATGGGCCGAGACCTGGAAGTGAACACCGCTCAGAATGCTTCCCTCCTCTCCTTACAGTATCTTTAAAGGCCCCTGGGGTTTAACAGAGCAGTCGTTGAATAATTGAGGAAGCTCAATAAAGCCTAAGTTAATTTATTGT
The DNA here is from genome assembly GCA_039654775.1 of Spinibarbus caldwelli. Taxonomy (NCBI): domain Eukaryota; kingdom Metazoa; phylum Chordata; class Actinopteri; order Cypriniformes; family Cyprinidae; genus Spinibarbus; species Spinibarbus caldwelli. The sequence continues at coordinate 14,449,382 of CM077232.1, forward strand.
TTTTTTTTATTTATTATTTTTTCTCCCTGTGGCAGACGTCTCTTAACCTCCCGCCATCCATCCCATCTTTGGATCGAGGTGCGGAGATGTATTGATTTGTTCACGGATGCTGAGTTCTGTTATATTTCAATATGAATTACGATGAATGAAGCAGCACGGAGAAGGGCGCTTATGAATCATTTTCCTTCTCTGATTTCAGCTCATCTACTGCATCCTGACCGGGATTATATCATGACTTATATCATATGCTTTGTTCCACTGTGCCCTTTTTTCCCCACCACTCCAGAGAAAAGTCTGAGTCATTTGCGGCCACTGTTTGACTTGATAAATGAACGTCCCTGTCTAGGTGCCAGACGGTTACAGGTTAGGTTGCGGGATTGACCTTAACTGTCGCCATGCATACAGCTCATTCTTGCAAATCATATTATATTTCTATGTGGCCTACCAGCAAGCACACACACATACACCAGTGCACACATTTAAAGAAATATTACAGGTTAAACAACATAATAGTTCAGCCATTTACTCACTCTCATGTTGTTCCAAAACTATGACTTCTGTTTATTTCGGAAGTTATTTTGAAGATGTTTTTTGTCCATGTAGTGATATTAAATGGACTCCAAACAACATTATTCACTGTATGGACTAAATAAAAAAATAAAAAAATAAAAATAATAATAATAGGTTTGTCATGCATGTTTGCAATAACCTGAGGGTTTTTTCCCATTTAAGCTGTACTGACAGCATCTTTTGGCATAGAAAATAATTTTAACTTGTCCTTTAGTTTGAACAAAAAACGCACTTCCAATGGAAGTCTATGGGGAAAATTCATATAATTATGCCTTTTTGAGGTCAAGTAAACAAACTAAGGCAGGGGTTTTCAAAATTTGTATTTGCAAGGACCTCACAATGTGTGTTCCTTGCGAAAGGCCCTTGTCCTAAAATGTATAGGCACCTATATATTTTCTTATATAAAAACCTAATTTTACTGAGTGAGAAAAATAGTAAACATGACATTATAAAATCAAAATGTTGTCAATTTAAAGAATTTGCTAAATGCTAAATTTAATAATTGTCTTTTTTCATAATAATTACATCAAAATAAATTAAGCATTATCAAATGGCAAATGTCGACATCCATAAGTGCATTACTTACATATATTGTACTGTACTGTATATTTGTTTTGATTTTATAAATTGAGACACAAGTCCCGATTATTTTCTGTGGGAATTGATAGCATGCCACTTAACACTTTTTTTTTTAAATGTCTCTGGCTGTTTCTCATTAGGCTGTAACTTTTGGCTTGGGTCTTGTGTTTAAGAGGAGGGGAGTTAATGTGTTTTGCTCATTATGGAGGGACAATCAGATCCTGACTCATTCCCACATCACAGCTAGACGTTCAGTGAACCAGCACGACAGAGGCCTGACATACTTTTTTTCTTTTTTTATTGTTCACGTACAAAAACGGTGGAATGGTGCCAGGATTATGGAGCCAGTGTTAGAAAAGAAAGAGTGTGAGCTGTTCAATGAGTGCATGCAAAAAGGGGTGGTGTACAATTGTAAATTAAGTTATAGCTAGTTTTTTAGATGACTGTAAAAAAAATAATGATTTCCTGAACAGACCAAATTATGTGGAGGTCATGATGAGAACTGAGTATGGTCTATTTCTACTGTTACTGTGTAATACAGAGCTACTGAATGGCAGTCAAGTGCTGATTGTTGATTAAAGAGTGTCTTGCTCAGAATGTTAGTATGGAAGGACATTTCACATAAGACGAAAAAAGAAAAAAAAAAATTCTAAATATTTTAAAAATATAAATGTCCTTTTTTTTATTTTATTTTTTTTTTTATAGAAATTCTAACCATATCTCACAAATGGTAAGCTAAAATGATTTAGCTTACAATTTTTAACTTTTTTTTTTTTTTTTTGCTTAGAATTATGATTTTATCTCAAATTACGACTTTTTTTCTTATAACTGTTGCTTAATTGTAGATTCATGTGTTTACCACAAAAGTGAAGCCTTTTGTAGTCTTTGAAATTTAATTATCATCAACGCTCAACTGTGCCATTTTCAACATCACCTTTCTCAAGGGACTTTGTGTAATCGGGCCCCATGATAATTCCTGCTGTATTTAAACTTCATCCATCTTATAGAGGCCTAAAACACACTGAGACCATCCTGGATCAGTTCCTGTTTCTATAGGGTAAAGTAGATTGCCTGTAATTAGTGGCTTGAGTACATTTACATTAATTCATTTATTGGAGCCTTTTATCCAAAATGACAAATGAGTAACTCAGAGGTCTAGTGCGTATCAGAAAAATGGAAATGAAGCTAGTGATAGCTCTCATTATGTCTTTGTAATTTGTGTCATAGGATTTACTTGCAGTGTCTATGTCAAAGAGCAGTCGCCTCCCTTTACATCAGCGCAAGCCCATCTCTTCAGTTGCTAAGAGAAATTATCTTGATCTTGCATGAGCTCTTAGCTGTCATGGAATGCTAAATTATTAATATTATTATTATTATTCGTATGCCCATAAAATCTGATACACACTGGTGTTATCATTGTGTTATTATCAGGTCACCAATGTATTTTGCTTGAACAATGTGTAACCTCCCACAAGGACATGTTAGAGCAGACGACCTTTGATCAGCTATTTGGTGTAAACTACATCGGACCGATGGATCAATAACTGCTCTCTTCTGTTAAATCTAATTTGTCTATGGGGATTGTACATATTCACTAGCTGGTGAGCATTCAGACTACTATTATGTGCTTTTTGTGGACGTTTTGTGAGAGAGCAGGCAAAGCACCTTGAAACAAACGTTGAAAAGATACTATACATTAAAGAAATAAGTGGTTTGGATAACAAAACAAAAACAGGATCTCTAATAAGAGAGAGGGTGAAAAATTATATTTTTGGTGCAATTTTTTTTAACTAAAATTATTAATAATACTAGATTTTAAAAAGTTTTTGATTTGAATTAATTTAAGAAAGAGCTATAAAACAAACTTTCATATCAATATGAAAACAATTGACATGATATTATGCCGTGTATCAGTTGGTTATGACATTGGAAAATAGTCATAATTTAATTACAGAGATTTACAACAAATGAAAGGTTAGTTTTCTTCAGATTACCTTGTAAACAAATGTTTAAAACTGGATTAGAAAAGATATATTCTCAATATTTAAACTACTGTTTAAACTACTGGTCCAGTAAGTTAAAATAAAATAAATAAACTAATAATTTTATTCAGCAAAGATGCATTAAATGCAATGATGCATTAAATGTTAAGACATTTATAATGTTATTATTGTAATATTTATATTTCAAATAAATGCTGTAATTAAGCAGCACAACTGTTTTCAACATTGATAATAATATGAAAAGTTTCTTGAGCACCAAATCAGTATGTTAGAATGATTTTTGAAGGATCATGTGACACTGACTGGAGTAATGATGCTGAAAATTCAGCTTTGCCATCACAGGAGTAAATTACAAGTAAAGTAAAGTAAAGTAAAATAATTACAAAAAAAACAAAAAAAAACATGATCTTATGAAAGCTGTCTTGTGAAAAATCTGTCAAGCCTCCTGACCACGAATAAAAACATCCAGTATTTGCTATATACACTGGGCCACATAGATCAATCGGATGGCACACTTTAATTTTAATTTTTTTTAATGGCTTTTTTGCCATCAGTACAGAGGAGAACCAACAGGACAGTACAGGGAGAGAGAGAGGGGAAACCAAACAAGTCCTGTCTCTTACCTCAAGAATGAGAACAGACTAATATTTAGACAGTGTTCAGTAGTATCTATCCTTCTTGACAGCTCTCAGTTGTTGGACCCACTGTAACATTTTGGTGAGTTACTTTAGTTGAATGTGCGCTTTAAGATTGATCCATCCACTCTCTTATATCACTCTCCGGCTTATTTAGATCCTTATTGGAAGAAACCGTCAGTGGATCTGATGCAGTCATTCATTTAGCTGTGTAAACTGTGCCATAATGCTAAAACTACAGAAACAGGAGCGTTCCGCACAGATGCTTTTGTACAGTACAGCGATAATACTACACCCCAATACAGGACACAGAAAAAGGTGGTGGACAGATGGCTTCCGTTTTCTTTGATCTATTACAACATCGCAGGATTCTTTAGGGTATTTAATCATCTGATGGTGGCTCTGTGCAATCCGTCCTGATTGAGTAATGCTAGCAGAAATATTGCAGCTAGATCCTCCCCAGTGGCTGAACCTGGGCATTTATTCAAAGGAGGTCAAGCCCACAGGACACACAGGCTTATATTATCTAAGTGGGATGGAGGTTTAAAAGGCCTTGTCCTCAAGCCATATTGCCGATTCGGTCATGATAAGATTAATCATTCATGAGTAAAAACGTACAGGGGACATTTTCGCTGCTGCTGCGAACTGTCGGAAGCCCATCATAGAGACCTCCCACCAAACACACATGCATTCACGCCTTCTCTTTTACTCCAGCTCTGCTTGGCAGCTTTCTGCATGAGGAAGTGTTGAATTGGCTGTGTTGGTATTTTTTGTCGACCTGCTCAGAGCAGGCATAGTAGATGGAGACGGTCATAAATAGCGGGGTTCTAGGAATAGCAGTCTGAAGTTTATAGCATTTGACCTTTACTGATGCATTATGGGTAAACAGCGAATGTGTGCTTGCAGGCATCTAGAGTGCAGACGCTCCACTGGAGGCCGGCGTTAGCGTGAAGATTATTTGTGTGTGCTGTGCGCGTGTATGTGCGTTTGAGCGTGTTGACGCAGTATGGATGCACCTGTGGAGCGATGTGGCCATAAACTGTCTACGTGAGCCTTTAGGGAGCTTCGCAGCCTGTTACCTAACAACGGTGGTCTCCCACTGCATCATGACTTTCACCTTTATCTTTTGAAAGGACGAGAGGGAAAGAGAGAAGAGGGAGAGAGTGGGCGGAGAAGAGTTGGGCAGAGGGAACATGTCGAGAATCAGTAAACTGGGGAATCCCAGATCTGTTGGCGTCTGTCGCTCACACTCAGACTTCTGTCTGATCGCTCTAGAGCTGCTGTAGACTTGAGAGCCGCTTTCAGCCAAACCCCACCCCTCCATTCAGCCCTCTTGAACCATATCTGCTACAACAAACAGATTTGTTGTACAAGTCTTCGCTAGAGTGTTACAAGCTGGGATTGGAATCATAGGGAATTTTATGGTTTTAGTTTTTATTTCTTTTAACGATTCGGTTACTTATTGGTTTCATAAACAATTCTTTTAGTACTTTTAAGAAATAATTTTAAAAAACAAAAATGCAACTCCACTGCAAAATTATTATAATGATAAATAAATTTAAAACAGTTGTGTTTACACAATTTTTTTTATTTTATTAATTTATTTATTGAAAAAAAAACAACAACAACAGTTCATTCCAGTAATTGGACTCAAGGGGGTACATAAAAATTCTGTCATCATTTAGTCACCCTAATGTCATTCCAAACCTTGAAAAGTCTCTCTCTCTCTCTCTCTCTCTCTCTCTCTCTCTCTCTCTCGGTCTTTTTCTCTCTCTCTTTCTCTCTCTCTCTCTCTCTCTCTCTCTCGGTCTCTCTCTCTCTCTAAAAAAAAAAAAAATTAAAAAATTAAAGGGATAGTTCACCCAAAAATGAAAATTCTGTCATTAATTACTCACCCTCATGTTGTTCCAAACCTGTAAGACCTTCGTTCATCTTTGGAACACAAATTAAGATATTTTTGATGAAATCCAAGAGCTTTCTGACCCTGCATAGACAGCAACCCAACTGACATGTTCAAGGCCCAGAAACTATGGACATTGTTAAAATTGTCCATGTGACATCAGTGGTTCAACCATAATTTTATGAAACCAAAATAATGACTTTATTGAACAACTGTTCTCTTCTGTGACATTCTCCGCTGCTCATTCACGAGAGTACTGCAACGCATGCATGAAATTCTAATTTTCGTAATGAAATTCAAAAGGATCCAATGTTTTTTGGATCCCGATGTTCTTAAAAATATATTCTTACTGTACTGTATTTTCATTTTCATTTTATATTAACTATATATTACACAATATTAAACAAAAATTGTATTAACATTTAATTCATTAATATTATTAACTGTAATATTATTATTAATTATTAAAAATATATTAATATTAATGATTATTAGTCATTTGTTTGGGAATCAGACTATTCTTGTTGCACTATACTATTCATTAAAATAACCTACTTATAAGAGTCATTGTTCTGGAGCTGCACAATATTGGAAACAATGTATTTTAGTATCTTAGTATGGTATTTTGTCTGCATTATCTGAAGAATATGGGAACCATTAACAAAACCGATAGCCATGTGATCCGGGTCTATGCCTGACCGCATCAAATGGATGCTACCCTGCTTTTTTCGCCTCTCATTTGCAGACATTTCTCAGTTTTTTTACGCTCTTACCACTTGCTCCACTGCACTGTCAATCCTACAATCCCCTGCACAATCCTGCTGCCCATGAAGAATGAATTGGAAACACCCGCTCATCTTTGCTTACTACGCGCCAGTGGACATGTACGGTTAGGGGTTTGTTCAAATCCCTAACCCCAAATATGAGCAATAAAAATAGTGCTACTGAAAAAGATCATGCCACCATTGTACCGTCCCACTTTTAAATTTATGTGATAAAGATGCCTCCTTTGTCTTGCCATCCCTGGAACAGTGCCCTATACGGACTATCAGGTATCAAGTGATTTATGGACCATTTTTTAAAAATGATTTGTGTGAAAAGAGACATCCACTGAAAAGCACTGGATGTCAGCTGATGGGTTTGTGTTGTAAATCACGGCCTGGTGGGCATCGTGTACTTGCCCACCAGGCAAGAACGCCAATGGATCTTTACTCAAGATAGATGAGTGGAAGCAATCTCATTTAAGCCTGTCAGTAAGACTTGCTTTAGCTGGAATTGACCACATGTCAAAGAGACGGGGAAAGAAAGGGAGAGGACAAAACCCGCCTTTTTTCTCCTCTAGCTTGGGGCTATATATAGCTAGTGCTAAAAGGTCACATACCTGGTGGAGTAGACAGCACGAGCGCTGCTACATTTGTCTTTCTTTGTTTCTTTGTTTCTCTCTTTCTGCCTGTCTCCTGTGAAACGGATGTATCCTGTCATGCTCCATTACCACTCTTTCTCCATCCTGAAAGATGTCCTCCAATCTCTAAATTGAACTTTTAAGATGTCTACTCTTGTCATTATATTAACCCTGTAGCTTGTAGCTCTTCATGATAGAGAACCATAGATCCTCACAGTCAAGATAGTTTAGCTCTATTCCAAAAGCTGCCTTCCAAGAAACCTGACTGATTGACTGTATGAATGATTTGGAACGCTCTACATAGGTCGCAACTTCGCACACCACACAAATAACTGTTTGCATGGAAGATGCGACTCTCAACTGATTTAAATAGTTGCACAACTGTGACACATTAAATCTCTGAATGTAGCCTTTCGAAGGGTGCAGCATTTGAATTGGGACACAGTTTAAGAGTCATTATAATCCCAGGCTTTTATATGAGTAAATGTGTGGTCACATTTACTATTGTTTGGTGAATTTTTTGCAGTCAAAATCTGCTGATTGGGATTGCGAATTTTGCAAAAGATTTCCACATGCAGAATTCGCAACGGATTCAAGTTGGTCTGGCAAATTTGCTGTGTTGACCAACAGAAAGCTGCTTGGTTTGAAAGTGACTTCTGTTTGAGCTGTGCATCATACATCATACATCATACATTATTGACAATAAACAATAGATCTTTTTTCCCCAGTAATTTTAGTATACACTTTGGTAATGTGACCACACCTTTAGTATCACTTTAAAAATGTAGTTTTCTGTTTTGATTGGTTATTTTATTAATAATGAAGTAACCATTAGTATTATAATGAAGTTTTGATATGGGTATATGTTCTTAGCCTATGTTTTCTTTCATCATTAATTCACATTCTTGTCATTTAAATTCTGTCAGGAGATGTTTTGCAGAAATTCAAAGCTTGAAGTGGGCTGTGGTCCCCAAGGTTCCTTTTATTAAGAAACAGACCAAAAATATATTAAAAAAACAGTTTGAGTAAACATGAATGAGATTTGAAAGCTGCAGCAGAGAGGAAAGCTTTTCCAACTAATGACTTGAATTTTGGTATTTTCCTCTCACAAAATCATTGTGATTTTCATTTTAAACTCCAAAAGAATCTTTAATCACCAAAAACAGTCAAAGTGCTTTGTATGACTAGGTGACCTTGTCAATATTGGGGTGATCAGGGGACATCATGCGTGAGAGGAAGATGAATTCATAAACCTATTAACTACATGATTAGAAGGAGGATTAAACATGCGGTGGATATAGTTGGATCAATTAAAAACGCTGATGCGTTTAATGAACGACAAGGTTAACAGATAGTTCTCTTTGAATTCCCAACTTGCAGTAGGACCAAGCTGTCCTTCTCACCTTCATATCAAATAAAGCTTTTCATTCTCTCACTGTCTGTGTGACAGTGTTGCACAGTTTGTATGTAGTCATTTGGGCCACACACACACACACACACACACAAACATCCACTTGCACTCATATCGGATCGCGTTTGGCTTCAGGCTGTAATCCATGCTGTGGTTCAGAGCAGTGAGCACCTACGGAGAGCCGTCTGTATTACGTAACTTTTGGAAGTGAAATAATACACTCCCTAATGACATGCACCAAAAGATCTTCTTGCTGATGATGTCATAGCAGGGTGAGGAAAGGACAATAGATGAATCTGCATTTCACCGCACGCAGCTCTGTCAGCCAGGACACAAGTGGCGTTACCTAATGGTTCTTAATGTGAGAAATGACGCCTGCAGCAGTTCACAGGAAGCATGTCATCCAGCTGTGTACCAGATGTTTCCTGTTCCTGAAAGTGACAGAGTGTGTTGCATTTGACGGCATTTAATATGCATGAATACCTGACATCTCTTTTGTTTGTTTGCAATGAGCATGTGTGTAAACTGTGGGTAAATGTCTTTCACAGGTCAGTGCTGTGTTTTACGTGCTGTGATTAAATCAGCTCGGAACTGTTTGCAGTCTCTGCAGTGATCTTTTTTCCCCTCTCTTACTTAAATCTTGAAGTAGCCCCATCTGACCACTTGAGGGCATCTTTGCTGTCTTAAATGTGTACATAAAGGCCTGGCTGGATTTTTTCTCTATCTGCTTTGTTATCCTACTTTTGTTGTTCATTAGTATTCTTATTCTCAGGCAAACCATTTGTAACACATTTGTTAGAAAACTACCTGAGACTTATAAACTGCTGAAGTACAGAAACAGCATTTCTAGACAAGTTGCCAAACTGCTAAAACGATGCTGGCCTCATCTTGGAGTCTACGTTAAGCAGCTAAAAATTGTGTTTGGGATATTATGGTGACTGTTGTCACTTGTATTGTATTCTTGATTCAGCTAAAAGGCTGAAAGAGTCATTACAGTGTGATATAACGGATTATGGCTGTCATGAGGAATTGTTTAGCCACATTTTGCAGTTTATCTGATTTCTCACTGATATCACTGAGCTGGTCTCTGCTGTGCTCTTGACCTCCCTCTTGTGGTTTTATAAAAGCATAGCACAAAACAAACATTCATCACCTCCAAAAACAAACATTTTCAAGCATTTACTGTTCACATCTGAGTGCTGTTACTTTAAAAGCTATTTCATTTTTTTTCTGTTTCCAATTTCCCATAAAGGACTTTTTAACTAATATTGTGTCTTCTAATATCCTACCTTTTCAGTATTGCTTTACACAAATATTAGTAAGTGGTATTACTATTTGGAACTCAATAAATGGATTTCAGCCATTTGCAATTTAGTTGATCTGACTGTACGAACTATAAATCATTGTTTTCAGGTGATTAAGCCCCTAATTACATAAACCCTTTATATAATTAGTGTCATTGCTCATGAATTGGTCTTGTGTCTGCTCTCACAGGTTCATTAGATTTTTTTTGTTTTGTTTGTGTATTCCAGTATTATGGCATATAGATTTAAGATCATTCTGCAACAAGCTTCAAGGGATAGTTCACAGAAAAATTAATTATTTGCTTATTGTCATGTTTACCCATACCTAAATGACTTACTTTTTATGGAACTATGGCTGCTCTTTTCAATATATGAAAAGTGAATGAGGACCAGGCTCCAAAATGACTTCTGCAGCTTTATAACAACATTGTGTGAGCAACAGGTGGAAATTTAAGCCATAATTCACTGAAAATTTCAATAGGATTGCACTTGGTATGTGCATGAGAGCTTATGACAAAAGTAGCGATGTCTGATTTGTGAATGAATGTTTTGTATGAAACGATATATTCTTTCACAAATCAGAATAATTTGTTCACAAATCAGACTGATTTGAATCCACTTGCAGTGGTCTTTTGTATGATTTCAGAAGACTTGGAATATAGTGCAGAAGTCATACGTATGGTCACTTTTATAATGCTTTTATATCATTTTAAGCTGGAAAAGTGCATTCGGTAACACTTTACTTCTAGCCTTTATGTATAATGCATTATAAATGGTTATTAAAGGGTATAATGCATTATAATTATTTATAATGTGTGTTGTAATACATTATATCTTGTCGTAAATAATTATAACAAATTTAAAAACGCATATCGTAACAATGATTTGGTAATTGTAATAATGTATAAACTTTGGTTCCAATTATTGATGAGATTGTACAGTGCATTATAATTGATGATTAATGTATTAAAACTACTTTTAGAATGCATTATACATAAAGGCTTTAAGTAAAGTGTTACTGTGCATTCTATTCCATTCATCAAATATGGAAAGAGCACAAAGCACAAGCGCAGTTCACAGAATTTTTCCATTTGTATTCCATAGAAGAAGGAAAGTTATATGGGTTTAAAGGAACATAAAGTGAGTAAATGATGAACATTTTAATTTTTTGGTGAGCTATCACTTTAATGTACCGCACATACCTTGTTGCAATGTCTTTGCCCTAGCAAGCCCATTGCTGATTCAAAGAAAAAAAAAAAAAGTCAAGAGGTTTAAGCTTTACTTATTTTATGCAATGTCAAATACTTTATTGAACTGTATTCTAATTTTTTGAATTTTTGTTTTCCTAGCCATGGGTATCAAATAAACAATCCTTTCTCTCTGGGGATTGTGGGATATGGATCTGAGAGCTGCTTCAGATATCCGGTGTTGCACTGTGTCTGTTTCAGGAATGACATTTAAATGTGTGTTTTCCTTCAAGGGGGAATCTGTTTGCTGTAAATATGTCAGAGAGAGTTTATCATGGGTGCATAATGGCTGGTTTGTGTTTGCTCTGGTTGTACAGTACACACACTGTAAACAAGCAGTGTGTTGAGTATAGTGTGGCGGTGTTATCGCACGCTTTCTGGTGATACTAACTGTGGAAGTGTTGACTGTGTACGTATCTTAGTTCACACCTGTGTTACGATCACTAACAGTATTATGTGGACTTCTGCCTGCTGCAGGCCGGACGCTAGACAGCTAATCTGTTTTCCTGGCTGATGAGAAGGGTCTAGGGCTGGTCTTTGTCTCTGTGTTCTCTGCAGCTGACCTTCCCTTGGCTTTTAACAGCTGGTCAGCAGTTTTTCAAGGCTCTGCAGGACTTAAGGTTCCTCTGCAGGGAGGCGAAAGCATTGAATCTCCTTACTTTGTTGAGGTCAAGATAAATGAGTGTATTGTATAAATGGTGTAACTTGAAAAACTTTAAAATGGTGAATATTATAGGATTATGAAACATTATTTAGCACGGGTACTGTGGAGCAGGATTGAGGAAGTGTCTGTGATCAACATGTGCCATATAGCCTTTCTATGTTATGTCACTGACTTTGCTAATGTTGAATTCACTTTACACATTTTATTTTATTTTATTTTATTTCTTATTTAAAAAAAATCAAGGGTTCCCTAAAGGTTCTTCAGGGGGGCTGTGGGGAAGAGATATAAAACAAAACTTTCGGTAACACTTTCAGTGACAAAAAGTAATTAATGCAATATTAGAACTCACGTTGTGCAATATATATTTTTACAGAATTTATTATTAATATTTGTTAATGTTAGTTAATAAAAATACAGTCGTTCATTGTTTGTTCATGTTCAAAAAATTTTTTTGCTAATGTTTATATTAATGTCAGTTAAGGTTAATAAATGCTGAAGTGGTATTGTTCATTGTTAGTTTACATTAACTCATCTTTTTGTAAATTTTGTTACTGAATTTTCTTTTGACATTTCTAAGTATTAGCTATTTTTTAACTTATTATATAATGTTAATGTTCTTAATGAAATTTTTAATTAAATTTATTATAAAGTGTTACTGATCAAATGTAACTTTTAATAGTTGGGGTCCCTAGGTTTGCTGAGACTCAGAGTTGAGGTTCCTGGATTTGTGAAATACTGCAATTCTGTAATCATTTTTTCACATTTTGTTGTTCCAAACCTGTAGGACTTTCTTCTGTGGAATGCAAAATTGATAAATTTTGTTCACTGTTCTCTTTTCTGACACAAAAACTATTGCTTTAACATTAACCTGACAGCCTGAACAAAGTTTTTGTTGATGTAGCTCAAGATTTCTCATTGTTAGGCATACCAGATCAGTTTTCAAGAAAAGTGATATTTAAGTAGGCAACAAAGGTACAGTTCCTATTGATCTGTGGTTTTGCTAATTTTAAATGAGCATCGCTTAGGTATAAGATTACAACACAGTGATCTAATTGAGGCGGTATTAATTTTTAAGTAGGTCCCAGGTTGGTTGAAAAGATTTCAGCACTGATAAGGCCTGTATGTGTACGTGCTTTGAGTCACTTCTGTGCCTCTCTGCATAGCGACACACTGACAAATGGAACAAGGCCTGTTTATGGCTGTTCATGAGAGGTTCATAAACCTTCCTCAGAAGAATATTGACTCAACTGCCATGTGTTTCTAACACATTAAAATCTACCCCGTCATTCAAAATGGAAATCACTATAACAAATGTATGTTGTCAGTGTGTACATTCATTATGCATTTCATTTCAGCCAAGAGAACAAATCCTAAAATCATCCGTCATGAAGCGAACAAACTCGAGTGGAAAAAAAAACCCCTGCACTATAGTAAGTTGACCAACAGGGATTTTTCCATGTAACTGCTGAAACAGGCAGTCCAGAGAAAAAGGTTCAGATTAGGGATGGGCATTAGACTAAGCAGCTTGCTTGGTATTAGCATTCAATGGATGTACCTAATAGAAATCCCATTTATCTCATGAATTGTAGGGGGCAGTGATGTGTCTCTCTCCCTCCAGCTTTCATGCTTATTCTGTCCCTGTCTCTCTTTCTCATGTTTAAAGATTTGCCATTATAAATAATGTGTGTGTGTTTGTTATGTAGGGGTTTGTGTGGGTGTCCCGCAGACTTTTGTTAGGATTTTAGGTGGGTGTGTTCTTACTTGATGTTATTTGGTTCAGGCCAGCGCAAGAAACAGGCCACAGCATGTGGTGTGTGGGAGCAAATACACTGCGGACGATATATAGTGAAGGGACATTTCCTGTGTGCCAACTTCTCCTTCAGGGCATTCTCACTTTCTCACAGCTTTTCTGAAAGTCTGTCATCTTGTTTGAATAGCTCACATGGTACTGCAGGCTATAGGTAGGCTACATTTTACCCTTTGGCTTCAGTTTGAGATCACAGCATTTGCCGTTTATCAGAGAGAATGACGGGGAAATAGAGGTTCAACATAATATGACCGTTAATGTCACTCAGTGTTTCCTGAACCGCTTTTCCACAGATGAGTCACTCCTCCACCACTGAATCTTCAGTGCAAGTACAGTGAAATAATGGTAAAACAAACATCTTAGGTTCTCAAAAACAGCATACTATACAATTGGACTCTTTTTGTGATTTAAAAACATATAGCACGAGCAGTGTAGTCCAATTCACAATCAAATAACTCTTATTATCCATTTTTCTTTTCACTTGAAAACATAAAGTGTGAGCAGTGTAAATGACTCTTATCTGGTTGAAATGTTGTCCAATTCACAAACAAATGATTCTTATTATCCATCTTTTTTTTTTTTTTAAAGTAAGAAACATAAAGTGCAAGCAATAGTCCAGTGTACACATCAAATGACTCTTTTGATCTGGTTTTTATACTGAAAACAGATACAGCATAACAACTTACTATTATGTCTTTTTTTAGTCAAAAAGACCACATGAGGACTGCAGTCTGATTCATAAACAAATGACTCTTATGGTCTTTTTTTAAGTCAAAACATGGCATGAGCAGTGCAGAACGATTCATGAACAAATGACTCTTATGATCCAGTTCTTTTTGTGAATCAAAAGCAAAAAATGTGATCAGTGTAGGCTTATTCATGAACAAATTTTTCTTATGAGCTGGGTCTTTTAAAGAGTAGTTAAGAAACACATTATAAAACCTTAATAATCATTCAGAGCTGATTAATCAACATCTGACTGAATTATTATCGTTATATTCAGCGATGTCTGTATCATTTATTATTTATATGCATATAATTAGCAGCTCCCTGCTGCAAAAACAGCGCTGTGTAGGAAACACTGATGTCAGCTAAGGTGACGGCAGTTGAGTGGTTTAGTAGTATGCAGTCAATGGGCACTGGACTCTGATGTTCCATAAAACTGAAATTAGCGCATTTTAGATAGCGTGAATGTCTTTATAGTAGTGCTTTAACTTCAGCTGAACTGAACATAATTATCATTCCAGGGGTTTCTCAAGGCTATACGCTTTTGGCCCATTTTGTGTGCTCGGAGGTCCCTTGGGTTTCCACAGGGAGACTACTTTGCAGAGTCCTTCCCTCCTCTCTCTCACAGACCAGAAAAAAGAGGGCTTTCCAGGCAGAGAATCAACTCATTTAAATTCACAGTCTCTACCCAGGCTTTCTCGGATGAGCTTTTTTTTTTTTTGCTCCACTGCTGACAAGACACTTTTGAATGTTGCATACTTAAAACCGGATCAAAGGACAGGCAGAGATGTGAGCAGAATTTTTAACTGTTGTTCAGGGAGCAGCTCTGTCTATATCCATCTCTTTGGAGCTCATCCTGGCATTTCCCATCCCCCTGGTGGGAGTAATGGCATGTGATGTGTTGTGTTCTTCTCTGTCATTTAGACTAAACTCACAGTGTTATGAGAAATTCACTCTGCTCTCACTGTTCAGGAGTCAGTGATGAGCCAAAACTGAAGCGGTGTACAACACTGAGCACTGCTCTTTTCAGTACAATATGGAACACATGTCAGCGGTGACTATAAACCAATGACATTTTTCAGGACAAAAACGCCCCCACAATTTCAGTAATGTCATGAAACCTTTTACCACTTTCAAAATTCCTTCTCTTTCAGGTCAGTGAGAAATCACAACTGAAAATTACTTTAGGAAATCACAATGCCACTTTACACATGCGAAGGTGTCAGGGTTTTCACGTAAGACAGAATTCCCGGTGTTCACACATACTGAGGCTGGTACCATGTGCCAGTAATAAAAAAAGCTAGATTTGTACATTTTCTGAGTAAAATGTGTGTGGTGCTTGGCTCTGCAAAACTCTTTGGATCTTCTGGGTCATTGCCAGGGCTGTAGCAATTGCTTTGCAGTTGCTAATGTGTTTTCAGTGGTTACTAGATTGAAGAAGTCCAATTACTAAGAAAAGTAACAGCATACCTCAAACTGAAGTCCCTAACCCTATATAAGCACCAGTAATTATTAAATGATTAAGTAATAATATTTTATATAAAATAATGTATTTTGATTGTGTGTGTGTGTGTGTGTGTGTGTGTGTAGAACAAAGTACATTATGTTATATAGTTTTTTGGCCCATGATAAAATAGATGTAGTTTGAAGAATATGTATGGTTGTTTACAGGGAAGCGTCCTTGCTCATTTTACTACATTAGGATACATTTGACATTCCCACCTCTGTAATAAGATCTGTTGTTGATATTTAAATGTCAGGCTTAATGGCAAAAACCCTCAAGCTCAAACAGACTTGTATTGATTTGCTAGATCCCTTTGTTCTCATCTCATTAATCTGCAATTTGATTTAACACAGGTGCTCGTCTCACATGGGCTTTTAGCTTGATTTAGAGACTTGTCACTTTTATCTTTTTTCATAACACAGAATAACACCGGTTTACACATACAGGCTATGCAAATCAGTGAGAGAATCAGGTTTGATGTGTTATTTGCAATACAGTCAGATTAGATTTATTTATTTTTAGAGCTTATTTTGCAGTGTGTACCACATACAATTTTTATAGACAAATATGCACAGATAACAAATGTAGAAAAAAGTATGCAACAATAAATGTTTAAAACAGTAGCATAAAACTTTGTTAACACATGATTTCTCTGTTGTGTGTTTAATTCAGCAGGTCATATCCAATTAGCATCTTGGAAAGAAAATATGGGTATTTTGTGTTTTTAATGCTTTGTGTAAACATGTCTTCACTTCTGGCAGTCTTGTTAAATAATGATTTAAGAATAAAGATATTAAAATAATGATATTACTTCTGGTTTGTTAATCACATTGGAAGTGGAAGGTGAAGTTGAGTGCACTGCATTGTGGAATATAAAATCCCACGCAGTGTCCTCTGCTTGTGTACTGCATATTTTGCAAAATGTAGTAGGTCATTCCATGCAAACAGAACATTTTCAAACTGTGCACAGTAAACATATTGCATACAAAATAGTATGAGAAGTATAGTAATGTCATTCAGAAAATACATATGTTTTTTAGACAAAATATCACCAGAATTACTATAATATTGCTTTATTGTTTATGAGACTTGGAATAGCTGTCTATAATTTTTTTCTTTATTTGTAGCAGGAGAAAAAATACTATCAGGAAAATGAGAGCATGAGATTGTTTTCTTCAAATGTCTCTCTTTTGATGTCTTATCCAATAATTCCCTCGATATGAGAGAGAAAGTCATTCTCTGCCATTTAAGCAGAAAATTCATTTCTCATTTTCCTTTTAATCCTGTGATTTGTTCTAGTCTGCTTTATTAGCTAAAGCCATTACAGTATGGCATGGTGAGATTTCTCTGCAAAACACTACATTCACCGCCACAGTCAACGTCTTCCTCAGTGTCTTCGGCTTCTCAGAATGGTGACATTTCACCAAGCCGATTAAACCCCGATGTCAACACTAACCAAAAATCATTACTATCTCCTCTATTAAATTAAGCTCTCTCTCCCACCCTAACAGTGTGAAACAATTTGATTTAAACAAAGAGCTAAATCTCCTGTTTTCCTCGTCTCAGCGTGTATGACATTGTCATCATGACAGCTAATAAAAGCCAAACGGCCCTAAAGCCTTCCATAGTGATACAAACGATCAACTTGTTTATTTGTTGTCTCTGTCTGCTGTGACATTTCTTGAAGTAAGATGTAGTTCTTCTTTTCTCATCGCTCCACTGGGCTTTGGTCAATTTGTACTTCTTATTCCCTGCCACCGCTATCTCATCCATCTCTTTCCCTTTGATATGTGGACAGCTTCAGAGCGCTGCATTTGTATAAAACAGAAGTTGCAGTCATCTCATGTTTTTTTTTAAAAGGCTAGCTCTCCATTATCTTTGATATTGCATGTATTGTATAGTATGGCATTTACTAGAATGACCATGTTTCATTCATCTTGTCAGCTAATGTTCATGAAAGACCAGGTGGAGGACAGCGTGGGAGGCTGGAGTTGGCTCACATTTATGTAGCAGTTAATTAGTTCTACATCAAAAGTGCTTCTACTGAATTACACATCTGTTCTCTTATGATCTTTGAGCTGTGCTGTTCGCATGGGCGCCTCCACATTAAACTCTAGGTAAACTTGAGCAAAATAGTTCATTTCAGCTCATCATCGTTAAAAGTTCAGTGTGGAACACTATTATTTAAAAATTTGTCTCTGAAACCTCAGAGGAGATCGCCTCAGCTGGCTGAACAGCAATTGTTTGGGGCAGATCTTACTAATAATGTTATCTGTGAGTATAGACCCTATAAATGGGGCCATGTCATTGACAGCCAGACAGGGAAATGCGCTGTTACCTTTGCTGAAGCTGCAATGGGTTTGCTATGGAGTCTCATACGTTCAGAAGGAGAAAGCATGTAGGTATGTGCACACCCATATATTCATGGCAATGCAGTTGTTGTTGTTTTTAAAGAAATATAGTAATCACTTGTGTGCAAGTTTATTCAAAATTTAAATGCCTGTTCCCTATTTGGTGTGTCTTTTTGTCATGGGTTTTTGCTGTGTAGTCCATTTGCCATCTGAAAGCTACCTTTTATTTTGAGTAAATGCTTCTGAAGCGTAAAGTTTCCTGCCCTACTGAAGATGAAAACTGGAAAGGGAAAAGATCCTATTTTGTTTTCATTTCAGTACTGAGACTCAGCAGTTAGGAACTCAAAATGCGCCACAGGCATGTTCTTTCTTTTCTTTTTTCTTTTTTGGTAGTTTGTACCGCAGACTCGTTCATTACTGATTTTTTTGTTGTTGTTGTTTTGCATAACCTCTTGTTCTCTTTCTTACACAAAGTCATGTTGTCAGACTGTAGTACCTCTGTTTAGGCTGTAATATGTTACTGCTTGTAATTTTTTTGCATTTACTAACAGGTTTCTTAACTTGAATTAATAAGCCATTAACAGACATTATTGCACTGTATAATGCTTCACATCATAACTATAATGTACATTCAAAGTTATTTTGATTCATACATTTTTGAATATAGAATGTGAATGAAGTAAAGATGTCTTGATGTTAATAGCTTATTCATGAAAGCTCTGTCTGTGCTATTGTAAATAAATGTCATAGTTAAGCTGACAGTGTCCGCTGCTGGCGGCTGCTCAAACTGCAGAGGCTGCTTCAGCGGCAATGATGCAGTCAGCTTAAGCTCTCATTATTTTAGCAGTCTGGTATATCAGTGCTCATATGATTTATTTGGGTATGCTAATAAGGTCATTTCTTCCATTTTAATACAAAATGTCTTTTGTGAAAGTCTATGCATGCAGTGTGTACATTATTAGATTTAATTGCATGTTTCATATATTTTCTTATTTTCTCTTTAATCTGCTCAAGCAGTGTCTGGTCTGGAAATACCACTCCAGAGCTGCATCGCCAGTCTATTTGGGTGGAAGGGGTTCAAAAGCAGCAGGGGGATGAAAGACTGAATATTTCATTGCAGCGACAAACAGCAGATGGCCCTCTTGAGTTTTTCTTTTTTTAAATTCCTCCTCTGTGATTGTATTTCTCTGGTGATATTAATCTAAATGAGAAAATACTCTGTGTTATTGGGGCATGATATTAAATTGGCACCCCAGCTCTTATCGCAACACTCATTACCATATGATTAAAGAAACAGGCGACAGATAAATGTAAGCCTATAGCAAAAAACCGGCACTCATCCATACAATGCGTTACATAGGTGTGTTTGTCTAAAACACTGAGGGTCTCAGCAGCACCTCAGAGGTGTGATGTTGTCCTGCTTCATTTTGCACTCGTGGGGCGTGTCAGTGGAGTTGTGTGAAATTAATTTCTTAGAGATTCTCATAAACGTGTCTCATAAACATGAAAAAATGATTATCGTTAATACACACAAATAAGTGGAAAATACCTATTTTTCTGCGTCTCAAATCTGTTATTTGGATTTAGAATGATTAGGAATATTGCAATAAATAAATAAATAAATAAATAAATAAATTTAAATCTGACGCCTGTCTTCTGTAAACACTGGTCTATTAGATAAATCATATTTTTTTAAATCTAAATGTTGTCATCGGCGCGTTAGAATCGTATCATCAGCCCGTGCACACAGAAAATACAAATATACACGGACATAAGGGTGGGTTTTTCTCGTCTTTGAAACGATGGCAAAGGAGGAGTTTGTCGTTAAGACTTGTTGATGATCTGTGAGGCTGAGGCGGGAAGCGCGTGCGCCTCGCTCCAAACGGCTGGAGACGCTAAATGAGCTCGAGCTCGAGCTGGAGCGTGAAGAGGAGCATTTCTTGAATAAGACGTTTTCTTTCCTGGCTAACATTAGCACTTATGCTGCACATCTGTGTACTCCCTCTTTGGGGAAAGACTTTTTTATTTGAGTTTATTTATTTGTTCGTTCCTGTCACACCGGGTAGACGCCATCCCCACCGGAGCCGCTCGGTGTTGCTTACATTTCTCCCTCAGAAGAGATGCTGCTTTAGAAAAGGAAAAAACGCACATCGTTATTGAATAACCACACGACCTAGAAGATGAGACTGAATGGGGAGTGATCGTCTGAGGAGATCCCTTATCAACAACAAACATCTTCGTTCAAACTTACCTCAACTCAGCGTCGTTACGCCGTCGGTTATTCTCAAGATGAGTGGACGTTTGAACGGAACCGGCGTGGATCTCTGCTAAACTTGTTAAAGATGTGAGACATATGAATATGTGTAGTCGCAGGGCTCCACCTGGGAGACGAGCTCAGAACCAAAACCGCTTTGTTTGCTCAGACTCCGGGAGTGGACGTCGCTGCCCAGGGTGCTGAATCTCAGCAGGACCGGGTCAGAGATAAACGAAGGAAAGTGACGGATCAGAGAGACTCTCAGGCGTGCCGTGAATATATTTTCACCTTCTGTATTTTGGAGGAGCCGGGCAACTCATGTGATAATCTCTCTCTCTCTCTCTTTTTTTTTTTCTTCCGAAAAGCGTTGTGAAATCAGGAATGAAAAGTAACCTGCGAGCCGCGTGACTTCGAAATTAAAATCGGACAACATGTGAAATACGGACAGTTGAGTAACACTTCACCTTTGTATTCATTATGCTAATTCAGTGTTTTATTTCGCCCGTCGTGATGTGTGGATATCTTTGATCATCATCCGTGCATTTCAGTGGGCAGAGCACAGAAACCGTCGCAAAAATGGGCCAATAATTGAGACAGATCGGGCGGTTTGTTGTTGTTGTCTGTGCTTTGTGTGTAAGGAGTTCAACAGCCCTGTTTTTGAGACATGGCAGCGGCAATTGCCAGCGGTTTGATCCGCCAGAAGAGACAGGCACGGGAGCAGCATATAGACCGACCATCCACCAACAGAAGGAGAAAAAGCCCCAATAAGAATAAAGGGCTTTGCAATGGGAACCTGGTCGACATCTTCTCCAAAGTGCGAATCTTCGGCCTCAGGAAACGCAGACTACGACGACAAGGTGTGGGAAGTTCCGTACATAAGAAGTCTATGCTGTGTTTAATGTCTTGAGATAAAATACGCCCACATTTCATTGTCACATTCAGCTCTGACAACAAGGGACTCGCGGCATGGAGCTGCTGTTTATCTTGACGAGAATAGCTGATAGGTTTTGTATAGACTTGTGTTGTGTCTTGACAGATTTCTTTGACAGACTGTTTTTATTTCCATCAGCCTGCAAATCTGTCATTTTTTAATTTTTTTTAACGCAAATTGTTAAATCTGTAATAAGACCAGTCAGTAACGAGACCACGTATTCAGCTTAAATCTATGTACGTCATACTTTCAAAATAATTCTCAAAACAATTCTCCGTTTTTGAAGGCCACATATATCAGACCTGGATATTGTTTTGATCCAAACTAGATATATACGCATTGTTTGAAACATTGTGAGATTTGGCAGCCTCTCTATCTTTGCTGTACCCTTGGGAGGTGTTGATGTTGAATTATTGGTATGTTTCATGAATGCAAGTAAAGCAGCAGGTGCCCAACGTGTTGCAGGGGAAAAAAAAAAAAAATGCCATCACATCATCAGTAAACAACATCCAATGACAGCTTATCTTAATAGAAATACCAGTGACACAATATTCAGTTTAGGTAAGATTAAAATAAAAACAGTCTTTGTCACCCCAACAGTAATGGAGACCTGTTCAGATGAAAAATTAAATTATGATGTGACTTAAAGATACTTTATTCTAAATATCAGTATTTCTAGTACAGCAATAATACATTTTTCTTTCATATATCACATTTATATAACAATTTTAAATTATATAGTATGCAAGGTGGCTTTATATGAAATCAAGAATAAGAATTTTTTTTCAGGAGACAAACAGTCTTATAAATTCACAGTCAGCTTAGGACAGTCACATTTCATTGATATGTTAATGTATAATCATGAGTGTTATATACTCATTTTTACAACCAGAAAATATATATGTGTGTTGTGTGTGCATTTTTGGCCTGCAAGCAGATATTATTAATAAAAAAAAAATAACAAAAACATCGTAGGCCAGCAGCTTATCCAATAGATGAGCTACAGTCTGATAAAACTATAATAGAGGTGGCGATTTGGCATACTGTATATCATGGTATCTGTCAGAGATGTCCAGAAGGGAATCTTGCACAAATAAGTAGTGAGTAAAAGATGTAGCTGTTGCCAGGAGAAACTGAGAGAGTGATGAATTAGCCCTGCAACGTCTCGGCTAACGTGCACCTGTGACGGCCATCTTATTACAGATGGCGAACAGCTCATGGCCTCCCCTTACACTCTTAGTGTTAACTTTTTTGGAAAGCAGCTTCTTACAAGGCTTCTAAGTCAAGCTTACCCACATTGTCACTATTTACAATTACACATGGTGAATTGAAAACATTAAGTTGTCTTTAAGTATTTGTTGTTTAAGATGACTACCAGTGCTCACAGCTGGTTGGACGGCCTCTTTTGAGTCCTGTTGCCTGTTGCGTTGTTGCCTGAGTTACTTTTGACGGAGCACCCCCTGGGATTTACCTCATTAATTTCCCATTGCAGCTAGATTTACAAAATCTTCATGGAGCATTTTCACAGCCTTGAGGGCTCACCAGGGGCTCTGTGAAGCTGAGCGTTAGCCTGCCCACCGTCCTAGGTTCTTTCACATGTAGCCTGTGTGCTCAGGAGAAATAATGGTTAGTTTAGTGGTGGTAATTTAGTAGTGGTCACAGGTAGGACACTTTGAGCATAGCCTTCGAGCGCAGCCTCCCATCATGCAAGGCAGTGAGATGCTACATTCTTCTCCATTTTAACTCTGACTTTTAGGTCATGACATACAGACAATAGGAATATTCCCCTGAGTATGGAAAAGCATGTGCAGACCATGAACTGAGACATTTTGCCTTGTGGCAGTGTAGTAAAAGAAATCAGAGAAGACAGTAGTTTAAAAAAAACTTGCTCAAGCATATTTTCAGTGTCCTTTAGGTTTGTCACGTGTCTGGCAAAATGAGCAATGAGGATGACAATAATGGTGCTAGTGTGGACCTCAAGCCTGTGATTTATAATTTGCCCAGCACACCATCCAAAAACATTCAACAAGGAACAGTCCTTATATACTGTTTCATATTGATTTATTTGACTTTCTAGACTCTCAAGCAGAATGCTATTATTGACAGGGCATTCGCGTGACCAGATTGTTACAGAGATATGTGTCATGTTGCATTGATTCAGCATTATCATACTGGTTATTAGAGACTTCTGTAAATGTGTAAATAACACTAGAGGTAGACCCAAAAATTCTTTTAATTTTGGTGCTCACTGTACTTTTTTTTTTTTTGTCATGATTGTGTCGTCAGAGACAAATTTTGGGGATCATAAAGTATTTCTAGGCTTATAGGGTGAAACTGAATGAAGGATCAATAATAGCAGCTGCTGAAAATATATGTATGTGTGAATGTCTTAATATTTTCAAGCAAAGATTTACTACACAAAGTCTTGCTTTGCTTTGTAAGGTACCATTTCAATTTAAAATGTCAGAATGGACACAGACTGTTAACTTTAAATACCCAGTCAATGCTGTCAGCTGTGACCAAAGTCTTAGCTAAAATGTACATTATACAGTCTGACAGATGTTGTTGTTGACAATGTGTTTTAGCTTTTACCCAAGATCTCACTTGGGTGATATCGTACAATCTGGCAAACAACAGTTGTAAAACAGCAAATGATTTTAGGCTGGGATATAGGCATCTCAGAATAAAGGTTGATTAAGGCTCTCTATTCATGGATTCCAAAGACATCAGTTCCGCTATGCTCGCTGCCATATTTGTGTCCGATGTGACAACGAGCACAACACATGGGAAGTTGTGGCCTAATGGTTAGAGAGTTGGGCTCGTAACCTAAAGGTTGCGGGTTCGAGTCTCGGGCCGGCAGGAATTGTAGGTGGGGGGAGTTGTGTGCAGCGCTCTCTCCACCCTCAATACCATGACTGAGGTGCCCTTGAGCAAGGCACCGAACCCCCAACTGCTCCCTGGGCGCCGCAGCATAAATGGCTGCCCACTGCTCCGGGTGTGTGTTCACGGTGTGTGTGTGTTCACTGCTGTGTGTGTGCACTTTGGATGGGTTAATTGCAGAGCACAAATTCTGAGTATGGGTCACCATACTTGGCCACATGTCACTTCACTTCACATCTCTATGAGGTTTAATAGATAATATTAATATATTGAAATAATAATTTACATTTTACTACCATTTCCCACACGGATCCCTGGACTTGATTGTATTTTTAGGATAGCAAGTGTAACAGTTAGGCCATGTAATGTCCTGATTACTTGTAAATTTAAAACTGACATCAGCTCAAAGCACTTTTGAGTCAATGATAGTGTAACAAGAACGTTATTAGCTTAATACACAATCTGAATTTAATGGCAATTTAGCTAATATCAGCACAATTTATAATTAATCATTCTTTCTGGACAAATTACTGTTTGAATTGCGAACATAGCCGCTCGAGCTTTAAGAGCTTGAAGAATCCTCCGCGGCTGGTCGCTCCTGCTTCACAGCGATCCCCTTCTCCGTCCGCATTCTGATTTCAGCAAGTCGGTTTTGGTGAATGCAAACAACGTGAATACTGATCATGAGCCCAACATCCAGCAAGCCAAGAAAACATGCAATCTACCTGAGGGAAGACGTCTTTCACTTTTAGTGTATTCTTAAACCTGGATTTCATTACTGAAGCACAAATCCAGGCACCAAAAGCAGCCTACACTAAGTTCTCTTTAATTAAAAATATGCATTTTCATTTATTCATAGGCTACATGGCTGCAATAACATTTCAGTTCAAAATTTTTCCATTGTTAAAAAAATGCTTTACTGACTGACCTTTCTGACTTTCAGTTTTATGCTCTCAAAATTTATGCCATATATATGTATGTAGGCTATGTTCTAAATTATTACACCTCTTGTGCAACCAGTCACAATTCACAAAGGTAATTTACTCAGGACGATGTATTTTTTTTTTTTTTTTGTATGACAAATTCAATATAATGATAAATAAATAGGTTTAGCAAAACAAATGTGATTATTTTTGAGAACCTTGTGATATCAGACACAAATGACGTGGTACAATACAAATATTTTAGCATTCTTTATTCTCCTATAAAGAATCACAATTGTCCCTTATTATCCTTTTTTGACCAAACGTTAGCTGCCAGTGGTGCTTTCTGATTGAAGCCAACAATTTATTCTGCCGATCTGACCTCTTTGGGATCGAGTAAAATTGTAGTTCGGGGTATTTCTGATGACTGTTGTTACAACACAACATATCCCGGGCATACTGTAACCTTGTGAACCTTCTGGGAGTGTTTGGTTGATCTTCCTCTGTTTGTTAGTTGTGGCTGCTATGACCGTAGATTGACAGGTCGCGCAGCTGTGACTCGGACACAAAAATGGCGGCGATAAAACACTGTGACGTCACATGAAACCTATGGATAGGTCAGATACTGAAATTGACTGACAGTTGATATATTTATTCCAGCTAATTTGGATGCTGGACCCATATGCCATTTTGAGCCATCCATGTCTGATATATGAATGGCACAATTCTAATAAAATGAAGAGGTTGAGTTGTTTGTTAATGTCCATGACCTCAGAAAAAAATCTGAAAAACATTTCCAGACATGAAAGGTTTCCATCAAGACAGTAAAAACAAGTGCGTCTTTCATTTATTTAAAATCTCTTTGTTCAAAACAGTGAGGTTATCTGTTTGATTGCATCTCGGAGTGCTGCCATGTAGCATTTTTTTACCCTTTTTACTCTACAGGACGCAATGAAAAAATAAACATTGTTGTGAAGTGATTGCATACTAAAATGCCCTGCTGCAGACTCAATTTATAAATTTAGTAGGTGGAAGTTTCTTATAAAACGTATAACTCTAACCTTGTATTCAAGTTGCACTAAAAGCATGTAGCGTGCCTGGAAGGGTGCAGAAATCATTTAGCCATATTTATCAATTAAGTGCAAAGAAATTGGATTGTTTTGCTGTATTTATTGTCATTTTGTGCTTCTGCATTTATCCACTGTGAAAGTTCAGTGCTCTGATGCTTATTATCCGGATAAGTGATAAATATGACAGAGATTTTTCCCAGCAAGACATGGTTCAACACGTTGTTTGGACATTACGTTTTGCGTCCAATTAGAATGCTCAGTGGAATGGAAGACCACCAGTGGAGAATAGCTTTTAATCTCTCTCTATGCTAAGTCTCATTAAAAAGTCTGATGAATCTTGCATACACTCAATTAGTTCTGACTGAAAGTGTGTAGCGCCTCCTTTAGTCTTGAGTGTAAGGTGGTGCTTGTTCTTGACTGTGTAAATTACTGAGCTTGATGTCAATTCGCCTATAATGACTAAATTACTTTTTGGTTTTGCACGTTTGACTTCCGCCATGTTCCACCACATAGTGATATACAAAGTGATATTCATTGTTATTTACAGAGGTGGTATAGTGTGTGTGTGTGCGTGTGTGTTTCTCGCTCTCTCTCTCTCTCTCTCTCTATATATGTATATATATATATATATATATAGAGAGAGAGAGAGAGAGAGAGAGAGAGAGAGAGATATTGATATATAGATATAGATATATATATATATATATATATATATATATATATATATATATATATATATATATACACACATACAGTCTATACACTCACACACCTTATACACACACACACACACACCTTATTTTTGTGATATGATCAGTATTTGTAGAAGAGGGTATGAATTTCATAAAACTAGTAGTTCCAAAATGTCATGTAATAGCAGCGCTTTCTCAGTCCTTCCTGTGACTGTGAACATTGTGAGTGTGCTTACGAAAGCTGGAAAAGCCCTTCTCCTGCTCCTGAAAGTCTATAGTGGGTCAATCACATGTGGTTAAGTCTGCAGCTGGTGCTGTGTGCAGTGAGACATGCCCCCCCCCCATCCCCGTCTGTCTGATGATAGCTACCTCTACCTGTCTGTCTCCTTCTGTCTCTCTCTCCACCACACACACAAAACCATGCACCTGCAGCTAACCTTTGATCAGGATGAATGTTATGAGCATCCATCATCTTTAAAAAATGTATGTATAGAATTTTCAGTTGTCACAATGCTTGATTCTTTACACTCAGTGTGGCAAAGCAGCTGGTAAAGTTAATATAATATATGATTATAAGCGATAATCCACCAAAAAAATGAAAATTCTGTCAACATTTTTTTAAACTTGTATGAATTTCTTTCTTCTGTTGACCACAAAATAAAAAAAAAAGTATTTAAAGAATGTTAGGGTAAAATAACATTGGAGTCCACTGACTTCCATTGCATGTACAAAAAAAACAAAAAAAAAAAACAAAAAAAATAAAACTTTCTCAAAATATCAACTCAAACAGTTTGGAAAACACATGAGAATGGGTAAATATTTCTTAAGTAATTTCATGGAAAGATGGAGTGAGAGATGTATGTTCTGTATGTTACGTTAATGCGCTTGATTGATTTTCTGGATGCCATATAGTTAGATTGATTTTGCTTTTTCTAATATGTAGAGATAAAGTTCAGATCTCATCTTGAACTATTTGTGCTGCAGTTATACTTAAAATTGGATGGCTTGTTGAAGAGAGCTATACTATTACTTTTCATGATTTTCCCTTTCGTATACAACAAAACAGTTGAAAAAATCCAATAATAGACTTACATTAAAAGATGGAGCTAAGCCATATCTAGAGACCAGAATATCATAGACACTTGAAGGTTGGCTCTTTTGACTTGATCCAGCAACCAGCCATATCACTCTAGCAAAGTCCTAGCACCACTCAAAACATCCAATCTATTACATAGCAACATGCAAAACAACACAGAGCACCTTAGCAGCACATCAACACTTTGGGTGCCACCCAGAACACCTTAGCAACTGCAAAGCAACATGCTAAAAAAGAGTCTGAACACTTTTACCACATGTAGCAACATCCTGGTTTCTTATGGTGGCGAGTTTTGTATGGGTAAGCACCACTTACATTTTCTTCAGAAAATGTACAAATCTAATTTTCCTTACATCCTCTAAATATTGCATGCGTACATTTGGGGATGCATATGGAACCATAGCTCATGCCCATCTCTTTGATTGTTCTTTGTGGGTTTTTTTTTTTCTTTCTGTAAGTAAATGCTTGGGAGCTGTCTTTGCTGTCTTTAAGCGTCTCAGGATGCTGTCTCAGCAGTATCACTGTGTAGGTGGAGGCAGATATCATAAAGCACCACCATGATGATTACCATTCTTTGTATCTCTCTTTTCCTTTAAACTCGCCCTCTCCTTCCTTCTTTTGTTCTTTTCTCTCACCCTCTCATTCTTTTTCTCTCTCTACCTTTGATGTGCCAGTTTCTTCAGCTCTGCCCTGGCCTAACACAGGCAAATCCAGGGCAGCAGGCCAACGGTAAACAGCAGCATTGTACCTACATCAATATGACAAGGCAGTTATTTGTTTTCCAGCCTGGAGTTAAGCACAGCAAGGCTGGTTAAGTGTATCACAGGAGACCCTTATAGCCAAATGAGGCTACGGCACTTTATGCTGTAAGAAATCCTCCTGTTTTTCCTTCCTGTCTCTTGAAATTGGTGTCACTCGCATCTATTTATGTGATCACCCCCGAGCAGTGTTTGCTAAAGCACAATCCAGCCTCCCCAGAGTTAAACAACCAACGGTAGTATGTTTTTTTGTTGTTGTTATTGTTTCACGCTATCTTTTTTCAATTTATGCAGAGTACATTTACAATCTTAAAGAGGTAGTTCCCCCCAAAAAGAATATTCTTTTATCATTTACTCTCCATCACGTCGTTATAAACTTTTATGACTTTCTTTGTTTTGTGAAACACAAATTTAGCTGATGTCTGCATATTCAAACTTGGTACATTGTGATTTATTTGAAGACACAATTATTGATGTCAAACCTGGAGCAATGCGTCTGCCTGTGTAATGCTTCAGACTTGGAACAAGATAATTTGGTGTGAATGCTTGGTGCTGCTTTTGAACGCTCTTCCACCACGTCTACTGTATTTAGATGAGTTCCAACAGTGCAAACTGCTGTTGTGTGTCTTTCTGAATTAGAACCGTCTAGTATGCACATATCTGATATTCCTTTAGTGATATAATACTTCTGAGCAAACACATCTCAAAAACCTATGTAGCTACGCGTGTATGAACTCTGAAGCAAAGGACAGTGTTTTGATAGAACATTCTTTGGTTTGTTATTTATTTTAGATCTCCACTCTCATATGAGAAAACTATCTATTTCTCTTACTGTTCTAAGCAAGAAGGAACACAAGAGTGGACACCCTTTCCTTTATCTTCATTTTTACTATAGTATGTATGACGTCCTAAAATCCAATTAAATTCTGTCCAAAATTAGACCTGTTACAATTTGTGCACACAAAATTTCTAATCATCAAACCATCCCCTTCTGTTTAGCAATCAGATTACAGTGCTACTCAAACTGTTCATGTGAAGAGTGAGATCACTTGCCTGGTTACCTCACTGATTTTTCTTTTAAGCTCCCTGTTGATATTAACTTTAATTATTTTTGTATCTTCTGCTGTTCTGCTTTACAGTTATGTCATCACATTAATGTAACAATGTGCTTTATATTATTATTGTTATTATTATTAAGAAATAATTTGTTTTTGTATGGAATTTGACACCACATGGTCAAGATAAATCTTTATCAAGCCTGGCTAAAGAGGGCGCTATGGAGTCTACTTCATAATAAATTCACTGTACAGCAATTTCTTTGTTCTGTGGAACATAAAAAAAGATATTTTATCCATACAATGGAAGTCAATGGGCTCCAGTTTTATTTGGTTCTCAGAGCTCTTCAAAATACATTCTTTTGTGTTCTGTATAAGAAAGAAATTCATACAGGTTGGAATGACGTGGGCGAATAAATGATAACATTTTTTAAGTGGACTATAACTTTACATCTTTATCTTTTAGATTTTACATAAACTTACATGTGCATTTGTAATGTCTATAGACTAGTTCATCTATAAGAAGTGCTTTGTTAATTATTGAGTGTTTTCTGTCTTTCTCCACAGATCCCCAGCTCAAGGGTATAGTGACCAGGTTATATTGCAGGCAGGGATACTACTTGCAGATGAACCCAGATGGATCTCTTGATGGGACTAAGGATGACAGTAGTAATTCTTGTGAGTTCCCTCTAATTTCATCTTCATTGCACATAGTAAATAATCAAAACATGGACATGTTTCAAAAGGAATGACCCCTGCTTGATAATTCTGGTGCGCAAAATGCTACAGCTACACTTAAAAGGTAAAGTGTTCTCAAATGCATATCATTACTTTTGCTACACACATTTTTAAAATCCCTGTTACTGATTCATTTTCTGTAGTTATCACTGTTGCTGAAATGGCAGTAGGCTGGTCCTTGGGGAGATGTGTGTGCATGTGAGGTGATAACTCAGGAGGCAGTGGTGTATTATTAGCCTCTACTGGGCCTGCTTTTCAAATGCTTTAGGCCAGCTGCTTAATTTGATTTTAATATGCAGCTGTACTGACAGAGTGACACACAGAGGGCTCTCTGTCAGTCACACACTCCGAGAGAAGATGGCACTTGACATTTGTGACACTAAGAAACACACCTACTCAAATGCAGAAAACAACTGTAGAGTTGCCATTTTCTTTTTAGATACATTGATTTTTTGCTAAAGTAATCAAAGTTTCCCTAAAGTAATCAACAGCAGTAACTAGATTTTCCTTTCCTGAAGGAAGCTGAAGTTCTGGCAAGGCACAAATTTTAGGTAATTTATATTGGCTATTTATAGAAACTATATAAGCTGCAAACCTAAATATAGCTAAAAATATACTCCAATACTTCAGAAAAATTTGGGCACTTAAGTCTGCTTGCTTTGATTTATTTATTTATTTTTTTTCATTTTGGTAAATTTGTAGTTAAAATTGGTTATTTATATGAAATATTACGTTGCAAACTCAAATGTAGATACTTCAAAAAGAATTAGGACAGTTTTGAACAATTAAGCCACACTTAAAATGAATAAATTAGATAACATAATGTCAAAGCAAGTGTGATCTACAAACAAATAATTTGAGACCTTATTTTTGAAGCAACATCTTTGTCCAATATCTACAGTATTATTTGATCATTTGATTTTATGTGAAAATGCTCAGCTTAAAAATAAATTCAACTTGCTTTAATTTTTTTAAGGTAAAAATAGTTATTATTATTGCATATTTATATAAATTCTGTAAGTTGCAAACCCAAATATAGATAGAGAGATGGAAATGGAGAGAAACAGAGGCGAAGAAAAAAGAATGAAAGAGCATGAAATGGCATTCAATATCATGCTTTCTTTGGAAGACAAGGATGCAAAGTCCATTTTGTGCCCTTGTAAGAATCTGTTCCAGTGTGCCGGTGGAGCACTTCCAGAAACTCACTTTGATGTAACCATTCCACTCATATTTTGCCACACCAGAGTCTTCCAGACCAGGGGTTTTCTGAAATCATTTTCATTCAAGCACCCCGGGAGCTCCGCCAATTACCAGTGAGTTGAAGTGAGTTCATTACACTGTAGGTTTAAATCACCCCTTTGGATGCACTTAGTGTCACCAGCTAGGCTGTTACTCCCCTCCAGTACAAACAATGGCCGTTACCTAACAAGACCGAAGAGCTGCTCCAACAACAAAAGATCCATTAAATCTGCCATGCACTACTACTGCCTCCAATCGCTAGCCTTCTATGCTCCAGCTTGTAGCGCCAGTCTCCTGTTGCTGCCCACTGGGCATAAAAACAATTATTCTACATAATATGAGGCCTCCATTCAATTTTTGTGTATCAGTTTTTATGCTCCACACTATCCCTGTTTATGCACTCTGTGGAGTGCAGCCCGTGTTCAGTGTATGGGTTGAGATTTGAAGCCCATTGTTTATCATTCTAATTCCATTTTAGTGATGTTCGCTATTATTATTGGGGTTAGAGGTTTGTTCTACATCCTAATCACTCTTAGAACTGCGTAGAAACATACAAAAACACCTTAGCAACCACAAACTCACTCATAGTTTTGTTTTAATTTTCAAATTTAACAGTATTTCCTCAATTCTTATTTTAGATATAATTTGTTGAATTTTGAATTGATGGAAAAGTCATGTTTGTTAACCCCTGTATTGTCTTCACAGCGTTGTTCAACCTCATCCCTGTGGGCCTTCGGGTCGTTGCTATTCAGTCTGTGAAGACAGGCTTGTACATTGCCATGAATGGAGAAGGCCATCTGTACACATCAGTGAGTACACAGTCATATACTTGGGATAACAATTCTAACAATTCAAACAATTCTCTGTTCCAGAACCTAGTGAATTACTGTCTACATAAGCAGCATACTTCTAAGGCAGTGTCCTTTAGCTGTAACTAGGGTTGGGTATCGTTTGAATTTTATCCATTCCGATTCTGATTCTGATTCTGCTTATCGATTCCGATTCTTATCGATTCCTAATTCCGATTCCAATAAGATAAACATATTTATTCTGTCTTTTGCCTATGGTTTTACCAAAAAATACCACAGAAAAAAAACAACTAGACTAATATAAATTTCAAACATTAAATTGTTAAAGACCAGTAAACAGTAAGTAATAAAATAGAAACAAACAAATCAATTAGCAATAGCATATATAAATAAAACTGAACAAATTTCAGGTACAGAAACTGAAATCAAAAGTTTAAAAAAACTGCATAGTTTTCATAAATAAAATATTGACTAATCCTCATTAACCCTTTCACACGTGAGTTTAAAATATTCTATCTGAGCCCCCAGCGTGAGTTTTTTCAGGTGACCGTTATTTTAGAATGTATAGCCTTATTGTTTCCATGGCGACGCGTCATGTTTGTCATGTGACACACTGCAGCAACAATAGCGCTATATGACACATGGATCGCTTTTATTTCGTCTTTCCTTTTTTTAGTATTAATATTCACAAACATACTCACTATATTATGAAATATCTGATATTCCGATTCTTAAATATGTGCAAGTAAATGTACTTGGAAGTTTAAACACTTTTATAATGACTGTGTTAGTTGATCTGTCCCGGGTGATGGGCGCCGCCATGTTTGCTTGCGCTGAATCTGAGCTGTCGGATTTACAACACATAAATTCATCCTCTCATCCCGAAACACATTAAAGTAAGTCTCCGGTAAACTGGGAGAAGAGCAGAGTAAACTTTAAAGTTATCTACACAATCTGTATATGATATAAATAAAACATGTCGTCAGATTATATTTGTAAAAGGATCATTATTGCTGCTTCCATAGACATCAGTGCATATTTTACAAACTATAAATGAATGGTTTCGCTAGTACTTATGTGTATTTAATTGTCTGAAACCTAAAATAAGCGTTATATGGTTGAAAACACTGAATATTTCTGATAATATGACAAGCGCTCAGCGCGTCCTATGTGCTCCGCGCCAGCCAACGCACGAAAGCAGATTTGAATTGAGCAGTTGATCACGTGACGCACTGAACGTTCTAATCACACCGGTGTGATCGTACGCTTCAGGGACCAGCCAAGACTGATCACACTGGTGTGATCGTATGCGTTAAAGGGTTAAATTTACAAAAAGATATTCAGTCAGTTAATGATTTTCTTTTGTTCTTTGATTAACATTAATGACAGGATGTTTATTAGGTGGCTGTCTCTTTAACACCAAATGCACAAAAATACTAAAAATACTGTTACACATGCATTTTCTTTCTCATCTGTTTACATTCACTTAAGACAAAAAACGGCTGTGTTTATGATGATATAATGACATATTTTGTGCATACTGGTCGATAAATGTCAAAGAGAATCAGTTCTGGCCCGGAACAACCTTTTCTGTAGTGGATATGCACGGAACGGTTCGAGAACGGACACAGGTTGGGAACCCGCATCGGGACCGCTGGACCCTGTGCTTCAGATGTGTGCGCTGCATGCTGCAGTGCGCAAGTTCTTTCCCTTCCTGCGCTTAAATAGTTTAAAATCACATTAAAATGCAAACGCAGGAATCTAAATGCACGTGTCTTAACGAATACCCGGTTATGGGAAATTTGGAACCGGTTCTAAAATGGAACCGGTTCTCTATACCCAACCCTAGTAATAACTGACTGATTTTGTATGGGAGAATTGATACACAACTGATTCAATACAGTTTTACATTAGGATATTGCCACGCTACAGATGTTATTATTTAATTGTCATAAGACATAGCACACTCAAATATTGGGTAAAACAGTCCAATGTGATTAGATTGAAGTATGTCTTATACGGAAGCTCATTTGGTTCTGAAACAGGTTTTGATTGGATTTTAAATCTACCCTAGTTTAGCTTAGAAACATCATGACTTTTTGATCTTGAACACATACAAAATCTGCAATCTGCCCACTCTCGCTTGCAATATCAGTCAGTGGTTCATTCTCAGATGTCGGCATGGCCATCTCATTTACAATGACACATCAGCTCAGGCTCAAAGCTGATACCCTCTTTGCTACTGCTTTATACCCCTTGAGCTCAAACTCATCTGAAGAAATATTCTCACTGCAGGTAAAAGATGAGTCATTGTGACCACCACAAATTTTTGGCCAGAACATCTTGTGATCTGTTATTTCATTCTGCAAAAACTGATATTGCACTAATACACAGAAGTCGTATCTGTCCAGATAGGTATACGGGTAGCTGAGAGAAGTTAAGCAGAAATGTCTTTACATGCCAGAAATCATAATGGAGCTATAATGCATAATAGAGCATGTCTCTGTTATGGTTTTAGTTTTAAATGCAAACCACAATTATGCACACCCACATGTGCATTAGTGGTTTTATAAAGACCTGTTGCTGAAACATTTGTGCTGCATTAAAGTCTTCATGTTTACCATCAAACATTACATTTAGCCTACAGTGCAATGTATTCACCTTGACCAGATGGTCATTAATTACTGGCAACTATGGCAATCAGTGAGGTGTTACCTTTCCTCTCTGGTGCTGGTCATTATTGACAGAGTACCGCACAGTACAAATTCATCTTTTCCATGAGCACATGATTGAATCTTGTTAATACGCAATCTATACCCCCAAAAATATTGGAACTTTGTATTATATCACTTCTTATGTTGCTTGTTTTCCTAATTTAAAAGTCATTTTGAATAAAAGCATCTACTGATTTTATAAATCATGTAAATTTAATAGTCAGCACATACAGATAACTTTGCATACAGAGAAAGGGATATGTGAGAAAATCCCCAAAAGTATTTTGACAGCTTCGGAAATTTAGCACACACTTAAAATGAATAAATTCAGCTGCATTAGATGTCAAACCAAGTGTAATCTGCAAATATGTGATGCTAGACCTTTTCTCTGAGCTAACTGTTTTTAGACTTTTAACCAGTTGATCCAAAAAAACAAAACAAAACAAAAAACAACTATAGTTTCTTCATTTTTGTTTCTTGATTTTTTTTTCTTGCTTGGAAAGTGTGTTTGTGTTACGATAAATTCCACTAGCTTTGATATATTTTATTGTTGTCATATATTTTGAAGAGTGTCTAAAGTGTCTCTGTATATGCCTCATACATGTTTCCAATTATACAGGTATTTTTAGTGCTAGACATTAGTTTTAAAATAATGGTTATATGGACTAGGCATGTTGATATGCAGAAACTGTTCTTCCCTGGTAACAAACTAAAACTTCCAATATTCAGCCACAGCTGACCCAGCATATTTCACTGGGGAGTCTTATACAATGACAATCTTTCTCGGTCCAAATGGGCTTACTAATCAACTCTATGGATGCGCCCACACACTCTCTCAGCTTTCTATCACTGCTTCTTTTCTGCTCTCTCTGTTCCTGTGTGAATGACTCAGGTAATGGCAGAGAAAGCTCCCCTCTTTTTTCTCTGTCTGCTCTGAGGTTTGTACATTCATTTGTCATTATTCCTCTTTTCTATGAGATTGTGCAGTTATTACCTGACCCTCCATCCATTAGAGGCCATTTTTCATTAGTGAATAAAATAAGCGCACTTATCCTGTAGATGCCCTCAGATTTTTTTTTATTAAAAATTACATTTAATTCTAGCTTTACAGCAAACATGAGTTTAACCATTTTTAACAATTTTGAAGAGCTTCGTACTTCATAGAGTTGATAGTTTTTGCTAAATTAAATTGATAAAAATAATAAATGGAATTAATAGTATTTGCAGCATTTTGCAAGAGACCGCCAGGCAGGAAAATAGACCAGAATGAGATTTATTATTATTCTGAGACCACTAAAACTGGTCTTTTGTGGCTGAAATGAGTTTTGTGTCCGTTTCTGTCATTCCAACATTTTATTGTATCACAGATTAATGACATTTTATACTGTATGATCAATCGTGACTGCTCAAACACAAATGAAGGCACGCTGGCAGCCCACTTTGATTAGTTGGTCACTATTCTCTCTTAGAGGCAGGCTGAGAGAATATGACAGTCCTGTTGAATAGAGCAGAATTCCATTAAGGAGCTCTAGCAAGGCATCCTGGTCTTTTGTCTGTCAGGCCTATTTTTTGTACAGCGCGGGAGTACAAGTGACCCGATAGTATCGAAACATCCTGGAGTCTCGGCACAATGGACTCATGCCTGGGAGAAAAGAAAGACTTCAATAATCTTCCATTTTTCAATCCCTCTCTTTTGTTCAAAGGGCTCAAACTCTGCTTTCCTCTCTGCTGTTGATGTTCATAGGCTGATTCATCCTTTGGAATAATAATCAAGCTTTTTCTGGGTGGCTGCAGGTGTGACAGTTGTGCAGTTATATAAATATAAAACAGCATTGCTCTGAAAAGCAAACATACTTGTCTGCTTGAGTGAATGAGAAATTTGCATGTAACTATTAAAACAATTGGTAAAGAACGAGAATCGCATATTTGTTCATTTTAGTCACTGTATGAAGTTATGTAGCCGAGTGATTTGGCTTTTCGTGGATCCCTGGCTCTCTTCAAAGCTGTTTGTTCTCCTCTATGGATTGAAGAGGTCTATGCTTTATCACCCTGCCACACTTGTTAGAGCTAACTTTCATGAGTGTTAGATTGACTCTTCACATCAGTAGACTGGCCCCTGTAGGCTTACATCCCTTTGGTGCTTGTGGAGTTTGAACTATTGCTACCAGAGGTTGCTTACTATTTTATGAACACTTACTTGTATGATACAGCACTGTGCAGTAATGAATAAATCTTATTATGGATCTTTTTGGCATATTTCTAAGTGATAGAGCTTTTAGGCCTATGAATTAGCGTAATCACATCTGTCATCTCCCGACATAATGACAATATTTCCACTCACTTGATGTTTTCTACAGTACTTGTAATCTCATTCAGTGTTTGTGGTGTATAATAGGGGGCTATAAAACATTCAAATCTTTCCATGTTTCCATCTTTCTTGGGTTTACTGGTTGCCAGGATTTCTTGTAGGGTAAACATATATATTGGTTAAAGATAAGATCTTGTCGTCTTACAGCATATTTTTGAGCAGTAATCTCATATCTAACCAGAGGTTTCGCATAACCTGTCCAGTCAGGGATAAGCACCGCTCCACCACTGCCCTCCCGCTGACGATTGTGAGATTATCAGCACCATTAAAACTAATAAAATACCATCACAATTTTTAGACATATTTATTCCTGTAGTAAGGGGCACGTTTCTCCAATGGGCCAGAAAACTCAGACCAAAAAACAACCTGAAGATATAAGCTGTAACAGACAAGATATGAGTGAGTTCATCCCATGGCATTTCTCAGTGACGGCAGATGGCTCAGTCTGATTATATTCTCAAGTGTTTATTATTCTTACCCTCATGTCTAAATCTTCCTACACATTTTTTGTTTGTTTGTTTTGTTTGAACAAGCAACCAAAATCACAGAGCATAATATTTTATGATGAAGCATCTTATTAAATGGAATATGCAAAAATGCTTTAGCTTTTATTATTTGTATCAAATTTGCATCTTGAATGCGAATCGTGATGAGAAGCTGTTGTTTTTTTTTTTTTTTAAATAAGCTTCACCAACCTGTGCTACCTGAATACAGAGGCAGCAGAGGGAGGAACCAGGGACTGGTGAGAAACCATCTTCATGCATTAGTGAACAATAAGGTCAAAGCTACAAGCTGGCTTGGAAAATAGAATCAGGGGACAAGTTGTCTATAAATAGGCCTTTTTTCATTCTGTTAAGATGAATAATACCACAATTACTATTATGTCTTTTTCTATTATTGTCATTTGGCCTATATATAGTTATAACTATGCCCATGTCCGTTGTGCAGACAATTAAATTTTGAATAGACCGTCACTAAGCATAAGCACTTTTGCAGCACAGCCCAAGGGTCAACGACAAGATGTTCGTGCTTCTTTTTTACTGGCATTGGTATAGAGAGCAGGCTAGCTCACCTAGGAACCAATGCAGTCATTTAAAGGCCGATGGAGGTGTCGTGTGAAAGCCCAGTCGCAGAGTTAATGGAGCCCCACCAGTGAGATGGAGCTTGGCGCACTGATAAAGTTTCCCTCTGCCAGCTTGTGCAGCAGAGAGGGGTCTTATTTGGAAATACATAGGCAAAACAAGGTCAGGTGACTAATGGAGGCGAAAGCAATTTCACTGTCAGACAACATCTAAATGGAATCCTTTGCTTGCTCCCCGACAGTGGCATTACAGCTGTGCCAGTTTCGTCTCTTTTAGGCTGGCCATATCTTCAGGCAAGCTTGGCCACGTTTTCAATTTACATGAATTTTTGTCATCTGTTTTCAGCCATGTAATGACTTTATGAGCTTTGGAACACAAGCTGTGAACACAAAAGGGCTTTATGGACTGAAGCATACAGTCGTCTGCTTGTGCAATATTTATAGCTCTCTGTTTATAAGGTGCTTTGGTTCTTCTTTGGTTTTAGTTTTGCAATGTTGACCTGACACATCCCATAGGGAAAAAAATTCATAAATTTACCTATAAGATGCTCCTCTTTGGGGTTGGTAAGATTTATTATTGTTTTTGAAAGAAGGCTTTTATGCTTGCCAAGGGTACATTTAGTTGATCAAAAATACAGTAGAAACAGTAATATTGTAAAATTTATTACAATTTAAAATGGCTGTTTTCTATTTTAATATATTTCTAAATGTAATTTATTCCTGTAATGGCAAAACTGACTTTTCAGCAGCCATTACTCCAGTCTTCAGTGTCACATGATCCTAAAATCATTCTAATATGCTGATTTGGTGCAAGAAGCATATTACTTTTTGGTTCTGTCTTCATTTACTCACCCTAAAGTTTTTCCAGAACCATATGAATTCATTTCTTCTGCTGAACATAGAAGAAGATGTTTTGAAGAATGTGGGACCAGTTGCTGGTCCCCATTGTCTTCCATAATATCTTTTCTCCACAACGTCTTCAAAATATCTTCTTTTGTGGAACATTTTTGTGAAAACCGTGATAAATAGAAAGTTTAAAAGAACAGCATTATTTAGAATAATCTTTTGTAATATTATAAATGTATTTACTGTCACTTTTGATCAATTTAATGTCTTTACTGAATAAAAGTCTTAATTTCTTTTTTTGTTCTTAACCCCAAACTTTTGAACAGAAACGTAAATGTATGTTTTCAAGAGAATGATGTTCTGTAAAGTTTTTTACCTGCTGTAGGGGGAGTTTAACTTCCTCCTTATACTGCTGAAAAACGATTAGAATGGAGACATCATTTACAAATTGGTGAAAGGCCTTCGTCTATAAACAACGACCAACGTCACTTTTTATTTGGTCAGTACAACTGGCCTTGTATTTATTGACATGACAGTTATGTAAGGTTGTTCTTTCACATATCCATAAAGATTTTGAGATGTCCACTCAATTGTATCTCCAGTTTTCCTTCGTGGAAGGGCCATACAATCATAATGGAGGCTGGTAACACTACATTGATCCTTAAATGAAAGGGTTGGGGTTTTGTCAGGTAAAATCACTTTGTAAAATCTGCCTGTGTCTTCATGAAAAAGGATGCTGCAAGAAAGAGACGGCCTACTTTTGGAGCCGTGTGTTATGTGTATCTGACAGATAATCTGAGCGCAACAGAGTGGAAAGAACGCAGTATCGATTAGAGAGCAGGAGACAGTCTGAGAGGTGGAGGATCTTCTTCATGGCACAGGAGGAAAAGCTTTGGGTATGTCGGTGGATTTTCATGTTGTTGTGAGGAGTCAGGCTTCACTTAAGACATTGTCTACCAAAGCCCTAGTGGCTTATGCATTCGTGGAAAACGTTTTCTGTTTTCCTGAACGGTTGTTTGAATAGACATAGATATTTAGTCATGTTAGATTATGAATAGAAAGATTGTATTGTATAGAGCTGTCATTGTGGGAAGGAAGTCTCTAGTATAAATGGATTAAGTGCTATCTATTTTATCAATAATTGATGAAATGATGAAGTACATCTGCAACTAAACAACTGATAACCCCCCTTAAAAATAAAATCAGGTATTTACAATATTATTGAGTGTAATGTTTAACATCTACTGTATGTATCTGTTTCACTTCCCAATGAAGGTTTATGATCTTTATAATGAATCTATGATAAAGACACAATGAATAACTGTGTAAAACAGTTTGTAGTTGATCAAGCTGAGGACAAGACTTGGCTGTGAGTTGGTAGTGTGTTGACAGATTTCGAGGAAGCCATTGCTAAATGCCCACATTGTTCACACCAATAAAAGGACACTCCCTATGACTCCATGGATGAATCAGTTTCTCTTTTTTTCAGAGCCAGTAGATTCAAATTTATTTTCCAAAGTAATTCAAAATGAGAATTTTCGACCATTCAACGTGAATATCAATAATACAACTGCATTTCAAGCATTCTCGTTTATTTCATCTCTGTATGCACACACAAGATGAACTCTGAATGTCCTGTCCATTGGGGATTGAAAAGCCTGTAGTATTTGTTGGACAAGTAAATAAATATGTGCATTCAATTTGTTACAACTGTTTCATTAGCTGATTGGCATTGACCTAATTACTGATACCAGCATTCATTGTGGTTACAGTTTAAATTTCAAAAAAGCGCTTCCAGTTGTTTTCAACAGATTGTACTTTGCCCAACTGCCCACTGACTTACTGTCAACATGCATACACTAGAAGCCATTAACTATTTGGGGCATACCATGCAATCGAAAAATCAAGGTATAAGAAAAAATAAAATAATTGATTTATTACAAAGCTGTTTCACATGAAAGCTTCATGCATACACCAACATCATTTAGCTAGATACGGTTTGGTCAAAACAGTAATATTGCAATCATTTTGACACGCATTGCAATTGGAACTGCAATATGATAAACATTTATCATGTCATATTGCTGCTTCTCACCGTGAGCCCCACAATGCTGAATGACTCTGACAGCAGCACTGAAAGCATACTGTATTGTAAACTGCAGCATTTTATGGTTTAGTAATTGTGTTAGACCATATCATGATTTCATTTTTAATTATATAATTTGTGCAGACTAAATGGACAGTGTACCAATGTATCACAGTCTGTTGGTTTTCAAGCATTTAGACCCCAGTGTAGTTTCTCATTGTCGTGTAGGTGCCACTTTCAGAACTGTCATGTTCGTAACGAAGAGATGTCATGCCCACAACAGTGTGTCATCCTTCATTATATGACAGTGTAATTATGGTAGTACTGTTTCTGAATTCTTTGTAGTTTCAACAAAGTTTACTGCTTTCCAAAAATTCAAGCCTGTAACATCAGTGGATTTCCCGATCTAAAATATAAAATTCTTGTTTTTGCCAAAAATATCACGTCTGTGACGGAAATTGCTCTTTGATTATATGTCTCTGAAATAACTCTTATTGTGCCTTGTGAGTGCTATGTGAGTATTTCATAAGCAGAAACTATTTTTGTTGGCTCACTTGTACTTAATGAGCAAATTACATAAAAGATAATGAAGGTTTCCATGCATACTCAACTCACAAGGCAAGACTCCTTAACATGCATGGTGGACATTTGTAGTGGTAATGCCTAATACG
Organism: Spinibarbus caldwelli; assembly: GCA_039654775.1. Lineage (NCBI taxonomy): Eukaryota > Metazoa > Chordata > Actinopteri > Cypriniformes > Cyprinidae > Spinibarbus > Spinibarbus caldwelli. Next base: position 14,491,696 of record CM077232.1, read on the forward strand.
ACCTAAAGCATGCAAGTCTTTTCTTCTGCTCCACATTGAATGCTACTTTTCCTTGATGTATGGTCATTGTATTGTAGTATAAGAAAGATCTTGATGCTTCTGGGTCCTGCATGAATCTTCTTTACACATGATAAATTGAGTTCACGGGACACAAGAGCCAGTACCCACAGGATAAGCTTCCTATAGTGGCCATTGTTTCTGCTTATACTTTCCATATATATTATTCAATAATGCAAGCCAAGGCCATAAAACATGTTCACTTGTGAAAAGACTTATGACCCTTGAAGAAATGGTTCCTTTCATTTGTCTTTCTAATGGTGGTATATGTCAAAGCATAGTGCAGCCTGTTGCTTTCTGAAGATGAAATGTGCAAACGAGCCCACAGAAGGATAAAAGAGGAGCTCCAATGGCAAAACTGACCAGGACATTAAGTGAAAAGATGTAATTAGTTGTGTCTTAGCAGAACAGCCTGATAACACTAATTTGCGTATAGTCTTAGCAACTGTCAGAGTGGACTTGGAGGACCTGTAATTAGCTTAGCGTCTTATTTATTTTCAGAGAAGATTTGATGGTGATCGTGGGTGGTGTGTACTGTGGATTGAATCCCAGCCTTGTCCACCCTCAGTTTTACAGGCGTGCTTTGGATGAATGTTTCATAAAGCATCACAAACTCTTGCCTTTGCTTTATGCTGTGGTAGATATCAATGTTAGAGCCATCAAGCTGGCAACTCTACAGACAAACACATTCAGCGATTAACGGAGTTTGAAACTGTAGCTTGCCAAGCTCCAAGCTACTCAAATAGCATCAGCCTCAGGCTACCCTTTTGAAAAAGTAGCTAGCAACAGTACAATCTGCTAACAAAACTTCATTGAAGCTTTGTAGGGGGAAAGTGTTTTCTTAATTGTGTAGCTATCAGATTAAATATTGTATATTTTGAATACAGTTCAAAAGTTTGCGGGTCGGTAAGATTTTTGAAAGAAGCCTATTATGCTCACCATGGCAGTAAAAATACAGTTAAAAAAGTAATATTGTGAAATAGTATTACAATTTAAACTAACTTTTTATCTTAATATTTTAAAAAGTTATGGCAAAGCTGAATTTACTCCAGTCTCCAGTGTCACATCTTCTGTAACATTACAAACTGTAAAATTTGATAAATTTAATGCATCCTGCTGAATAAAGGTGTTTATTTTAAACAATCTTACTGACCCCAACATTTTGAATGCAATTATATAACTTATTAAAAAATCAGAGCAATATTCATCAGACACAAACATTAAGGTAGACAATAATATCTGAATTTAGTGCAGAAATGAGTAAAAATGTATAAATATGACAAATAAATAAATATAACAACAACAACATATCTAGATGTTAGAAACAGTAAAAATAACAGTATTCGACTATTCAAATATATGAAGGTTTCACCTTCAGTGCAATTCTATAGGATTTTTCCAATGGTTTTATTGTCTGTTTTATTGATTGCTTAGAAGAACAATGGTAAGTATGAGCAATATTGATGTGTGCCTAACTAACTTCTAACTAATGTTGTTACAAAAAAAGTGACTTCACTGAACACTATTTAGGGATGGCTCAAATGTATTGGTAAATCGTTTAACCAACTGAACCAATTCGCTGAAATGAATCTGATTTCCCAGCAGTACTTGAAAAAGGGAGGACATTCTAGTGAAGCGTGTTTGATTTTTTCATCAGCTTGCTTGGTTGCAAGGCAGTCATACAATCTCACTTCAGACCTTGAATAACCACTTCTCTACAGATGTACCCGTCAATGTTCCTTCATCCTTTTATTTCACTGTTCCTTTTTTCCTCTGTTCACACTTGTTTACAGAACAAAGTGCAGCATATTTTTATTACACAGTGTTTTTGGGCTGCTTGTGAAAGTGTAATGAGCACTATTGCAAGCTCAATAAGCTGTTTCCATGCCAGCCCCTCAGGCCACAAGAGTACAGACAGCTTCCCACAGATCTGTTCTATAAGTCTGTCATCGCACCAGGCCGTCTCAGAGATGGAGCTGTGCTCAGAAAAACACAGCACTCCTTCACCCCTCGCAGCAAACGGTACGCTCACACAGACCCTAGAGCTCTAGAGTGTCTTCTGTTTTCTCTCGAAATGAAAGAAACATTTTATAAAGTGCTATACAGAAATCAATAGGGAAAGCTTGTACCGTTTCACATCATTCAGATTCATTTTACCTCACAAACCACGCTAGAAAGCCAAGGCAGTAAATGCTCCAATATTGTCTTCTGTTGCTTGATGTCATAACTACACATTGTCATTATTTGTTCATGTTGTGAATTCATGTTAGCAATTTTAGTTATTGTTTGGAGGAAACTAAACCAAGGGGTTTAAGAGCCATAAAGCAAAAGATTTTCCCACTCCATGTGTTTCTGAGATGCAATGACACAATTCATCAAAGGAACTGGTCTCTTTTCTCATCTCTTCCAACACTGTAGGGATGTTCCAGCTATCAAGTTGTCGATTACCATAGAAAATAATTAGAATTCCTCTCTCAGTGGTTTTTAAAGACAAAAAAAATCACATTTACAATAATGCACTTGCAGAAAGCAAGGAAAAGCATTTAATTTCTAAATTGTCCTGTGCTAGGCTAATGCACTTTTGGTTATTCTTTACCAACATAAAGAATTGAAATGATTTTGTTTTCTATGCAATCAACCCATTTCTGGGTTCATCCACATGTTGCAGAATGACAGGAACTGGACATAGCTTTGCACAGATAAGGTTAGTAAGCAATTTTATCATGCACACATATAACGTTGAGGCTATGAGGCCTAAGTCTTGAGGCTATACTTTCAAATTTGAATGTTTATTTAATAATATAGACTTCCACTGTAACAGCATTTGCGGAAAATGATTTCTTTGCTTGTTTTTATAAATTGACGACTTGTATTGATCTCCAATATTACCTTAATTATTCAGGTCATAATTTCATACTAATACTTGTATGAGAACTTTGACAGGGGTAGGTCATAAATAAACACACAAAAAAAACAAAAAAAAAAAACAAGTGTAAACAACAGCTGCTGTTGTAGCAGGGTGAGGTGCACAGAGGGTGAAATGGCAGGGCACCGAGGTAGTGATTTAAAAAGACAAGGTCACGTTTTCATTGGAGCGCCCATATAATAGCAGATGACAGCTTAATCTCTCTACATTTAAAGAGGTTATTATTAGCTAATGTAAAACATCCACTCCATTCCATCAGAAGCACTAATACACGATCGCAGATCTCAGACAAATGTTTCATCTGGCATTTTATAAGCATGTGCACATCTGTCGCAATAACTGTGTTTTGTTTATGCAATAGCATTAAATGTACTGCATCCTTGCGTTTACACTTTATTCATTTATCCAGAGTGATGTACGAACTCTACAATATTTGCTAGCTTAGTTGCGGAAACAAAGTTTCTTCTTAAAATCAAAACCAGTTGGCCTTTTTAATCTGAGTTATGGTCTATATATGTCACAGCTATAACCGTGGATTGGAGTGTCTGAACGTGTTTCTAAGCTCTCAGTGCAAGCCGTGGCATTTCTGTATGCACCCGCTACGAGATGAAAAGAGAGATACGGCGTCTCCAGTTGTTTCTCAGAAGATATCTCTGAGGCCCAGATGGTTTCGCTCGGTAACGCTCTGCACAGCACTGACGCTCAACCCACACGCTACCTTGAACAGCACGCCTCATCCCCGCTGCCAGACGGGGAGATATTTTCAGCCGTTCGGGATCCCTCCACAGTCTTGTTTTATAAACATACACGAACACCCACTCCCCTTCCCACATACACGTCTGCTCTGACAGCTCTGGCAGCTTCACTCTTCTGGGCTTTAGATGGTTTGTGTGTGTGCGATGGGGGTGGCAACTCTCAGTTCTCTATAAACACAGATAGACCCCCAACATAATCACTTCTCTCTTCTACCACACAGTACATTTGGACTGCGCTGCCTGGCTTATATCTGCTCAAAACTGGCTCCACAGGATCTACAGGACTGTTGAACAGATGAGTGTAGGGATGAAAGACCGCAGGCTTGCTTGGAGAGAGCAAAGATCCAACCTTATGCCTCCCTTTTAAAGTACTCCTCCATCGACTTGTATTCATGAGCAGGATCTATTTGTATTATGGGTGCTAGTATCCAACCCCCCCGCCCCCCTCCTACTGTCTCATCAGCTGTGGTACACAAAGCGCTGAGGAGGATCAACCCCCGCAAGATAGCAGGGCCAGACAACATCCCTGGGCGGGCCCTCAGAGCCTGTGCTACAGAGCTGGCTGACGTACTCACTTCCATCTTTAACCTCTCCCTCAGTCAAAGCACCGTCCCAACCTGCTTCAAAACCACAACCATCATCCCCCTTCCCAAGAAGAGCCCCTGACCTGTCTGAACGACTACAGCCCAGTAGCACTCACTCCAATCATCGCGAAGTGTTTTGAGAGAGTTGTGCTGGCCCACATTCAGAGCAGCATGCCAGACACTTTGGACCCCCTGCAGTATGCACACCGGACCAACAGGTCCACCTCAGAAGCCATTGCTGCTGCTCTCCATATTTCCCCCTCTTACCTGGAAGATAAGGACACCTACATCAGGATGCTCTTTATCGACTACAGTTCCGCCTTCAACACGGTCATCCCCCATAAACTCACCCACAAACTGTTTGCACTTGGAGTAAGGCTGGTCCGAATACCATTTTTTGAGCTTCGAAGCTTCGGTAGTAATCAACACTGAATATTCGAAGCTTCGGAGGGAGGGGAGTGAACATATTCTTCTCTCTAATAAAGGCAGGAATCTCTGTGTGTCTGTCTGTCTGTTTGCATTTTTATGTCGAGAACCGTTCATCCAATCGACTTCACGCGTGGCGGGTGTGTTGCTGCGGACCCAAGGGAGTGCAGTGTCGCATTTTGGTGCAATATGGACACGCGACACATTCAGAGTTAATAAACTACAGAACAGCGTGAGCCGGAAGCGGCGCACCTCACGCGGGCAGGGCTTATATGCTCTGAGAACGGACACTACACTAGTGATACAAAACACACAGGTATGTTAAGAGCAATACTTTTAATAAGGTAGCCCAGTGCTTAATTTGTAAATTGCGAGGTCCCGGAATAAAGCGGGGTAACGGATCCGGCATGTGATTAGAGGAGGGAGAGGACCAATCTTTAGTGATTGAAAGCGTGCATCAGTTGCTTTTATAGGGTTCGTACGGTCATGAAAAACCTGTAAAAGCTATGGAATTTTAAAACAGCAATTTCCAGACCTGGAAAAGTTTTGTAAAAGTCATGGAATTTTATTTCACAGATCTCTGTATAATAGAGTTATATTTAATCAGGTCCTGAATTTGTGTGTATATCGCATAGTTTTACTCATTCCCGCAGCTTTCAAGTTTATAATGAGGGAAATTCCTTCAAACATTTATTGAACATAGCATGTAGGTTAGATGAGTAAATAAATCCACACAAAATATCAGATTAAATCAGTCATTTGAAAACAGCGTGAGTGATTCAGCTGTACCGCGTCTTCTCTCTTTCACTCTCTCAAAGCGGCTTCACATCGGCGCATCTCGTCTGCACTACAAGAGCTACTACACGCTGATCCAAGACTTTCGCTCGCTTCTGGGGACAGTTGACAGAAAGAAAACGCATGCATCGCAATCGGTCTTGTGATAGCAGAGGGTCCGTTCACATGTCGCGTCTTTTGCACGCTTAAGTTCGTTATTTCAACTGTAAATGTGCGGTAAGCGCGCTCATAATAGAAGATTTTCATGAAATACATGCATGCTATAGGTCAGCACGAACGTCTTTTATTGGCGAACGGTCTGTTGTTGGTGCAGATGTTCAGCCAGGCGGACAAGTTGAGAATCGTTTCGCGGGGGATGCCAGGTGTTCAAGTTGAAAATTGAAAATCGAATGCCAACCCACCGAACGAATATTCGAATAATCGAATATTCTGGTCCAGCCCTAACTTGGACTACACCCCACACTCTGTGGCTCCTAGACTTCCTGACTGGCAGACCCCAGTCTGTCAGGATTGGAAATAGGACCTCAAACACCATCATGACAAACATTGGCACCACACAGGGGTGTGTTCTCAGTTCCATACTCTACACACTGTTCACACATGATTGTGTCACCTCCCACAAGGACAACATCATTGTGAAGTTCGCTGATGACACCGCAGTGATATGACGGATCACTGGTGGAGATGAAGCGGCCTTCAGGAGGGAGGTGGCCAGTCTTGTGACATGGTGTGAGGACAACAACCTCACCCTCAACACGGACAAGACAAAGGAGATGATAGTGGACATGAGGAAGGAGAGGAGAACTCACCAGCCATTGTTTATTCGAGAGCTTGAAGTGGAGAGGGTGAGCAGCTTTAAATACTTGGGAGTCCACATCAGCGAGGACCTCACCTGGACACTCAACACCACCCAGCTGGTTAAGAAAACACAACAGCGGCTGTACTTCCTAAGGAGGCTGAGGAAGTTTGGCATGTCACCTAACATCCTCAGTAACTTCTACAGCTGTGTTGTTGAGAGCGTCTTGACCAGCTGCATCACCGTGTGGTATGGCAGCACTACAGTGAGGGACCGCAAACGTCTGCAGAGAGTGGTGAAGACTGCGGAGAAGATCATCAGGACTCCACTGCCCTCTCTGCAGGCCATTTACCATTGCAGATTCCACGGGAGAGCTGCCTCCATCCTCAAGGACCCCACCCACCCACAACATGGACTGTTCACACTCCTACCCTCAGGACAGAGGTACAGGAGTGTGAAATGCAGGACTTCCAGATTAGGGAACTCCTTCTTCCCCTCAGCCATTAGACTGTTAAACTGGTAGCCAGTGGACACAGACTAGTCTCACATATCTCATAGAATATGTGGACTGAACTGCTACAGCTCAGTTTGCACATTTGTTAATATTACTGCTGCTATTTCATATCAAGTATCTTCATCTTGATTTGCACATTGTTAATGTAAGCTGCAATTATTATTATGTAGTTGCACTCAATTTGCTACAGGCCACTGTATTACTGTTTGTACATAAGTCAATATTGCACACTCGCACACAGAGATATACTACATATTACTGCTACAAGTGGACACGTTAATGTTAATATTGCATGTCACTATATTGTTTTGCACAATCAGTATTGCACACTCGCACATACATGTACATAGTCTATATTCCTTGACATCTTGGCATTCAATGTGGACAGCAAAGAAATAATTTCATTGTACAGGCAAACTTGTTTTTCCTCACTGTGCACATGACAATAAACGCTTTGAATCTTGAATCTTGAATCTTGAAATTTCCCTGGCCTTTGCAGTACATTGCATGCCAAAACATTATGTGGACAAAATTACTGTCATTTTGTGGTTGTGTTACTTGGCAGAATGCACAAAGAGTTGCTTCTCATTTTAATGGGCATCCTATTAAAGCGATCACGCCGTAATAAACTCCGCAAACAAGCGCACACACTAACGCGTGTCTGTAAACAAAGTCCAAATGCTCTGCCGGGAGTCGTAACTTCTGCATGTCATCCCACGTTGTTGACCATAGATCTCAATTACAGCATGTTCATAAAGGGCATTTTTATAATGTGTAATGATGCTGCTGTTGTGCACAGCGAGTCCCTCCTTCAGCAGACGTCTCCTATTTCATTTAATGGGTTGCATCATTAATCTAAGTACCTGAAACATCTGGGGATGCAGCTTGTGACTAGGAGCACAAAGGAAATTTAAGTCTGTCAGCAGTTGAGATGTGCCCAGCCCTCATAGATAGGAATAAAAAAAAATCTGGACAGGGCAGCAATTCACTGCTCTGATTGGACATTTTTTTTATTTATTTTTTTTTAATATAATACTGACTAAATCTAATAATCAGACGCTAGTAGTAAATGTTTCACCTTGATTTGTCTCTAAAATAATTTTTTAGGGTAAAACCCATTGCTGCTAATCTCATAGCTTTCTGTGAGGGCACTATGTCTGATTAATTTAAACAGTTGCATTGGATTTCATTAATGTAGGCTACGGGATAGTTTAGGATTAAATGATATTCCAGTGATGATACAGAGGCATTATTCCTTTGCAGGTCAAGGAATAAAGCCCTATTTAAGGTTAATGCATGCTTATAATTACTTTGATTCACGTGAGTATAATCTCTCTTTCAGCAGCAGACAAAGAACGTCATTGTATGTTGTGTGTACGCTGCATTTTATCTCTTTTAATGTAAAGCCCCAACAAAAACCCCAAACATCTATCAATTTAATGCAATTTAAATTTTTTCATTTGACTATCAGCCATTTTGCATGTCCCCATTCATCACCATTATAATTGAAGGGGTTAAATAGAATTAAAAAAAAAAAAATGAACTAAATGGAGCTATATAACATATGCAATTTTTTATATTATTAATATCATTTTTATATATTTGTTCCATTGTGTAGTTTAAAGAAAAGGCTGATCTCCATTTTATCTCAGTGCTGTCTAAAAGCAATTGAAATATTAAATAAATCTTATTTTTCCTGCTTAAGGGATATCTTGTTCATTAAAGGCATAGTTCATGCAAAAATTAACACAAAAGATTATATTTTGAGGATTGTTTCTTAACTGTTTTTGTCCATAAAATAAATGTTAATTGATTTCAAAACAACAATGGATGCCATTGACTATTGTACAGGTTTGAAAAGTCATGAGAGTGAGTATATGAAAACACACAATTGATTTTTAGGTTAAGAACTATTCATTTAGTTTTCACCTTATCACAATTGTACTGTAAATAAAGACAGTACAGCAAAAGAATATCTGTCATGTTTGTACTGTACCATGACTTGAGTACATTTACATTTTACATTTACAAGTTTTCCTCGGGGCTTCAGCGATGTCATCCCGATGGGGCTTCTTTAACTGGCAGAGAACGGTATTCCCACGCTTGTGGAGATGGATGGTTTAAATATGCCCCGTGGTGCAGTTCATATTCCTCTGTGTAGAGGGTTTGACAGATCTCTGTGAGCAACGCTCTGGACCAGTGAAAGGCAAAGTCTGCCTCCCTGGGTGCGTGTAAGAGCCCAATTTGAAACAACAAAGAAAAACGATATCTCCTGTTGGAGTCTCCGACTGGAGATCAGCCATATCACTCAGACTCCATCTGTGTTATCGGGGGACAACAAAAGGTTTCAACAGATATGTTATATTGTGGAATAAAGCTTAATCTTTTTTAATCAAGATGTGCTATTTGTCTCCGCATTAGGGATGAGTGGAAAAGTGTTCCTCTATTTCCTGAGCATTAGAGTGGGATATCTTCATATCCTTCCTGCATTTTTGGCTATGTGAAATCAAATGCAGGTTTTCAAAGAGTACGGTCCAGCAAATATCATCCTAGATTTTCATCCGTGATAAAGTACATATCTCCAACCAGGCTGCACGTACCGAATCCGCCAAACAGGCATATCGAGGGATTAGAGGAAACAGCAAATACTTCATTGAATATTCTGGCTAACAGTTCAATACAGATATTGGATGGAAGAGAGGAAATAATAATTTACACTTTTGCTCACACACACACGCACAAATGCACACATTCTCCCACACTGACACAAGCTGTGAATGTGAGGTGGAAGGTGGCTCACTATGCTCGCTGGCAGACAGGAATCCCCGCTGAAGGAAAATCCTGTCTACGAGGGAGACACATGTATGTATACATAAGTTCAAACCAACCCTGCTATATTTTTAGCTTGAACCCACCACCCAACAGAATTTTTCAGATGACGTTTAAAAATGTGAAATGGACTTTTCCCTGTTTGCTGCCTTTGATGTCACAGCTCATGTACCTGCAGCATAGTTGCTAGTCCAAGCCAAACAACAGCCACTGAGATGCTAACAGACAGATATCTACAGATATTACAGGCCATCTTTGAGTCACATATTTATTCTATAAGTAAGTGCCAATACAAAGCCCAGGATCAGTCATGTTAGTTGTTTAGAAGGATAAATAAGAGCAATAAACAACTGTGAGAAAACGTGAGAGGATGACTGTGCAAACCTTGCTGCCACAATGTTTTCTGTGATTTTTGATATATAATGCTATGATATTATGAGTGATTTGGTTATGCAAAGTTATGCATCTGTTAAGGTGTTCTAAGTAGTTTCTAGCATCTTGCTAGGTGGTCACCTTCCTTCATTGTAAGTCTATGGATTTTTTTGCATCTGTTTCTTAGGAAAGAAATAGCACACTTTTTGACTTCAAGCTGCACAATTTGAGGTATTATTCATGTCCACAGAATAAGTGATGCAGGACAAGTTGGCCACTGAAAAATACTTGAGGTATTCCTCAAACTGACAAAATGCTGTTGTTTACCACACAGATATTTGATGCATTTTTCAAATCAATCCCATGATGCAGCTGAAGGCCTAAAGGCAAAATCCATGTTTCTCTCTTAAGGCAGTGGACTGTGTGTCATCTACATCTCTGTCAGGCTGACAGCTAGGGAATTGTGCGCCGTGTGACTGCCACAGCCCCGAGTCCTGCCTTCCTGCAGTCTGTCAGCTTGTTAGAGAGACCTCACATCTCCTGGCTAGTCAATAATGACTGCTGGATTACTACTTTAAGACCAGACTGGCCTCAATTTAAAGATCAACAGCTCTTTGGTGGCCAGCATTGGCTCACAGGAAGTTTATCCTTTGAGATCTCCCTCAAGGTCGAGCACTGTGTGGAGTTCTTAGACTGACTTGTGGCTGCGTCATTCACAGGAAACTGTGCCATTTGTGCTAAAAAACTTCAGGATCTTTTTTTTTTTTTCTTTTTTAATTCGTGTCATTTGAAAAGGTTACTGTATAATATTTTCTCGCCTCAGAATGTAACAGCCATAGACATTGAGGTACCACCACAGGGCAATGTGTTTCCCCCTGTATTAAGTTTAGGGTTCAGCACATACGTTTTTATTTATTTATTTATTTTTGTGATTTGTTTTGTTTTTGTACAATTACACTATTGTTCAATTTAAGTTTAATACGTTTTTTTAAATGTTTTTGAAAGAATACTCACTAAGGCTGCAATTTGATCAAAACAGAAATTCAAATTTAAATTCTATTTTAAATTCTATTTTAACATATTTCAAAATGTAATTTATTCTTGTGATGGCAAAGCTGAATTTTACATCAGCCAATACTCCAGTTTTCAGTGTCACATGATCCTTCAGAAATCAGTCTACAGTAATATGCTGATTTGGTGCTCAAGAAACATTTCTTGTTATCACAGTTTTGTGGGAAATTTTATTTATTTATTTATTTAAAGAACAGAATTTATTTAAAATAGTTTTTTGTAACAGTTTACAGTAAATTTATTTACTGTCACTTCTGATTAATTGAATGCCCAACAGCAGGCCAATATAAGACAAACAAAATTAAATACTGATAAAGACTGTAAGAGAAACTTGCATTTGTTTGAACCGTTATCAGTTGGATGAAATGCAGCACTTTGTCCAAAAAATGCCACATGCTAATTGGCTGATATTCTAATGAAACATACATTTAAAAATTCTATTCTTCTGTTCATATGCATTACACACTAAACCGTTTGAGTTTAATTGATCAAATAATGTGACCAAGTTTAGTATCCTGTTAAATATATCAGTAGTAAGTCACAGGGACACACATAGTACTCAAATGGTACCGTTTTCAAAGAATGACCCTGCTACAGTAAGGGTGTCCTTCTCAGCCCTCAGTACCAGCTTGTGCCAGTGTGAACTGGACCACAACCAGCCATTCAATCCTAGTATCTCTCTGTCCTGAGAGCTTTATGCATGATGTATCACTCAGACAAGAGCAGCATAAATACTGCAGACACTGAGATATCCTCAACATGGAAATAATTTGTTTGTTTTTACCAATACTATAGTTTATTTTGGATTTATGATGCTCTCATCTGGTTTGCATAGAAATAAGGCTTGATTCAAGATTTAGAACCTACAGGATAAACAGAATTTGCTGTGGGGCTTCACGTTATTTTTTTCTCTCCCCGGTTTCTGAGTAAACACATGAGAGCTGAAGCAGGGACACTTAAAGTGCACTCAGAATCTAGGGACATTGCCTTTCATAGAGCTGGTGTTAAAAATCTACCACACAGCTGAAAGGTCACTCTCTTCAGGGAGGCTGAACGGAGAGATTTAAGTGCTTGCGGTTAGACTGCTCTTCAAAAGGCAATGGGCTCTTAGCTATTCAACATTGAAAAAAAAAATCACTCCATAATCAACAAAGAGATGAACGACAGAGAGGAAGGATTAATAGTAGCACTTAAAAAAAGACGTGTTTGAATTGGTAATCTGTGGCATATTCAGCGCTGTAAGTCACTGGATGACTGACAACAAGCATCATTGTAGCATTTCGTACGCTTCCCCAGGCTTGATATCATACCAACGAGCTTGCAAAAGTAGAATAATATGCAAATATGAATATTACTGAGGCAGAAATTAATGGTGTGAATTCACACGTCTGCCACCGAAGAGAGTGAACCGTAACACACAAAGCGCTGTGGTTGAAGCTCCACCCTCATCTCAAATTTTAACAGGAACAAGCAAGTTTATCCGATATGCCTCCTTTTGTTTGCACTGCATTTTAGACGGATTACATGAGCACAAACCCATCAAAAAGCCTCTCGCGGCCCTACCCTATCATTCCTCGTGTTGAGTGAAAAGACACCCATGTCACATGTTGCCAAGAGGCTCATCAGAGCCTGCCGATACAATACATATTTATGTACCATCCATATTTAACAGCATCCTTTCTGTTGTTTGGTTGGTTGAGGAAATTCAGTGAAGCTCATATAATGTGGCTCTCTTTTGATGTTTCAACATGAGCAGAGATGTGAGGAAGGCTCAGTCTTTTCAAGATTAATAGACTTGATTCAAACGTTAACATTAAACAATTTCCAATTTTTCCCTGTTCATGAGAAATGATTTGGCAGGCCAGCACGAGGGAGCCCAGCCTGACACGTTTTTGCACGTCTCGCTCGCTTTCTCGTGCTCTGTCTCCCCCTGTCTATTTTTTTGTATTCCTTAACCTTTCTTTTCTCTCACTTCTGTCTTTTCACTCCTTCGCTCTCTCTCTCTCTCTCTCTTTCCCCCATCCCCTGTGTGTCTCTGTCTGCTCTTGGAGAGGGATGGGTTGATTATCTGTGTCTGAAGTAAACTGCCCTTTCTGGCACTGGCCAAGGTCAATTACGGCCACACATTCAAAGCAGAATGAATGTAAGGGGTGAATCGCAGGTGCAGTAGATCGACTCTTCCTTCCAAGCTGCTTTTTCTACCCCTTTCCATCTCATTTTCTTTCATGTTTGTTCAGCTTATCATTTTCAGTCATTTCATCAGTTTTTAGATGCATCTTTGGAGAATATTTGAAGCATTTGTTTACATTCTTGGAGACTGGTTTTTCCATGATAGCCTGGTGAAATGCCAGAGGAGCTATATTTAAGTTTTTACCTACAGTCCTCTAATTATTTCATAGTAATTAACTTCTCAGCATGCTCCTACTGAGATCATCAACCCTTCTCATGTTGCATTGTTTCACACAGTGACTCCTGAAACACGGACAAAAGACCCAATGTATATGCATATTCGAATACTAAAAATACTGATGTCTCTCTTTGACAAAATAAAAAGGAAAGAGGGGGAAAAAAACTTAATTGCTAGGCAGGAGCCTTTCAAGCGTTACCATGGCTACACGATAGAAAGGTATGTGCTGTTTTAATAGCAGGCTGTGAAAAGGAAGGCTGTCAAGAAAAGAGCTTCAGGCAGAAGGCGATTAAAAGCATGGATTGTCTCTTCCTCATAGTGTTTGCTGCCAGAGATCAAAGTTGGACAATGTGACACATATCACCTGTCTAATTTGTTGGCTAGGATGCAAAATTAAATAAAGCTCTCATTGTATTGACCGCCGGCTCTCTTTGTGCCGACCCATGGGAGACGTTTGCAGTTAGCAATCAAGTTTAGCAAGCAAAGGAGGCTTAGCCTGCTCAAAAATGGATTCTAAATAGACGTAAAACTGAAACGGTTGCTTTAATCAATTTTTTGCATAATTCAGATATATATATTTAATAAAGGTGTTTTTTTTTTTTGTGCACTAGCATAGGTGAGAATTAACATGTGGAATCTGCTCTTCTAATATGTAAATTGACCAATCAGAATGGATATGCTAATTATGGAATGGTGAAATATACCTCCTTCCATTTAAATAACCAATCATTATCAGCAGTAACCTTTCAAACCAACTAGCTGTCAGTATCACTTTAGTGCATCTAAATTCTACTTGTGATTAACACAACAGGTGGAGAGAGACAAAAACAAGAATTAAACAACAGGTTTAGAGAGACTTCAGATTTATCTGAATTGGAGTCTGCATTACCGAAGGATGTCAAAATAACCAAATAACTGCATATCTCTGTGATTGTCTATTTAATTATTAGAACCTTTTTTTTAAATAAAAATATCATTAATTGATATTTGCTTCGCCGCCGCATCTCAGATTTCTTCTCTTCAGCGACGAAGCTTCTTCCTCGCTGACTCTTCGCTGACGCCGATATTCGCCGTTGAAATGCCTCAGCAGCCGGATTGAACCTTTTGCAGCGCTCAGCTCGCAGATCCCGGTCTATCCCCTGCCGCCATCCGGCGACTATCTAAAAGAGCCTCACAAAAGAGCAAATTTTGACGGCGTTGTTTCAAATGCCGCGCCGTCATTGTAAGACGTGCAGGACTCCCCCGCACGCTAATGATGGTCACGCTGAGTGTGTGTCATGCTTGGGGAAATCCCACGCTGACGCTGCGCTCAGCGGGACTGACTGCTCTCATTGCGAGAGTTTCAGTCTTGCCTCTCTGCGCTTGCGGATAGCTTTCTTTTCAGAAAGCGACTCCGCCCTTCGCGGCCTCCCGTCTTCTTCCTCCCAGGGACCTGCGAGGAAAAGACAACGGGGCAGAGGATTCAAGCGGCTGGAGACGAGTGATCTCACGTCGGCTCAGTGCCCACGTGCCTCGCCGTCACCGCAGAGAGAGGATTCGCCGGTCCTCTTCACTCAACCTGATCAGCGTCCCTCCGCAGCTGAGAGCGACACGATCTCGTTCAGTGGGAGTGATGATGAGATGGATGACAGCCTTTCTCTGGCGGCTTCAGACGCGGAGGAGTTATCGGGCTCGGTGTCTGACCCCGCCCTCTTGCTGCCGTCCTGTTTACGCAGCGCCAGACCCAGAACGGACGAGGAGCTCGTCCGTGTGATGACTAAGGCTGTCAGTGAGCACGAGCTCGAGTGGTCTCCGCCTGAGGAGCCGTCACGCAGCAGGCTGGACGAGTGGTTTCTCCCGGGGCGCCAGCAAGCTCCCCGCCTACGCTCGTCCCCTTCTACCCCAAAGTCCACGACGAGCTCACTAAATCGTGGTGCGCCCCCTACTCGTCTCGCATCCGTCCTTCTGCTTCCTCTGCCCTCACCTCCGTTGACGGCACTGAAGAGAAGGGATACGAGCACCTGCCCCCTCTGGATGAGTCCGTGGCCGCACATCTCTGCCCGCCCACAGCTATCGGATGGAAAGTGAGGGCGAGCCACCCGTCCAAGCCATGCAGAGCCACGTCTGCACTCGTTTGACGTGCCTACTCGGCAGCTGGACAAGCGGCTTCGGCGCTGCACACTATGGCTGTGCTCCAGGTCTTCCAGGCCAAGATGCTCGCCAGTGAGGAGACCGGTCTCGATGCAGCTTCACTCAGGGACCTGAGGAGCGCGACGGACCTGGCCCTGCGCGCCACCAAAGCCATCGCCCAGGCTATCGGGCGGTCGATGTCCAGCCTGGTAGTGTTGGAACGCCACCTTTCGCTCACGTTGACGGAGATGAAAGAGGCGGATAAAGTTCCCTTTCTCAACGCTCCGGTCTCGTCGAACAGCCTGTTTGGGCCAGCTGTGGAGGGCTTTGCAGAGCGTTTTACGGAGGCTCAGAAGTCATCTCAAGTGATGCGACACTTCCTCCCGAAACGCGCGAGCTCTTCTGCTGCTTCTAGTCGCCCCAAGCCTGCGCCGACTCAGCAGCACGCTAAGCCAACGCCAGCCACTCCCGAGCCCCGACCTCCTAAGGATTGGCAGGGTAGAGGGTGTTCCCGCTCGGCAAGACGCTACCCCTTCCCGAAGCGCCAAGGACCCCGGCCCAAGATCGCCTTGGATCCGGTGCCTCAGAAGTCCTCCTGATCAGCCAGGCAGGAAGAGGAGGGGCCCGAGTCTCGCTACCGCCGTACCACACCGCAAGCAGCCTCTGATGTGCCTCTTGTCACCCCGCTCAGCGCTGGGTGCAGAGGGAAGTGTGTTATTGCTTCCCCACGGGTCCACTCTAGCGCCCGGGCGTCCAACCACTGTGATAGCGGACAAAATAAAACATAAATTTTCAAAAAGAGAGCAAATATCCTCTTCTGCCTACCATAAGTGTCCTGCCCTTATGCAGCCAGTCTTTAGAGCCTATTCAGCCTCTTGCCACACGGGCCGAGGCCTGGCAGGCCATCCACAGTGTGTCAGAATGGGTAATGGCTACGACAAGACGAGGTTATTCACTCCAATTCACTCGAAGACCACCACGCTTCCGTGGTGTGGTCGCCACCACAGTGCGCAGCGAGGACGCTCAAGTCCTGCGTGCAGAGGTGATGAATCTGCTGGTAAAGGGAGCCATAGAAGTCATTCCTCCAGCCCAGAGCGAGTCAGGCTTCTACAGCCGCTACTTCCTCGTCCCCAAAAAAGACGGCGGCCTGTGACCTATTCTAGATCTCAAACTCCTGAATCACGCCCTGGTAAAAAGGTCGTTCAGGATGATCACACTGAAGCAGATCCTCTTGCAAATATGCCCAGGGGACTGGTTCATGTCACTGGATCTGAAAGACGCATACTTTCACATCCAGGTAGCCCCCCCATCACAGACGATTCTTGAGATTCGCATTCGAGGGGGTGGCATATCAATACAGGGTCCTTCCGTTTGGGCTGTCCCTGGCTCCCCGCACTTTTACGTGATGCATGGATACGGCTCTCTCCCCTCTGCGACAGATGGAAATCCGCATCCTCAACTACCTCGACGACTGGCTGATTCTGGCCCAAAAACCCAGTTTCAGCATCGCACAAGACCCTCCTCCTCAGCCACTTAGATTGCCTGGGGCTCAGGGTCAACTTTGCCAAGAGCGTACTGTCACCCAGCCAACGAGTGTCGTTCCTGGGGACAGATATTGACTCAGTGCAGAGGACAGCAACTGTCTCAGCGGAACGAGCCATGACGATTCAGTGCCGCGCGGCCTCCTTCAAGGAAGGGACCGCTCACCCACTCAAGGCCTTCCAGAAAATGCTGGGCCTTATGACACCAGCTTCGCCAGTACTTCAGTTGGGCCTGCTTCACATGCGACCCATCCAGTTCTGGCTGAAGCAGAGGGTTCCTTCCGCGGCTTGGCGTAACGGTCGCCATCGCATAATGGTGACTCGGGCCTGTGTATCAGCCATGGCCCGTTGGAGGGATCCCCTCTGGCTGAAGCAGGGTGTGATCTTAGACATGGCGCACAGAAGGAAGGTTGTCACGACAGACGCTTCCAACAAGGGTTGGGGAGCGCTGTGCGAAGGCAAACCGACCTTCGGTCTTTGGTCTGAAGAAGAGTCGGGTCTGCACATCAACTGCCTAGAGATGCTAGCAGTGTGCCATGCCTGTCAATTCTTCCTGCCGGACATAAGGGGACACCATGTGCTAATACGCTTAGACAGCAGGTCCGTGGTGTCATACATAAATCACCAGGGCGGCCTCATCTCGAAGCGCCTCTGCACGCTGGCGAACGACCTTCTTGTTTGGGCTCAGACCAATCTGCGCTCACTAAAGGCGACGCATGTGCCGGGCAAAATGAACCAAGGAGCGGACATGTTGTTGAGGAACAATGTCTCCTCAGAAGAATGGCGCTCCACCCACTCGCGGTTCAGAAAATCTGGGAAGTCTTTGGCAGAGCTCGAGTAGACCTCTTCGCCTCTGAAGACAACTCTCATTGTCCAACCTTTTTCACGAAGAGCACGGATGCCCTGGCCCACGAGTGGCCCAGCCTCCCGCTCTATGCGTTCCCTCCAATCGCTCTGCTACCGCAGGTACTCAGATGAGTCAGGGAACAACGGCACAAGCTTCTTCTAATAGTCCCCCTCTGGACGAACCAGCCGTGGGTGTCGGAGTTATTCCAGCTGCTCGAAGCAGCCCCGTGGCCCATTCCCTTGAGACAGGACCTCCTCTCTCAAGCGAACGTCATGCTGTGGCATCCACGGCCCGAGTTATGGGCCCTGCATGTGTGGCCGCTCAACGGGAGCCTTTCGACCTCCCAGAGCGTGTCTTAAAACTATGGCAGAAGCTAGAGCCCCGTCTACCAGACGCCTCTATGCTCTGAAATGGTCTATTTTCTCGGCTTGATGTCAAGACTGTGACTTAGATCCGGTTACCTCTGATGTATCAGTGGTTCTTTCGTTTCTACAGGAGATGCTGGATAAACAGCATTCCTCATCCACCATCAAAGTTCATGCGGCAGCCACAGCGGCTTTCCATGCCCTATTGCTGGCCGATCGGTGGGCAGGAATAGTGCGGTGGTCCAGTTTATACGAGGCGCCAGGAGAATTAACCCCCCGCGTCCTCGTACAGTTCCACCTTGGGACTTACCAACTGTACTAAGGGCCTTGAAAGGCTCCCCGTTTGAACCATTGCAAACCACGAGCCTCAGATCACTCTCATTTAAAACCGCCCTGCTATTAGCGCTGGCATCGGTTAAGCGAGTAGGAGACCTACAGGCCCTTTCCATCAAGCCTGCTTGCCTGGAATTCGGGCCTAACGACTCCAAGGTCATCCTGAAACCAAGGCTGGGTTATGTACCTAAGGTGCTCTCCACTCCGTTCAGAGCCCAGGTCATAACAGCTTTTTGTCAGCTTCGGTAACCGCGCTAAAGGTCGCCCTGTTACGAAGAAAAGAATTTCCAGGTGGTTAGTGGATGCTATCACCCTAGCATACTCCTCCTTGGGCTTGCAGTGCCCCATTGGAGTCAGAGCCCATTCCACCAGAGGCATCGCCTCTTCCTGGGCATGGTCCAGCGGGGTGTCCATTTCTGAAATTTGTGAGGCGGCCGGCTGGTCCTCGCCGTCCACATTTGTAAGGTTTTACAACCTGGACGTCCCTGCCTTACAGGCCAGAGTCCTTTCTGCTTAGTTTGCCGCTTCCTCGCTAGTTTAGCAGTCTTATGGGTTCACTTGACCAGCATTGTTCAAGTCCCTCCTTCACCTGGACGGTCCATATTATATGGATACCAGGTATAAACTTCAGGGGACGACACCCAGGCCACGGATGACCCTGATGGCTCAGCCTGTGCTTGGTGTATTCCAATGACTCCCCTGGATCTTCTCCCATGGGAGTCTTGGTTTTGAGTCGTTCCCCATCATAGTACGGCGTGATTGTACTGGCTCCCATACAAGTGTCTTACGACGCAGTACGAGTGAGAATATCGACAGGGAACATACTCGGTTACTTTCGTAACCTCGGTTCCCTTAGATATGGGAATGAGTACTGCGTTCCTGGCCGTGCTATGAGCTGCACGCCTCAGTCGCTTCATTCGAAGAAATCTGAGATGTGGCGGCGAAGCGGCCGCTTATATAGCCACAGTCCCCGCCCGTTCTGGAGGGCTATGGCTGGCTGCTCAGCCATAGGCTCGCTCGTTGCCGCCGCTGAGCCATTGGTTTGTTTTTATAGCACTGCACGAACCAATGGACATGCAGTTTCACTGCGTGATTGAAAAGGCTTCAGTTGAAGAGGAAAAAAGGAGTTTTTCCCATACTAGCATCTTACGACGCAGTACTCCTTCCCATATCTAAGGGAACCGAGGTTACGAAAATAACCGAGTACGTTTTTTGCTGTAGACAGTCTATGTTTATCTCTATTTATTTATTTATTTATTATTATTATTTTTTATTAACTTTAGTCAGTTTAGTGTAGTTTTTATCATGCTCAAGACTTCTGAGTATTATGAAATAAGGCCAGGCTTTGTTTTAAGACATCTTTGTGAATCAGGGTCGTTGTACATTCTGTACATCACAGTAATCAATTTCAAAAGGAAAGCTGCCGAGTTGCTAAGATGAAAGAAAATTTGAAAGTTATCTTCAAAATCATTACTACAAACAAACATTTTTTTTAGTTTGAATCATTATGTTGAATTATTAAGAAGTGACTAACTCTGTCTGTGGTCTTTATGATTCCTGTCTTAATAAAATACACTTTACAACATCATTTGCATTGTTTCTTTTTAAAAACGTTCAGAAATTAGTTTATTTTAGCAGAATGAATGACACATTTATATTGTTCAATGTATTATGAATTTTAAGAAAGTATCGAAGTTTATTTTAAGAAAATGTAAATAATTTGTCAACAATACTAATTTATTTATTGAATAATCTTATCATTCTATGAGGAAAAGAATACCTTTAAAATCCTAAAGACATTTGGCTCCATTTGAGTAGTTAAAGGGAGTAAGGCTAAAGTGGCACATGAGATTGCTGTAGTTGTCAGATGTGATTAACAATTTTGTAGTGTCCACTGTTGCTAGCTAATTTAACTTCAGAGTAAACATTTGTTTACTTCTATTTGGTCATTTCTGTTTTATATAAGTTAAATGAAACCCACTTGCACGCACTTTTTTAGCCTTACTCTGTGTTCTGAATTCAAGACAAACTTTTTTTGTGTAATAAGAATGGCTTATAAACTGACTCAATAATTGGACTTTCACCTTTCTATGCTGTTTCAGCATTCTGTGCTGAAAATCACCAGTTGGTAGGATCTGGTTTGTTTTAAGGCCCTTGGTTAGCATGCAGTCAATGAAGTCAGCTGATAGTGTTTAATCAAGGGTGCAGGAGAGCCCTCCAAAACACATCCGAGTTCAACTCCCTTACATAATGCAATTTCATCCCATTTATTCTGCCATTGCATCTGACTAACATGCCACTTAGTTCCTGTCTTCACTCCTTTTCTAACCAAGTACCTTGTCTGGGGTTGACAAGAAACGATTTAACAGAGAACTAATAGGCAGGAAGGAGTTCTGTGGAAATGCTTTTCTCTCAGCTGAAAATAAAACAATAGGGCTCCAATTTGGCACAATTTAGCACCTTTGTAGTAATATTTGTCCAGCTATTGCTGGTTCTTAATATCTTTTAAAAAAGAGACTGGGAGAAAGTGGATTCAACTTTCATTATTAAAGGAGGAGGAGGGGGGACAGCACACCAAATATGCTTACCAATTGCTCAATCATATTGTATGTTAGTGTGAACTCGTGAAATGCAGTTTAGTTTCACATTGCTGTACATAGTGAGTCTGCTTTTTTGTAAATCATTAAAAGTGAATTGTTATCATGGCTATTTTAATTATTTTAGTGATAATGCAATGTGACGTTCAGTGTCTCAAAGCAAATGAAACAGAACCACACCACTGAATTACCACTTGAATTACCTTTATTCTTTAATATCTCAGTTTCACAACTCCGTGTGACAGCTGTGCCGTTTTTATTTTAATTGATTGATTAATCTGATGGAGTCTTATGTTCTGGATAAGGAAGTGTGAGATGTTTAGGAAAATATGGGACATTTTAATCAGATTTACGGCTTTAGTTTCCATAGAGAGAAAACCATGTTCATTTGAACTTCTCATTTTGAGAAATTATTTTTAGATTTAATATTTACAGATAATGTTTACTGCTCCTGCTAGATTCAGAGTCTGGCATGATCCCAAACTTTTCAAATGAACTGCAAATTGAAATTTTGTGGAGCCAAATGAAGTGTGGGTGTACAGCATGCCCACAATTTTCTCAGAGTTACTTTTTAGGTGTGGAATCAGATGTATTGAAAAGATGGTGAAGAAGAGGTTGGAATGCCCTTGCCAAAGTGTGGATTGTGCAATTGGATATGGATATTTGAAGAAAATAATAGACTTAGCATGGCTGAGCATGGCACCTGGAGTGAAGGTGAAAGTAGAGATTAATTTGTCATGAGCGAATATCACATTTTGTCTTGGGGCCAATTATTTTGTCTGTATGCTCATTCAGGTATCAGCAGACAGACCTGCAGTGTCTGCCTACAGATTAGACCTCAGGCGTATCACCATGCATACAGAGTAATAGGAAAATGTACAGGAATTTGAATGTTATTTTAGGAAGTCTCTGTGTTCTATTACCAAGTTTGCTGTTTCTTTTCTGTTAATTAAACGTACCGAAACTCCACATACCAATGTACTGTCTGTCCAACTGCCTGTATAAACATACAAATTATAGATGTTATTCAGAGTGGACAACATATGTAATGAATGAATGGAAACAAAGCTGCAAGAGAGAAGTGCAATCTGTTCAGTATGTCGTATAGCTGTTCTGATTGATAGAAAATTTCCCTCACTGCCAAATTAAAATTGGCATTTAATCTGACTTAAATCTGTATGTTATTAATTTAGTGTTTCTCAATCCTGAGGTTTCAAATGCTTAGGGGTTTGTGATGGAACTGGAGGGGGTTGTAACATGCAATAGAAATGGCAATGCTAAATTGCTACAATATTAATATTATTTAGAATAATATATATATTTTTATTATTGTGTAGAATTAGGTCAAACAGAAAAAGTAGTTGTTTTAGTTATTTAATAATTTATTAATTTATTTCAGTTATTCATGTGAAATTGTGAAATGTTTATTGAACTCTTTTTCTAAATCCCACACAGAATTTCCCACAGCTATAGTGTTACGCCATCCTCTTTTGTCTCTCTTTCTTACAGGAACTGTTTACGCCGGAATGCAAGTTTAAAGAGTCCGTGTTTGAAAACTACTATGTGATCTACTCATCCATGCTGTATAGGCAGCAGGAGTCGGGGAGAGCATGGTTCCTTGGCTTAAATAAAGATGGCCAGGCCATGAAGGGAAACCGGGTGAAGAAAACTAAACCAGCTGCTCACTTCCTGCCCAAGCCATTAGAAGGTAAAGCGTGCTCTGAAAGCCTCAAGAGAATGGTTAACATCCAGGTCACTGTGACAGTCAGAATGGTAATGAAGTGCACAAGTCCCTGAGAGGTATGCTTTTGCTTGATGCCTTTTTACAGTTTTTCTCAAACTAAGGTCAAGGTTTTCAGAACAAGAAACACAGGCATCTGGACACTTTTCCAAAACAGGTTGTACATTTTCATAGCGTTAATACAAATGACAACATACATCATTTTTATCGAAAACCCACACAAGAAAAATCTCCAGTCCAAGGTTCATGTTTTCAAAACGTTTAATACAAACATCTACAGAGATGGAGGAGGCAGAAGAAGATAAGAGAGGATAGGAAGAAGAGATAAAGATGAGAGAGTAAGAGTGGAGGAGGAAGACAGATGATAGGAGAGGATGTAGGATGAGGAGAGGAGAGGAGGAGGACATTGAAAGAGTTGAGTAAAGAGCAAGAAGAGACTATGTAAGAAGAGGTGAGGTGAGAAGAGAGGAAGGGGACAGCAGTCTCAAATGAGATGAGAGACAGTCTAATTGACACTGAATCATGGTCTCTTGATAGAGGCCAGACAGAGTTCAGCATAATGTGAGCAGATCTACATTGACTCAAGAAAACTAATAAAAGAGGGAGGAATGTCATTGGTCAATGATGACCCAACATCACCATCTGCGCTGTGCTCTCGTGGGGCTGTACAACATCTGCACCAGGTGTGAATTGAACATCTTCACCATTCCTTCCTTAGATGCAGAGCTTGAGTTGATGTGGATGAAAAAATACACACATATGCAGTCAATAGAAAACACAATAGTTTTCATATAATTTTCTCTCGTTAAATATGTTACCTGAAAATAATGCAGCACTCATTATGCAGTTTTGCTTAATTAAATAAGTCTAATTGTTTTGAAAGCATTGACCTTAGAAATGTGTCAAATCAGTTGAGAAACACTGTAATCAGGAAAATAGTCATCAGGGTTGTTGGCGGCATTCTGGGTAATATCCTGGGTAAAAACCCTCATATTGTTCAAATACTGTATGATTTTGGAACATAACAGGATGTCCAGACTGCTCTTTTCCTTTAAAGTAAATCCAAAAAAAAAAAAAAAAAGACAGAAAATTAACATTAAATTAGCATAACAAGTATCTGATGTGATGTGTGCTATATTACAAGTCTTCTGATTTCATTATTCCTTGGTATGGCCCCTTTTGTTTGTTTGTAGAATTAAAATATTAAAATGCATGTTAGAAGAGCATCTGTACAGAGCAAGCACGGGTCACAGGAACTGACAAATTTCAGATTTAGGGAAATGATGATGATCATGAGGATGTAAAATTACCATTTTATCTTGACAATGAGCTCTTCACCGAGGGTTCAACCAGAAACATTTGACCTTATATTTCCATTATCTGAATACATAATGATTTACAACTCAATAAACATTATTTCACAGCACCACATATCCAAGACCCACCTTCGTACCATTATGATGGACAACCTGTCCTTTTAAATATTCCTTACAGCTCCTTTATAGCCACACTGTAAAATGTGTCTGGCTAGCGTGAGATTGATGCTTTATGTACGGTTTGAGGTGTAATTTGCAATGATGTGTGGCCCGTTTCTGTCTGTGCAATGCTTTATTGCTCTGTACAGATGCCCACATTTTAGACCAGTCTCTCATCCTGTTGTGTGTTCATTATTTTCTCGTCCAATACCGCAACACCAGCCAGCAACCCGTAATGTAGCGGCACTGCTAAGAATACAGTAAGCTTGAACTGATGAGAAGCAGCGAACCTAGTCAAATGCATCCCAAGAGATCTTCCCATCACAACTAAGGAAAGGATGCAGCACTGCTGACAGCTTGCCCGCACTTTGACAAACGTGCACATGTCCTGTCAAAGTTTCCCTAATGAATGTTGTCTTTTTAGCCAAGTTTCAGGTTTGGAAATGAGAATGAGTTGGGAGAAACTTTTCTAGACGTAATTATTCGCAGATTTCAGTCAAATTCCTGGCCGGCCCCAAAAAATAATTTCCAATAAGAGAGACAGATGGGGCGGCTGCGGTTACCTGGCTGACTCTTGCCTTCTCTGATGTCTTTTTCAGTCGCTATGTACCGAGAGCCATCATTGCATGACGTGGGGGAGACAGTGCCCAAACCTGCCGTGCCTCCCAGTAAAAGCACAGAGCCGGCCGTCATGAACGGAGGCAAACCTATCAGCAAGGAAACCAAGCCCACCACATAGCCAGATCCCATCTTGGCCATGCTCAACCCCAGAGAGCCGTGCTCCTTTTGTCAGACTCTCCATGTTTGTGGATCAGATCCAGGCGTCCTCTGCTCTCTCCTCCCCATTCCCTCCACCCCCTTCACTCCTCTGACTGTTCCGATCTAATTCGACGATGGACTGTCTCCTGAAGAGTGATCAGCTGTGCACGTAGGAGGATGCGACTGGATAAACCAGCTAAACTTTCACCATGGAATGCCCTAACTGATATGGAATGCCTTTTGACATACAATAAAGCCGATGTTTTTTCTGTAATCGAGACAATCCACGAGAATGAAATTGTGTACCGCAGGCGCTTGCGTGGCGGTTCTTATGCCTGCTAACAGTCACCCGTTATAACCCTTTTCTTGAACCCTGTCACAGCAGCAGAGACCGTACATTTCAGATCTATTTTCTATATACACAGTAACACCAGCTACGCTCTGGTGTAATACTGTAAAGATATACATATATGGACTGGAATCCACAACTTGTTTTTTTTTTTTTTTTAAATCAAGTACGCTCCGGTGTCTCCTCCTTTCTAGGTGTCCCCCAGTCTCTGAAGCTCAAATATCTAAATCTTTCCCTTTTGTCGGTTACTTACGAAATTTGTTGTCGGGGCACTGTGCGACGCGTTCTGGTGTGCAGTCATTCAAATGCAACGATGGATTTCCACAGTCCTTTCATGATATTAATGGTCAAGAGACGTCAATCTTTCAAGGGGACAGAGCCTCCTAAACAGAATCCAACTCATTATCCAAGGTTCAGCGCTCATGTCTTCTCATTCTTGTAATGTCTAGAAAGGGACGCAAGTATACTTAGACAGCAAATGCCAGCGAGTGCATTAGTCACGCCCGCAGCAGTCCAACACAAGGAGCTGGCATGTGCTAGGGAAGGTGTATAGAGTACATATCACTATCTAGTACGGTGCAAATCGGTTTCAACCCCAGTAACTAGGTGATTTTCCACTTTTCTTTGCTCTTAATTTAGAGCGTGGGCTCTAGGAATATCTATAGGCCTTGTAGGCCTCTGGTCAAGGCCCCTCTTTGACATGCTGACTCCTCTGAACTATGGGCTAGTTCTGGCGAGCACATTAAATGTGACAAGAGTGGCAGCCGTAGAGAAATACAGTCTACTTCAGGCCTGTGCGGTTAAATGGTTCAATGTAAGTAGGCACCATTACTATTGGCTGCACACCCATTTTGTTCAGCAAAGGCATGGCCAAGGTTAGTATTACATTCTGTTCTTGCAACGCTGACGCAGTGCAAGAAATGGCTTCTATTACAATGTTTTCACTGTATACAAATAAAACAAAAATCTTCAAAAAAAAAAAACAAAAAAAAAAAGTAATAGATTTTTAACTACCAGATATTAGGATTCTGAAATGAGAGGGGTTTTCCTAGCTCAGCATGCAGAGTCCAGTACTGCTCATCATGTGCCTGTGATGACCTCTAACCCAGCATGCAAAAACATGTACCCAGTCTGTGCTGGGTTAAAGGTGCCTCATGCCCCAGACACACACACACACACACACACACACACACACACACACACACACACACAAACACAGATTCAGTAGCAACTTGATCCACAAACACACAAAAGTTGATTGTTACCAAAGTCCGTAAACACGAGAATCCAGCCGAACAATTTCAATAACTCTGAGGATGGCGGTCCTCTTCAGTTTTTGTCCTCACTGTGACTAGGGTTCATCACGAAGAACAATTGTCTCGGCTTTTTAATCGTCTCAACTCAAACTTGAAGAGATTCCAAATGATGTCCTTCACTTCGATGGTTAATTTAGTACAAAACCGGGGTACCTATTACTAATCACCTGCATGCGTTTTCTTAAGGACCAAAGTATGGGACGGCTAGAAATGTCTAAAGCTAGTTTGAGGCGTAGGGCTACACTGAATGGGCATGATTATATAAGGCTCTCTCATACTCTGGATCGAGACCATTGCACTTTGCGTTTGAAATCGTCATCTACTCACATCTACTTAGGATTTTAACGATTAGCCAATTATCAGCCGAGTTGACATGAAGCCTGTCTTGCTTTTACAGTTTTCATAGTTTGAATGATGAATACCGTTTAGAATGTTATGAAGTAGACCGAGGCTATGCTGCTAAATACAAATATATTCTACACTTCATTTGAAGACCTATATTTTCATTTATTGGGATTTTGAGCTAGTTTCATATTAGGAGATGTTCAAGCACATTAGACTTAACTATTTGTCTGTACAAAGCCGAATTTAATGCTAGAATGAGATGCAGTACTATACAGGAAAAGTAGCTTCATATTTGAAATCAGTTCGAGGCTGGTGTCCCACTTCCACACGAAACAAATCACTCACTCCAATGAGCTCTACATGCTGGGCTACAGCTGCCCTGCAGACCAGTGAACTGGTTTTACGAAGGTTGAATTTATTTTTGTAAGTGACTGGTGAGTACGTGTGCATTTGTTAGTGCATTCGTTTGTTTTTTCCTCTTTCAAACGTCCGTGTTCGTTTTGTTCCATTCAGGTCGTGCGTGACGTCGTTAAATCGTAATGAGGAGCAATCGCTGAACAATTGATCATTTCTGTGTTTTCTCCGTATTTCTGATTTTCAGTGGTGAAGGAAGGTCTCCATTGTCTGTTGATTGGTTTTGAACATTGATTTGACAGTTACTTCATCTGTTGCATGGGAAGAGGGTGGCATATATGAACTGCATGTCGTAGGCTATGTGTATCATGGACTGTTGGTATGTTCTGCTAATTTTACATACATATATGCAAAGAGTTTGTCTGCACTGTACAGTTTGTGTTTGTTGTATACACAGATACAACATATTGAATAAAATATTTATATAAAGGTGTACATAAATCTCTCTAACCAATTCAATGCGATAATTTGTGCAATATATAAATATATGTCATAGGGTGACCAAGAGGCATTTTTTATTTTTTTATTTTTTTTGTCATCCTTTTCCTTTTCCTAGTTTTTATTTATGCTAATTACCTTGGTCAATATAATTTACCTTCAACATTGGCAGCTTTTTTTTTTTTTTTTTCAATTTTCAATCAATTTCATCAACATAAAAAACAGTAACATTTGACAGACAAAATAGAGATATGGTTAAAAAAAGAGCTTTCTCATTCTCATGACATCTCGGAGCATGGTAAATTTATTGGCATCAGGCTGTTTACAACTTTTGTGACATGGAACTTACCGTACATAAAATAGGGTCATAAAAACATTGCACACAAGCAGAGGTCTGAAAAACAGCAACCTGAATAATAATAAAATGCTCTTATTTGATTGTTGGCCATTTGCATGGATCCTCTCCTTTTAGTGCTTATGTGTAAGTCAATAGTATATGTAAGCATTATTATACACAATTTTCATATATATAGTTATATGGAAAACTATAGAGGATTATAGGTGTCGTCTCCCACAGCTGTTTTATGTGCACACAATGGAAATTAAACCACATTGCTTTAAGAAAATTTGAATGCCGTTATATGCACAGATCTCTAAAATCAATTTTCCCTTGTTCGCTGTTGGTGCAGCCGCCCTTTTCTTGTTTTGATTGGCAACAGAAACAGTCTTTAAGTGTCTACCAGGGGTTAATACTCCTCTCCAACCCAGATTTCACAGGCGTTTCCTGTCCAGCCATCCCAGCAGTCACAATTTCCGCAGTTGCACACGCCGTTCCCTGGAACAGAAGTTGAGAGGAGAGACAGAACTGAGAAACTCGGATCATCACTCTCCAAGTCTCGACATGCTTTCTCTCTTCACACCCCCTTGGCAGAATGTGCAAAGGGAAACCAAGTACAAATGCAAGTTTTGGAGCCACTTTCTCTGGGGTCCTGTCTATTCAGTTCAAATTCAGTCCATGTAGTAGCACTATTATGATTACATAGTGCTCCTTTTTATTCAGCTTTTGTAAATGTAATTTGGTGTACGCAAAAATGATTATTTGTGAAGCTTAATGAGCCAATTTAAATGTATCACTTTGGTTAACGATTTAGTATACATCTCAACTGTTTGCAATTAGAATCAAAAACCAATCAATCATTTTCCAATACAAAAAGTACTGGCCTACTGGACAAAAGTCAATAGCTGTGTTCCAAAATATAGTGAGTAGACAGCATTTTAAGGCATTAGAAGCACAGAGTGAAGAAATATCCCCCCAAAAAATTCATATATTTTATTAAATACTGAAAATTATAAATAAAAATGTTTAATCTAATTAAAAAAATACTATTTTAATCCAGTATTTGTGTGCTAAGTATTTTTATGCATATATATAAACCTATATGCAAGAGGTTTGAAAATTTGATTGATGGATTTTTTGATTGACTGATTGATTTTGGGGCTGTCAATGTTAAGTTTTAAACAGTTTTGGAACTATACTTAGTGTGAAAAACATATTTATAATAGAATTAATATAAAGTTATATTAATTATAACTTTTATTTATTAATTTATACTTTAATATAAATTATTTCTCTTAAAGAAATAAAAAGTTAGTGTGGAAAAATATACTCATATTGCTTCTTTTCCAAATAATATTTTATTCATTTATTTCGGTTCCAGTATAGTAACAATACAGTACCGTTTTATTTTATAAACAACTTAGCTTTATAATATCATGTTCTTTCCCACATAGTATAAATGGGTCTACATGGAAATATATAGCTGTCATTGGCAGTCCTTGGGATCAAAATATTTAAAAAACCTTGCATTAGATTATCACATTATTATCTTACAAACATGCTAATGTAACAGTCTAGTGCTTGTAGTAGAGAATACGGCAAAGAACTCCATATTGATGTATATAGAGTGTCTAAAACTTTCTACAGCCACCTAAAAGGAGGGAATTTACAATAGGGTACATATAGTTACATAGGTTCGGTCAATGAAGTGGGCTGCCACTTGTCAGTCAATGGAGGTGAGGTTGTTTACACATGCCGTTAGAAGATTGTATGCTGTATGTGATAGCAGCTTTCGCTCAGAAGACAGCTTGAGAGCCGTATATTATATCAATGCCCAAAACAGTTGGAATTCGCATCTGCTGTGCATGAAATTAAGCCTCGGTTTTCCCTAATACTTTGAATTTTCTGCAGCGCTCATCAGTTGCGGGTGTAATGAGAACATCTTACGGAAGAACCCATGAAAATTATTATTTAGAAACTGGCAGGCACATTTTTGCATGATTATAATTATAAAGGCTGAGTGCATTACTGTTACCCAAGGTAAGGGGAAGAATTGGCTGATTGTATGCTTTTGCATTTCATCTATAGAGAAAAGGTTTTCCCTGAGCACCATGAGAAAATAGTTTTAATAATCCTTATGAATATGGAAATTATGACATATGCCCTGATCGTTAATATGCTAATGAATGACATTTATGCATTCCTTTTATCAATTGTGTTTTTTTTTTTTTTTTTTGGTCTTGTTTTGTAATGAATTTTGCATCTCTGCACCAGGAACTGTATAATTGTTTAAATGACATGGCAACTGAAAACGAAGTCATTAGACCAATAAGTTTCTAAGCAGCTGTCCAAGCATCCTCAAGCCCTTGAGCTATCATGATAATAAATATTTATTGTGCTTTTTATTAGCACTGACTAGTCAACTCTTCAAGGCTTTTAAGGAAAACCTCAACTCTCTCAGGAGCTTCTTTCCCATTGAAAAGCAGGACGAGAAGAACACAGCAGGAGTCCACTGATTGGACGGCTCAGCCTAAGAGTCGTACAGAGCTGTCTAATCAAACGGCAGCCACATCAGAGAACCTCAATATCTGTCACAAAGAGATCTGTCAGCGCACGAGTGGGTGTTTGGAGGAGCAGTGCTGCATTCGAACACATACCTGTGCAAACCAGCCCGTCATGTTTGTCACACTCCCTGTCGTCGCACTCGCAGAATTCTCCTGAAATGTACCACTCCTGTGGTGAGCAGATACAGCGACCACAGTGACAAGAGCCTGCAAGAACAAATTAGCCTTCAGTCACACAGCCATTTGAGATCCATTAGTCTTCCCTTATTCTCCTGTGCTATTTCACGTGATTATAAAACACTTAAAGCTGTGATACGGTTCCTAATTGGAATTTAAATAGAGTAAATTGTTTTTCTAAATGTGTGAAACAGCTGTTGTTTACAAGGTCCAATTTCATGTTCCTACTGAGTCAGGAATAGACCAATATACAAGCTAGGCCAGGCTATTGGCCGACATTTGGCCATTTGGAAATAATCTGCATTGGTTGATGATACAGGTGCACCATTGAAACAATTCTGGCCAATGCCGATAAGCCAATGATTATTTTAATGTTTTGGATCATTACAGATAATTGTCAGATATTATAAATTTGTGTAAAAAAATGTTAAAAGTGTTAAATGTATGTGAAATTTTACTGTGCATTTAAAGGAATAATTCACTCAAAAATGAAAGGAATTGCTAAAAAAAAAAAAAATTACTCACCCTCAGGTTATCTAAGATGTAGATGAGATGTGGAGAAATTTATCATTACATCACTTGCTCACCAAAGGATCATCTGCAGTGAATGGGTACAATCAGAATGAGAGTCCAAACAGGTGATAAAAACATCACAATAATCTACAACATGACTCCAGCCTATCATTTAATGTTTAGTGAAATGAAAGGCTGCATGTTCGTAAGAAACAATTTATCATTAAGACATTTTAACTTCATTGCTCCCAGCCAGAATACCAGTCCATAATCTATAATAACTCTTCGTCCAGTGAAAGTCTAAAAATCTACCTACATATTTGTTTAGAACTGATTTGGACTGTTTTTGCTTGTGCTTGATCTGTGCATATTTCTCTCCTGATTCAGATGGCATGACTTTTTCATTAGAGAAAGCAATATGGATAGAGGACTCTAGCTGGAAGCCACGGTTTGAAGTTAAAAACGTTAATGATAGATTTGTTTCACTTTTCACTTCACAAGATGTTAATTGATAGACTGGAGTTGTGTGGATCATTTGTGGATTATTGTGATGCTTTTATTGGCTGTTTGGACTCTCATTCTGACGGCACCCTTTCACAGCAAAGGATACATTGGTGAGCAAGTGATGTAATGCTAAATTTCTCCAAATCTGTTCAGATGAAGAAACAAATTCATATACATATTGCATGGCTTGATGGTGAGTAAAGTTTCCACAAATTTTCATTTTTTTGTTAACTATTCGTTTAAAAGTTATATTAATAAAGGTTGCAGTTTTTCCAAGAAAGTTACTGTTATCATTACATGTGCACAGTAACTTGTCTATAATCTACTGCAGTTTCCTAAAACGGGGAAGCAATTTAGTATCACATAATTTTAATCACCAATTTTGCTGGATAAGTTTTACTGGTCAAGTGTTATCTCCCCCTTTGAGTAAATGTTGTGTAAAATAAGTGCTAATTGGATTTCATCATTGGTGTGCTGATTTAATTTCCTCATTTGTACAAACACTGCATTTGCTGTTCAAATTGTACTAACCGCCCTGGACAGAGTTTCCCCAAAGCATCATAATCCTCAGTAGATTGTAGAGACCATTGGTGCCAATGATTTCTACAACGTACTTAGCTTTGCAGAATCACAGATATTGGTCTCCAGATATTAGTCAACATGACTCTGCAAAACAAGTCTTATGAGCTGGGATTCTCATATTACACATAGGGCCCAGGAAATTGCATAATATGGGGGCACTGGTCTGTCATTAACAGCTGTGCTGTACCTTACAAAGCTTTCAAAGAACATTATTTATAAGTAAGTCTTATAAATCAAAGTGTAGGCAGCCCATCAGACAGTACATTCCTTGTCATTTCCCACAGTATTATTCTCCTGGGAGCTACAACAAGCAACCCACATACTCACCTACCCATGAATCTTTACTGTAAAAAAAAAACAAAACATTTAATTCTTCCAATGTTTCAGTCTTAATAATGTTGACGTTGTTATGACAAGCAGAACAACTCTCCTGCTGATTTCCAAGCATTAATTTGAGAAAATTATTGAGCAGACCATGTGAAACCAGATTTTAGAGGAATTTCTTATTTTCACCAGCCAGGCAACAAAAACAAACAGTGTTCCATCATCGGCTCAGACAAACCCTATATATAAAGCATATTAGTGTGTCACTTTACATGCCCAGAGAAAGGAGATGAATACCCAGAGGACTATGTGTTATGTAGAAATTGGCTAGGCTTTATCGTGTTTTCCAGGATGCTGACAGGTCGTATACAAATAGTGAAACTGGCCTCTTATTAAAGCGTAAAACCTAAAGCTTCATTTTCAGTTGTCTGTGGTTTTCGAGAGCAGGTGTACAGGTTGGAAGAGCAAATTATATGTTGAGGTTTCTGTCAGACAGTCAGCAAACATGTTTTACAGTTTCTGCTTGACTTTAGAGAAAAGCTATAATAGTCTGTATATCTTTACCGTTTAATAGAACAAATAGGCGGGAACCATGGCGAGTGTTCATTTTACACAGCTTTTTGTTTTAGTTGTAGTTTGTGTCCAAAATCCTTTCAATTTAGCACATATATTCCACATTAAAATGGCATTAACAAGCATTTTCGTCAGTAATCTCTTGGTGACATTAAACACAAGCTACTGGAACATGACACAAGCAGGACTTGAACCCAGCTTGGCATCTAACCACTATGCCACAACTCCTATGGAGATGCAAATTTGATTGTCCGATCCCATTCCCTCTCTCTGACCAATAATTTCTGTCTCTAACAAATAAATGTGGCATAAACCCTCCCCAAAGAACAGAATTGACTGGTGGAAATAGTTGTGTTCAGTTGTGTTTGCTATCCACCTCATTAAAGGAGCATATGTGGGAAATGGATTTAATAGCTCAGTTCGTTCCCTACCAAACAAATGAGGGAACCCACTTTCATTTTTAAGAGATGACTGACAATTATGTTACGTCTTGAGGTGCTACTCGAAGCGTCGTCCCTCCTACCTTTTCCAGAGCATATGATGCCGTCGGCCGTCTCGCATAGGCTCTTGCTCTGCTCGTCCGTCATGTCACAGCTGCGGGGGAACTGGCAGTGCTTCCCAAACCATCCATCACTGCAGATACAGCGGCCACACGAGCAGAAGCCGTGGCCTGGGGGAGACACACAGCGCACACATAAGCGCGCACACACACACGCACAATCACTTTCTCTCCTTACCAAAGAAAACCACCATTTGTATCTGCCAAAACAAAGCAACGGGCTGATTGATCCAGATGAATATAATTGGTTCAAACAGACAGGGATTCGTTTACAGACTGGATAATGGTGTTGCGGAATATGGCTCTTATCACTTATGGACCCCGTGGGATGAACCGTTCTATAGCCTCTCCGATCATGTTGGATGAGTAAGCGTTACGGCATTCTTGATGATCATTCGACATTATATATTGCACTCAGTCAAATCCTTTCTGCTAATGAAATAATAATAATGATAATAAATAAATAAAAAAATTACAAAAATAGTTTTATCCATACTTGACATGGACTTATATTAGAGGGGGTCCATTCCACAAACACTATTTGTTGACACTTTCCAGGCAGTCACTGCATACAGTAGTATAATCGGGATTTTCAATGATTCTACCTGCAAGTTGCATCATTATGCCAGTATGTGGCGACAAGAGACTTTGTCTTTAAGAGTGAGTCATTCTATCATTGTTCAGTTGTGAGTATTGCCTTTTTCACTTGACTTGTTCAAAACCACTGATTCATTCAGAAACGAAAGAGTGAGTCATTGACTCATTCACTTAACCGATTTGTTCAAAACCACTGATTCGTTCAGAAACACACTAGGCTACTTTGTGTTGCTCAAAGACGGAGCGCTTTGACTTTATTTGATGTTAGTTGGCAAAGAAAGAAGACCGTTTGTAAGTAATTTAAATATTGTATCCAAAAGTTGCTGTTTTAAGCCTATTGACATTGTGTTTCTTGAACTGTAAAACAGTATCACGCTTGCAGTTGTCTCAGGATTAGCATTCAGAACAACAGAGCTTGTGTCCGGACCATATGGTTTAAATATACTCCCAAAATGGTTTATTACATGCAAAACTGTAGCAAGTAGGTGACGACAGTAAACGAGCCTGTGTGACCACGTCTTTCCAAAAAGAAAGCTTGGCGTGTTGCCATATGACAAAATGGTCTATTTTTTAATGTGTTGCATTGCTACTCCAAATAATAACATTTTAAATTTTATGGTGTAACTGTTTGGATGTAACTCTTGTCATCCTTTGAGTAGTTAGGTTTGTTACCACCGCTTGAAATGGGTTGAAAAGCTGTAGTGCGCGAGTATGTTTTTGGCCTTTAAGTTTATATGAAATGGTCATTTTGAATGTCCTCATCACTTCTGGTCACTTATTTGACATTCAAAGGTATTTACAAGAGCACCACTTCGGGAGATCTGTGCATGGGCGTTATTTCACGTAGGCTGTAAGGAAACGAAATGTTCCCTGAAGCTGAACGATGTTTTTCTCTTAATCTTTAAAGAGCAGTTGGTGACTCACTGTGAGATGCACACTGAGCTATAGAACAGCTCCTCCTCCAAACGACTCCTTTCTGGAACAGTGCTTGAGTCGGTAAAGAAAAAAAAAACAAAAAAAAACGAGGAATTCCCCTAGACTACATCTGGCTGAGCAGAAAAGTATTCTAGATATTAAACCCAAACAAAAGGATGTGCCTCAAAATATAGACAATAAATATAAACAGTCTCTTCAATGGTCAGTGGGTTTTCTGAATGTCTAACATGCTTACAGATATATAGCAGGCATTTTATATACAAAATATTTATATATAAAATACAAATCACTATTAAGTATAATAATAAATTAAACAATTCAATTGTTTATTATCCACAACTGAGAGAAAATATATTTGTTGTGGGCCAAATCACAATGGAGATTCATTTGTGAAATATGCTTGTACTAACATTGAGTTCTCATAAAACACTTATTTAGGCAGTTATGAAATGTCAAAGTGATTAAATAAACAGAACAGGCACTGTAGTGGCTATTTCAAACAAATATGTACTTTTGCCCCAGGATAGGGAGTCATTTTCACGCATCCCTTTATTTCTGGATGATGTTTAATCAAAACAAACCATTTCCCATTTATTTTTTAACAACACAGTTTATGTTGTACCATCAATATTCGATAAAAATAAAAAAAATGTTTGGTCATTACACAGTTTTCATTAAGAGGGAGAGGTGTGTGCTTGTATTCCCATTGCACCTCAAAATAACTGCAAGGAAAAAAAAAAATTTTGTGTAGCTCTTTGTCTTCGTCTCTCTCATTCGTTTATTTTGTGGGTGTAGGTATACAGGCTTGAAGTTTGATGCACTCTTGGTAGAGCTACATGCTTGACTGCTTCAATCAGCCAGCCTACGAGAGCATTTAATTGCTTTGGTGAGTGGCACCCCAGTCCTTTCAATTAAAGCGCACCTGCGATTCCCCATTATCCCGCCCGTAGATGCAATTCGAGTGTGGGCATATTCGAAATCACGGTGTTTCTCACACCTATCTTTGGAAGGATATTTTCCAAAGAATGTAGCCTAGTCTTAAACTCTCGGGCAAGTGCCTCATAAAACGATATAAATCCAATCTGAAATATTGATGATCCTGCATTTCAGTTAAACACTTTCATGTTAATACAGCTGGAATGGCTTCTCAAGGGCTAAAGATCCCATGATAGGCATATCTGAAGGCTGCCCTTTATTTGAACACCAATTCAGTCCTGCAGGACTGTCTATGCAATTAGCTGAGATGAACGTTTCATCAGCATGTGTGACGGCTGTCTCTCTCTGAGCTGAGAGCTGGAGGCACGCTGTGTTTCCACACTTCTCCTCCGTTAGCAGGCTCTCATCTGTCTGTGTGACTCAGGCAGTCACAGCAGACGAGCCCTATACATATTTAAACATCTCCTAGGGCTGGTCCACACAAGGGCAGTGGGCCGAGCAGTGGCGGCTGGTCGCTTGGTGACACAACACAATAAGCATTCAGAAAGCAGCGGCATTAAATTTGTATCCCCACTAAAGAGGAAAATGTCATTCTTGAGATGCTGGCGTGTACCACGGGTGAAATGCTTGTGCTCATCTATCATCACATTTTCACAGGGGGTTCCTCGAATGGCACTGCTATATAGTAGAGGATTATAGATATATTATTTGCAGATAACTGGGATTTTTTTATTGATAGTGAAAATAATTAAGCCATTTGTAACAGCATTTTGGGTTGTTAATGTTGTAGTAGTAGTGGCAGAAGTGTGGAGAAGAATTTGAAAGCAATAATCTTCTTGACCTTGGAGTGAAAGTCATAGCAACAGATCTATCTGGCCTCAGGGACATGGTTGTCTGGACAAGCACTCATGACACAGTCGTACACATGCAAAGAAACAGACATGCTCAGGTATGAAATCCCCAGCAGGCGAGCTTGAAAATCATCTTTAGTATAGCTTTCTAGTCACTGGTGGAATGACTAGAATCTAGAAATAAAGTCTGTTCCTGTGTCAACAAATTCTAGAAATACACAAGTTGCAATTATTTTCAGTGCCAATATTCCTGTGGTGTCTTCTTCTCAAATAATCATACTGTGATACATACTGTGATTTACATGATTCAAGCTGCTATTAAGGGCAAATAGCCTTAGAAAATGTCAATTAAAATGATAAACTAAAGTGGTGAGGATTTGGCTCGGCAAAAACTTTGCCAAGTCAACTGTCTGTGCTTAGATGCTTCAAACAAGAGTGCAAACTTTTTAGAGAAGTAGGATCAACTTCAAAATGTTAATTAATCATTTTGGCAGGCTTATAGAAGAGGTATTTTCTCCAAGGAGTGCCTCTTTATTCAAATGAGAAAATAATTAACAGTTCAGATATAAAGCAAAACAATTATTCTGAAATATGAGATTGAATAGTATATAATTCAAAATTATTACAAAAGTAACAGTGTCCATGAGCAACACCAAGGGATAAAGTTTCAGAGATAGATTTGCCTTCCTTCAGCTCATTTCTTTCTCATAGAGGTCCTAAAGTGTGCAAAATGCATGCGACAAGTCATGTGAGAGGAGGCAGTGCCTCCATAGTACTATGATTGGCTGATTACACTGTTCACCTGTGATGTATGCAACTGTTTTGCGAATTGGCCTGAATAGGCAAAACTGATGGAAGTTTGAGGATGGTTAACAATTCACCCTCACATCTAAATTCAAATATACACTTATGACTTGTGTATGAGCAGTTTTTTGACAAACACTTATCTCTGTTAAATAAAAAAGTGCACCTCTTTGCCTGTATGGAAACAATGTGTATGATTTGAGAGCGGCCATGAACTAAGGCAGAGTAGATGCTGATTCTCTATTAATTACCTACTTGCCCTTGGCAAAACTGTATATATTACATGATTAGCTAACTAGTGTTTACTATCAATATCCCTAAAGTCATATTGTATAAGTGTATTTTACATTCAATCATAATACATAAAAACATAGACCTAATATGTCAGTGTTCTCAGTCGACTGAAGTCAGCCAGAGTCTCTGTGGGTTAATATTTAAACCAACAAACTTGTACATGATCATTATAGAAAAACTCCAAGAACTAATAGTTTTCCTGGAATCCCCCATGTAGTGTAAAAATAAACAGTTTAGATGCACCAAAAAAAAAAAAAAAAATTATGATATATATATATATATATATATATATATATATATATATATATATATATATATATATATATATAAGTTCAACTAGAGGCAAAAAAGAAAACTGGCTTCTCTGCTGTTTTCAAGAGTGATTACATTATGAGCAAATTGTGCACAAAAATTATTTTACATGTGCACAAAAATTATTTTACATTTTACATCCAGATTTACATTTCATAGGAAAGTTATATAAGCTCTGAAGTATACCATTTTATCATAATTGTAAATTGTTAAATTACATTGGAAAATATAGAAAAATAAGATTTTTTATTAATTTATTTTTTTAAAGAATATTTATTCAGCAAGGGCACAGTACACTCTTAAAAATAAAGGTGCTTCATGATGCCATAGAAGAACCTTTTTGTCTAAATAGTTCCATAAAGAACCTTTAACATCTGAAGAACCTTTCTGTTTCACAAAAGGTTCTTTGTGGCGAAAGAAGGTTCTTCAGATTATAAAAAGGTAAGAAAGAGATGGTTCTTCAAAGAACCTTTGACTGAATGGTTCTTTGTGGAACCAAAAATGGTTCTTCTATGGCATCGCTTGAAGAAACTTTTCAACCTTTATTTTTAAGAGTGTAAATTGATCAAAAGTTACAGTTCACAGTTTTACATTGTTACAAAAGAATGCTGTTTTTTCTATTTGTCAAAGAGTTTGAAAATATTAATATTTGAAAATATTATGCAACATAACTGTTTTCAATATTGATAGTAATAGAAATGCTTAAGCACCAAATCATCATGTTAGAATGATTTCTGCCAAAAAAAAAAAAAAAAAAAATCATATGACACTGAAGACTGGAGTAATGACTGCTGAAAATTCAGCTTTGCCCTCACAGGAATAAATTAAATGTTAAAATATACTAAAATATAAAAGTAATTTGAAATATAATACTACTTCACAACATTAATGTTTTTACTGTATTTTTAGCAAATAAATGCAGTCTTGGTGAGCATTACATTATTCTGTTTTCTCATAGACCAGCAGCATCTAGAGATGGTCAGACAATGGCACCATTAATGCTTATCTTGTCCTGCTGTGTGTGTTTGTGTATATTACCTCCACAGATCTCTCTGTTCAGGTCCTCACACTGCCTGTCGTCACACTCACAGTTTTTGCCATGTACGCGTTTGTCTCCGGGTGGGTGGCATGTGCACTGGCCG
Source organism: Spinibarbus caldwelli (assembly GCA_039654775.1). Lineage (NCBI taxonomy): Eukaryota > Metazoa > Chordata > Actinopteri > Cypriniformes > Cyprinidae > Spinibarbus > Spinibarbus caldwelli. The sequence continues at coordinate 14,531,862 of CM077232.1, forward strand.
CACAAACACTGCCCTGAAACACACAAACACTCTGTGACTGGCAAGAAAACCAAACATGACAGTGAAACCCAAAGCAATCTAATATGTGGCTATTTTTGCTATTTTCTTATCAAGATCTTGTATGACGGTAGTTAAAATCTACGTTTCACCTTGAATTTGGCTTACCAAGGTCAGCCGGAAAGCTCATTGCACTGAAAAGCACCGAGTGCTTTGGTCTATGCTTATCATAGAGCACATTAGTCTGCTAAAGTGGCACTGTCGTTGTTTGACATTGACAGCCGTTACAACTCCAGCTCCTTGCAGGCGAGGAGAACAACAAAGCAACGCCCTGTCTGACAACCCCTCAGACTGCCAAGCAGATAAAAGCTGCGTGCTGCCGTTGCCTCGGTAACTGGTGAAGTCATAACACTTTTCCTTTATCGATTAGCGTGAGTGACGTCACGTAAAGAAAAACAAGCCTGCAAGAGAGAAGTGCTCAAAACACGTAAAGAAAAACATTTTATGACAAACCACCTGTCTTTTCTGTCTGATTCCGTTCATTTTCACACCTCTAATAGTGTTATCCATCACCGGTACCAAATTATACAGAACTGTCAGCGACAAGTGGGGCTCAATGAGTTAAAATGTTCAAGTTATCATACTGACAAACTAAACTACTGAGCATAAATTGATTCTGCACATTATTCAATGCCTTTATACAGACAGTACGAAACACATGATATGACATGACAGCCAAAATGTATCTTTTCCATATGCTTTCACAGTGGCTATTTGCATTATGTGTGTATAAATGGAGAAAGCAGCACTGGCAGCTTCAGTGTGATTAATGGCTCCCTCGCTGATCATGTACTGCGCTTTGGTCCGAATCGAAACAATTAATTCCTTCACAATATTTGAGAGACAGCCATCCGGCAAGTTCAATTCTCTAGGGAGCCTTGCTTGCGCAGGTGCCAAGACAAAAGCCCCGTTCCTCTAAATTGTTAAACATCATAATGGCTCAGCATCATCAATTTCCAATAATATGACCCCTAATTCCTCTCTAAGAGTTACATTATTATAAATTTATGATCGTGGTGCTTAAAACCTTAGATGGGCATTTAGAGTAAATGCTGTAGAGGGAGCCGTGCCAGCTGTTCTGTGTTAGATCAGGATTTCTATCACAATATTGTCACTTTTAAGGAGTTTTCTTGAGGCATTGGCTGTTACGATTCACAGATTTATACTACAGTACATAATAAAATTACATGCACTGGTGTGCATTTCTGCATTGGAACACCTGGCAATTGCGTGTTGACAATTGGGTAATGTAGCCAAAAAAATAAGCATACACAGTTCTTTCTTAGTGTGAAGTACTTTTTTTTAATAATCTCAAGAAGCCTTTTCTATAAAGAACACTAAAGAAAACATTCCATGGATGTTTAAAGGGATAGTTCACCCAAAAATGAAATTTCTGTCATTAATTACTCACCCTAATGTCATTCCAAATCCGTAAGACCTTTGTTCATCTTCGGAACACAAATTAAGATATTTTTGATGAAATCCGAGAGCTCTCTGACCCTGCATAGACAGCAACTATGAATGTCAAGACTGTATCACTCTTGTGCCACAAACTTGACAAGGACAATCAGGCTTGTAAAGACACTAGTGTTTAGCTGCACAGACCACTGCCAGCTCTGACATTAAATAACAAGCGTGCCGGAGCCGTGTTGAGTGTATCCTGATGTGTCCTGTGAAGCATGAACCTACCAAATACAGAGGTTCATGCAAATGAGACTTCTGGGGTGCTAGAGGGGGTGAGGAGGTTTCTCACTGTCTGCCTTTTAAAGTGCAATTAAGAAATGTCAAGAGCCACAAAGCACCAGAGGTGGACCATTTCACAGTGGGGTTTTAGATGCAAATGCATGTAGGTTTGTATATATGAATATAAAATCACCTTAACGATACATTACAGTAAGAATAAAATCATTAAACTCCAGATGATTAATATAATATAATATAATATAATATAATATTATATAATATAATATAATATAATATAATGATTTAATGATTTTCTCCCTGATTTAGTTCATTATTTAAGTCCTGTGTCTTTCTATGTCCAGCGTCCGGTATTGTATGTCATCTCCCCGTGCTACGTGTGTTCCCTGTGATTTGGATGAATAAAGACTGTTATTTTGACAATCTCCTACGTGCTCTTCATCTCCTCGCTCCTCACAGTAGGCACATCGTGACAGAATACCAGACCAAATACAGTAAGCGGCGCCCCTTCTCCACTTTTGTTTTCGGTTTTTGAAAGTCTATTGTATTCCTTGTTTTCTCCCGCGGCATGGAAACCGCCGCATGATTCACCGCCCTAGCCCGCAGGCTCGTAAACGCTTAATTCTCTGTTCTGGATCGGGGCCAATTACCATCGCCCCGTGGACCTCCCAGACACCACTGGACTAAGCTGGAGGGAAGGGATCCTGCGGTGTCTGGAGTGCGTCCGGCCCCGATCCAGAACCAGCCCGCATCCTCAGTCAAGCCCGCTCGGCCCGCTGGCTGTCCCATTCACCCCTAACCGAAAGAGGGGGATGAAGAGGAAAAGACTGTTCACAGCCCTCATCTTCGTCTCTGAATCTCCTCCAGTGTCGGCTCTCTCAAGCCCGCCGGCTGCTCCCCAGTCAAGCCCGCCGGCCGTTCCCCTGTCAAGCCCGCCGGCTGTCCCATTCACCCCTAACAGAAAGAGGAGGATGAGGAGGAAAAGACTGTTCACAGCCCTCATCTTCGTCTCTGAATCCCCTCCAGTGTCGGCTCCAGCCCCAGAGTTCGCTCCAGTGTCAGCTCCTTGAAAGCACCCCCCAGAGTCCACTCCGGTGTCGGCTCTAGCCCCTGACCAGAGTCGAGAGATGGCTCTAGCCCCTGACCAGAGTCGAGAGATGGCTCTAGCCCCTGACCAGAGTGAAGAGATGGCTCTAGCCCCTGACCAGAATGGAGAGATGGCTCTAGCCCCTGATCGGAGTCGTCAGAGGGCTGCTGTTCCCCTGTCTAGCCCATGGAGGGCTCCTGTTCCTGAGTTTAGCCCAAGGAGGGCTCCTGTTCCTGAGTTTAGCCCAAGGAGGGCTCCTGTTCCTGAGTTTAGCCCACGGAGGGCTCCTGTTCCCGAATTTAGCCCACGGAGGGCTCCTGTTCCTGAGTTTAGCCCAAGGAGGGCACCGGTTCCTGAGTTCCGGGTGGAGGCTGGGGCCGTGGCCTCGGAGGCTGCTCCACCATGGCTTCCTGAGTTCCCTGATTTGCCATGGCCTCCTGAGTCTCCTGATCCGCCATGGCCTCCTGAGTTCCCTGATCCGCCATGGCCTCCTGACCACCCTGCTCCACCATGGCTCCCTGAGCTCCCTGCTCCGCCATGGCCCTCTGAGCTCCCTGTGCTTCCATGGCTTCCTGAACTGCCCTGGAGGCCGTCTGTCCCTGTAAGCCAACCCCCCCCCCAAATTTGGATGAATAAAGACTGTTATTTTGAGAATCTCCTATGTGCTCCTCGTCTCCTTGCTCCTCACAGTAGGCACATTGTGACAATAATATAATATAATTCAAAAATTACATGATCCAAATTGTACTCACTACATTCAGCTTTACACATTTTAAGAGGCATTAATATTTTATTTGCTTCTAATGCACCACTTCTCGTCATTTGCTGGTACTGAATATAGAGCAATCTGGGGAGAAGTACTTGCTTTACAACTTTTTCTTTTGAGATATTTTGCTTCTGTCAGACAATCTTGAAACATAGCATTTGGAAGCCTTTCAATCAGCACAGGAAATGAAAGGTCAGGGAGGACAGAATGAGTTGTGTTAAGATGTGGCATTTGAAGGCGTTAGGAGTCCACTTTTCAGGCACTTCTCACTAGCAGCTATAGGGACCATAACAATGACAGCACTGTGCATGTTTATGTTCATAAATATAAAGTATAATTCACTAATACGACATATTTGTTGTGAAAATGTCATATTTCTATAGCGTAGTAGTACATTTGTATATAATTATATTCATGTATTTTTTACTTAAACATTCAACCCTCAATTCAACAGCTTATATATATACATATGCATGTACATGGTAATCGGACATTCAGAAAGTACATTCCCTCTCAGTGCAGAACACCACTTGGTCCTTGTGCACCAGAGAAGGCCACCATTATCAAACTCGGAGGAAGTGATTGCAATGAGCCCTAATTCTGCTGATTTGCTTTTAAAGATCGCTCATCACTCCAAGCAGTTCCTACAACACACTGGATATCAGTCAACATCTGTGTGGCAAATTAGTCCTCTTTTCCCTCTCCTGTAAGATGGCTGGGAGTGTTGAATGATTGCTGCTGTGCATGTTTAATCAAGATGCATTCTTTGTATACGGCGCAGCACGCTAATCTATAGAGTGCATTAGTGAGCTAATGAACAGTGTAAAAACTAACACTCAGTAGCTTCCGTCAGTGCAATCACTCATTTGTTGCTTCTCAAATGGGAGGGATATACAACCATGTAGTAAATATCTTTTGGATATCCTATCATAGCATGTTAAATGGTAACATTAAATGTCAAATGTTTGACGTACGTAAAGATCATATGCAATGGAATTGCTGACAAGTTCACAATAGAATCAACTTATCTACAGTAGAAACTGGTTTTCCAGCCTCAGCAGAAACACTCTCAGAACAGGTGTTTCCTAGAGGATATTCCAGGCTTAAGAGAATGTGAAATGTTCCAGATTTTCACTTTTCACCGTCTCAGCTGGCTCTTTGTTTCCTCTCGAAACCATTTATGAGCTCTTCTACTGAATCCTGCTTTCTCTCTGTCCATTTGCTACGAGTTTTCATGAGTCACTGGCAATGATGACCGTTCTTAACTAGGAAAAATGGGCACATGAGTAAAAGAAGCGTGGCTAGCACACACAAAATCAAGATACACTATATTGCCAAAAGTATTGGGTCACCCCCTTCTAATGAACAGGTTTGACTACTTTAGTAATTTCCATGAGTACAAATCTTAATGTTTAAGCATATAATGATATTCTAGGGGATTGTGTGCTTCTAATTTTAAAGCAACAGTTTGGACAGGACCCTTTTCTAACATGACAATGCCTCTGTGTATAAGGCAAGGTTAAAAAAGAAATGATTGATTTAGTCAGTGTTGAAGAACTTGACTGGTCTGCAGAAAGCCAAGTCCTAAAGTTTTTGGCTCAAGATCTGCATTTAAAGTCACACCAGAGGTGTTCAGCTTGGATTAGGACTTGGCCTTCTGCAGACCAGTCAAGTTCTTCAACACTGACTAAATCAATCACTTCTTTTTTAACCTTGCCTTATACACAGAGGCATTGTCATGTTAGAAAAGGGTCCTATCCAGACTGTTGCTTTAAAATTAGAAGCACACAATTCCCTAGAATATCATTAAATGCTAAAACATTAAGATTTGCACTCATGGAAATTACTAAAGTAGTCAAACCTATTCATTAGAAGGGGGTGACCCAATACTTTTGGCAATATAGTGTATCTATTTTTAGTCCGATGCTTCATGAATCTCAAGCAACTGCCATGCAGCATGGAAATCCCTCATATGGGGCTTCTCCGTGGAACTGTGTAAATGTTGGATTGATTCAGCCAGGTTGACAGTCCTTAATTGTGGGAGTGAAATTCAGAATGGAGGAAACCTGGATAATTATCTGCTGTCAGGATAATGGATGCAGCGAGCAGACCTATAGCTCCAATCATGGGTGAAATTCTATGTAAATAGATGTATAAATCATCATTTGCTGGCCACTTCTCATAGCACATGCTCACAGTATAGAGGGACAGTGAATCTATGGATTATTGATGCTGAACTGTAAAGCCACAGGGTTCAATTCAAACTGCATTCAGGAAAAGCTTTAAGATCTAGTGGATACACACAAGGAGGTCTATAATAACTGGAGAAAGCTAGCTATTAGCACTCCCATTCATCTCAATGGCAGTTGCTCATCTGGCGCAGGACCCTCTGAAAGTACAATGTTTGAACTTTTTGAGCCTATCAGCTGAGCTGTAAATACCATGTAACTAATGACCCTGGAGCTGCAGGAAAATGATGTCATGTTTAATAAAAAAACATTTCAAAAAAAAAAAAAAAAAGTTAAAGAAAAGACTACATCCGGATCAGATTCAGATCGATGATCAAATATAGATGGAGTCGATCTCTTCCATCAACACCCCCAAAGCTTGCACTTGTCATTACATTCTGTGATGTTTGGCAGTTTTGATTCATATAATGATTAATGTTTGATGATCACGTTATTTTACACATGCATCTGCTTACACATGCGATTGCTTGTTTCTGCTTCTTCTTTGCTGTGTTTTGATACAGGTGTTCAATACTCTTTCTGAAGATGCATAATAGCGCCTCCTGTCGGAAAATTCCATCAATGGCAGGGAAAGAGTTAATTAAGAAAAATAAACAGGCACCTGTAAAATAGCTGCTATAATAAAAAGAAATATGTTACTTTATTTTTATGTATAGTATAATAGTACTTGCTTGTTAATTATTAAAATAATAATTATTATTTAAATAATAAATAAACAATGGATTATTTAATCAGAATAAATGGTTGCACACCTTGTCATAAAATTGTGGAACACTTCAGGCAGTCAGTGCTGCAATAAATTAACTTAATAAACGGGCTTCCTTCCAGGAATTATTTTTTTATCTCCTGCCAATTAATTACTGAGCTTGGACACAATTTAACCCACCATTTGGTTGAAGCAGATTTTAGATGCTTTAAAGATGCAACTGAAGGAATTAAAGCTAATAATTAATTTTAGTGACTTTGTTACAATTTAATAATTTCTTTTTTATTAGAGGTACATAACTCACATCCTACTCTCTCCTCCAAAGACCAGAACAAACAGTTTTTACAGTGCCAAGAGCCAGAAATCCCTATGTGGATTAAGCTTTTTATACACATGGTACTGAAAGAAAGAAAAAAAAAAATAAAACTAATACAATGCATCTGGTTCACTAAAAGATTTGTTTCTAAATTTCACCACAAGCCTTGCTGCCAGATGCAGTGTTATTTCAGGTGCTACAGATGAAACATGCAGCCAAACATAAAGATAAACATAAAGCCTTGAGGGATAAAACACAAAACCTGCTATGTATCTGCTTCTTCCAGCTTGCATGTTCACATTCTTAGGTACATTGGATCTAATCAGTATTGACACTGTCTACAACAAACATGGACTAGCATTTAGTATTTACTGTAGCATTATAAAACAGATTTTGGATTGAATTATATGTAGGCTACACTTTTTCAACCCAGCCATTACAGCAAAAGTCATTTAATTTTTTACTTTTTCAAAATGAGATAAGTTATATTATCTGCTCTATGTCGCTAGAGCACAAGAGAGCACGGGGGCGGAAGTCCTTTAAAAAAACAAGTGCATAGAACACGGGCTCCATTAAAGTTAAATTATCACCTCACTCAGTGAAACAAGACTATTATTATCGCTCTTCACTTTCTTATGCAGCGGGGAACTATGGAAATAGCATTGTTTTGGAACAATTGCACTAGTTCTGATTCATCTAGTGTGACGTTTTTTTTCTTTCTAACAAGACTCATGCAGAGACAGGCCAGCACCCCTACCTGAAGCAAACTACATGTTCATAATTACCCTTACAAAAAGTACCATAGTTTCTTATAAGACTGTAATTCAGACAAATATGCCGATTTATTAAAAAAAAAATCATATTAAATGTGTTTGAATTGTTAGGTGGCTGCCAAATGCCACTCTTTCTACAATTCATGTTATTACTGTAAAACTATATTAAATTAATGTAGGGTCTTCAGCTGTGCCAGAATCAAACAACAAATGCCAAATTACCAGTTTTATTACAGTTACAATTACTTTAACTATGGTATTTTGGTGGCCAGGTAACCTAACAATGTATTTCATGTGGTAACATCTAAATTAGCTGATAAAAATGTATATTTATTATAAATGATGAGTATGCCATAAAAGACATTTTAAAGAGGTCATGAACTGCCTGTTTTTTTTGTTTTTTTTTTATTTTGTACTGTTCTCTGAGGTCCACTTATAATGTTATCAAGATTTTTATATCAAAAACATCATAAATTAGAAGTAATAGGCTATTTTCTGTCCAGTTTTTAACCCCCCTCATCAGAACGTTTTGTTTGAATAGGCATGGCGGATTGTAAACTCAGAAGTAAACACCCACTGTGCATGTTTGACAGTCTACATCCTTCACAGATAGACGCTGCTGTGATTTAGGTTAAAAATGCATAAATACTCAAATCAAATGACTGTTTAACAGACAAAGCAGTAGTAACCACGTAATAAAAACAGTTACTCACACTTGTGTGTTGCGACATTACTGTCAGATCCAATATAGTCGGCACAACATCGTCTTTTAGTTTCAATCTTTCCAAAAATCCCACGTCAAATTGTGCCTTGTTTGTAAACGAATCCACGGTAAAATGAAGTGAACAAAGGACCCAGTTCTTACTGATACGGTCTGGAACTTAATTAAAAATAAAGTTCATCCACTCTTTCCTAACATTGGGATCAGAAGCAAAGCAATGCAAAGACTGTTTTTTTCTACAACTTGGCACTGCACAGCATCTTGTTGTCTTCTGAGCATCTTTATCGTTTGGTTTCTGTGTAGACCTGTGCGTTTGCCTCTCTCATAAACACTGCATGTGCAAATCGGTGGGCAGGGCTAAACAGGCAGCGACATTGAAGCAGGCGTTGATCTTCTTCTGCAGAGGCGGTGTTTAGTCACTCTATTACATCATAGAGTTGTACATTCCACAAGCTGTCGTTTTGGCAGACTGGCTTCAGTATAAGTTGTTTTTAGACCAACAAGAAAGTTTTGAGTTCTGAAACTTACAGGATGTTTTTATAGTACAGTGACCTCTTATTTGTCAACAGATCAAGGGAATTTCGGTTTCTCAGTTCATGACCCCTTTAAGGGTTAGATCAAGTAGAAATAGCTTGTTAAGTCAACAACTGCTCATTTTCACATTTTAAACTTTAGGTTTACCATAGTAAATGTTTTGAAAATCAATAATCTGAATAAAAATAAACAATCCATCCAAAGAAGGAGAAATCAATGATTCACACAGCTCTATCAAAATCCATTGTTTGTTATGTGTATTCAGACATCATCCTGCATCTGTTTGGAGTATTTGTGTTGTTTCTGGGTTTAGCAGTAAACTACCACAGAGACATGTTTGGTCTCTTATAATTATTGCTGAAACACTGTTAGGAATTAATCTGCAGGCTCAAAGAATGACGCAAACCGCAACAACCTTATTTATGTACCAACATGTGTTTCATTCAAAGCGGTCTATTAAGACTGACATGCCAAATGAGAGTTTTGCTAATTTTAGCATTGTTCTTTCCGCTCAAGCTTTGCATCACGCCATGCCGGAGCGACTAATTGGGAGAGTCGAAAATTACACACTTCACCTTTAAGAGTCCTCTGGCCTACCACGCGACCCACAAATGCAACACCTCAGATCTGTGAAACGCTGCTGTTGGAACCCACTCTGGCAGAGATGAATAGACACTAGACTTAATTACCTCTGCCAAAGCAGGGCAGGCTGGAGGTTCCCCGACACTTCTTCTGACTGGCTTCAACAGACAGCGAGCAGGAGAGAGGATGATTGCATTTCTTTCCAGCCCAACCTTCCTTGCAGTCGCACCTGCCACAGTTACACTGGCCGTGACCTTCAAACAGACACATAGCAGGATTTAGAGTCATTTAATGGATGAACAATCGACTGAAGCTCTGCCTGAAGCTGCCCTAGATACAGAAAAAGATTATACATTGGTGGTGTATGTGTCGGCTTATGGATTTGAAGTTAAAGGGCACCACTCGCAGGTCTGGCTGACTGTGAATGTAAAAATGTTTTGTCAGCCCGGTCCTCTGAGCTGGGCATAAGACTGAAGCGCATATGGCCGCAGAGTTATTCCTCAGCATTAGAACCAGATGTTGAAATGTTTCTGAACCGCATCTGTTGTTCTTCAGCTCAGGATAATCCACGTGGTCTGTGTTTATGCAAGATCGTGAAGAGAACGGATATCGAACAGTTTCACCCTGCCCTGTTTTCAGCAACTGTCAGTATTTTTACTGCTGGATTTTGGAATGTGAACCATTTCCTTTTGAGAGGGTTTGATGAAGACAAAACTGACCATTTCAGCCTGAGAAAAACACTGCCAGAGTGACAAGTGGGATAAAAATTCAATATATACAACATAATGTGATAGTAAGAATGAGATGTTTGACGGAAATGTTTCAACTAGTGCTTCACCTGAACAGAAATCATCCGAGTATCTGTCGTACATGGCGTGGCAGCTTCTCTCGTCACACTCGCAGGTCTCTCCGTGAATGTCGCCCCAGTCTCCCGAGGGATCCACATCATAGCAAGTGCACTCGCCACATACACATGTGCCTAAAGACAGGATAAACCTCCTGAAAGTCAAACTAGGCTATATTCACGTTTGAGATTGACAATCAAATTAACAGGTGTGACTCTCAAATTGTCCTGTTTATAAGAGTTTACAGGAGCTCAAACGTCTTAAACTATTAAAGTAAATATGAAAAATGTATCACAACTGACACATTATTTAATAAATGAGTCCAATTGTGATGCTTATCCATTCATAAAATCAACAGCTGCTTGGAATATTTCATTACATATTTTAAAAAAAGTTAAAACAAGCCTTTCTCAAACCAGCATTGCTTATTAAAAATTGCACTTACTGTATTAAATACGTCTGTAAGTTTTTATTATGTTACTGAAAGAAGTCTCTTATGCTCACCAAGGCTGCATTTATTTATATGCATTTATTATTATCAAAAATACAGTAAAAACTGTAATATTGTGAAATGATTACAATTTAAAATGTTTTCTATTTTAATATACATAAACTTTAAAATGTAATATTCCTGTGATGGCAAAGCTGAATTTTCAGCAGCCATTAATATTAATATCTTTATTGTCACATGACCCGTCAGAAATCATTCTAATATGCCAATTTGGTCCTCGAGTAACATTTATATTATTATCAAAAAATAGTTGTGTTGCTTAATATTTATGTGGAAATGGTAATACATTATTTTTCTTTGATGAAATAACAGCACTTATTTGAAATGCAAATATTTTATAAATGTCTTTACTGCCATTTTTGTTCAGTTTAATAATAATAATTTAAAAAAAAGGATTAAAAAAAATAAACGTTGAAATTCAGGAACTGGTAATCTTAATTCAGATCTGATAATTTTTTAAAGTGAAGCTTCTTTAGATTTCTATTAATGAATTACATTTAGGACAGACTATTTTTTAAGTTTTAAAACCAAAGGGTTCGTGCCAGGTAAGGCTATTTTCCGATTGTTGGTGTAGCGTCTGCTTAGGATCATTAATGGCTGTTTACACTTTATGCCTAAAGAGACCCTTTTAGCCTTTTTACATTTGCATATAAATATAGCCCCACCGTCTACATTTAGATGGGTGTTAAATTTAAATGGTTGTACCACTATCAAGAAGAGGTTAACCAGATCCGCTCTCTCTGGTCTCCCCATCAAACTTCAAACACATTCCAAAGAGTTGTAAATGGCCTCCGTGCCAGGCACCAACGGCCTGACTAGACCAGTGGTGCCTGTCTCCAATTCCAAAACACATCACACACACACACACAGAGAGACATTTTCTTTATTTAGACTATAATTAATCAGTTACAATTGTATTTGCTATATGCATGTGTTGTTTGTATGTTTCTCTATTATATTAGCCTAGTTACCACTCGTTATGTGTATTAGTTAGACTTTAAACACCTATATTCAAGTGTTTGAGTGTATCTCTGCTTTAATATTGTCTAGGAGTAACTTTCTTGGTATCAAAGGCCACGTACACACTGCAAGTTTCAGGAGTGACAACCGCATTTAAATGCGGGAGTGAGTCCCGTAAATTATCGTTCCATGTGTGTACGGAACAGCAGTCACTCCCGCATTTGTAACCGTAACATTTGTAACATTTTGGCTTCTTGCAGGAGTGAAGAAGAATTTAGCCGTTTGGTATCTGCCATTTTTTTGGCTAAAGACTCTTTTTCTCCGTCGATTTTAACTGAACTACTGCTGATAGACGTGCTGTGTTTTGTTTCTGCTCGGGAGGCTGCTTTAGAGAGCGCTGTCTTGCAGTGTTGCCATGTCCTCATAATTACAAGCGCTTTTAGGCATGTTGTTTGGTCTAGCTCATAAAGCTATGCACTTTATGGAGTTAGTAAATTGGTCTGTTGCAGATATGAGATATAAGATTTTTTTTGGTGTTATAAAACATAAAGCATTTGGGTGTTTTAGTGTTTTTGTGCTTGTGCTTGTGTGTTGTTTTTCTTTCTGTGAAGATCTGGCAACACTGACACTTTACCCCAGTGCTCGTGAGCGCAACTAGCCCCGGCCGTGTCAAAATGTGCTAAGGTCAAGACTAATTTCACTGTTATTTTCTTGCATCTCATATACAGACGAAGACACATTTCTGATGCAAGTTTAAATATGTCATTAACAACTAGTTGTTCAGTTCAGTTCCGTACACACTGCGTAGAATTTCTGTAAATGCGGTTGTCACTACCTGTATTTTTCGGGAGTTAATGCGGTTGTGGAATGCAGTTGTCACTCCCGTATTTTAGTGAATTATGTGTGTACAGAACGCGATTAAGGAGTAAAAGGTGAATTGACAATCGAATTTAGCTGTAGTGTGTACGTGGCCAAAATGATCTTCTTTTTATTCCTCTAACAATGTTGTACACTAAGTGATCATGAAATGCATCATACAATTTTTACTATGCTTTGAAGTAAAACTGTACCACACTCTCCAGACCAGCAATAAAAATGCAAATGGGCCATAAACTGAGACAAAGAAAGTTTCTCCAGCTCAAAATTCATGCCTCTGATTGGCCACTCCACTCAAAAGGTGGGTGCGGCTATGAACTATCAAAAGTTTCGATTATTCGGCACTCAAAACTCTTCTTCTTGAGACAGACACGCTCCAAAACTCTCCTCTTGAGTTTAACCTTCTGGCAGTTTTACCTTCAAGTAACTTTGTGGACTCGCTGTGGACTTTCCTTTCTTCAGAAAAACCTGAGGAAAACCACACTCCTAAAGAACTCATCAAGAACCTCCGTTGTCTATCGCATCAGGACTCTTGCTCAGCAACGAAGCCAATGCAAGTAACCGTTTACAACTATTTAGATGCGTGTTTAAGTTGGAACCCCTTTTGATTTTTGAATTCTCTGATGATTCTCATTAGGTTGTGGTTAATTGTTGTGAAATACTGCCATTCTTTTGCTCTTCTTTCTCTCTTCCTTACTTTCCTTCATTCTGTATATATGTGTTTTGCTTAATTTAGTTGTGTTAGCTATAGTTACATTTATTAAATCCCTTCACAAATTGATTGTCTCTGTGTGCTGCTCACGATTCGAAGTCACTGAATGTTGATCCTTGCTACATGCTAAACTATTGCTAGTACTGCATAAAGTAGGAAAGCTATTCTTCCTTGGCCAGGAAAATAATCTTTCCTAGAATTGATAAATGATTATATTGTCTGCTCGGTGGACGGCCAGATCGAATAATTGTGATATCGATTCTGCTACAGTTAATTCTAAGATCTAATCTAAATATTTATTAGTAATTATAACCGGTTATAATTTATTATAAATATTTCCCTTTTGAGCTAATTTCCTACATGGAATATGGGTTCAAACTGTTTTGCCTGTGTTAGGAGGATTAGGGCTCACTGAAACAGTTAGCTGCACAGCACTATAATTGAAGTGATGCTGAAAAGGAAAGCCAAATTTCTCCTGGGGGCCAAATCCTCCAGAGCCCAGCTGACAATAAAGGGGCCATGCATGGCAAGGATTGATTAGGATGTTTACTCCAAGTTCAAACTAATCTATTGCTGGGGCGACAGTCATGGCAACAGAGCTGCGGGAAACACCTCCACTCTGATGAATCTGAGCCAGACCAGTTGCAGCACAACTGGAAATCCTGTTTTCTCTTATCTGTGTGGTGAAAGCACACTGGGAAACGAGCCAGCTGGCGTCCTGCGAGCAGGGGGCTAGACCACTCCTGCTGCCACCATTTGCAGTCCTGTCAAAGACCTGTCCTGTCGTGAATATAGACCAGGGGTAGGCAACGTCAGTCCTGGAGTGCTGATGTCCTGCAGAGTTTAGCTCCAACCCTGAAAAAAACCTCACCTGCCTGTAGCCCTAGTAATTCTGAAGTCATTGATTAGCTTGTTCAGGTGTGTTTGATTAGGGTTGGAGCTAAACTCTACAGGACAGCGGCACACCAGGACCGATGTTGCCTACCCCTGATATAGACCTTACATTGCGCTTGATTTGTATTATGCAGCCTCCTGCGAATGCTTAAATAAACGGCATGAGCTGTATTATTACAGTCGTGCATGTAAGAGTATGTTGTTGCTTAGTGTAAAACCCTTAGTCACAGAAAAGTAAATACAATGATACATTTAGTAGCCCACTCTTCAGTAACCTTATCAGTGACTTGCTTACACTTGGCTTAGACTCTGTGGGAGTCCATTGAGGGAAGGAAGAAACGATTAATGGAAGCACAAGTGTGTCTTACAAATGCTAATTATAAAATCATTACAGAACCATCTAAAATTAGGGATCCACAATATAGTTTATCAGCTGATATTAGATAGTTTTAAATCTGTATTGGTCAATATTGGATATATTAACATTCAAAAGTTTGGCGTCAGTAAGATTTTTTTGTAAGAAATGAATACTGTTATTCAGAATGGACCCATTAAATTGATCAAAAGTGGCAGCAATCAATTTTAAATAAATGCTGGTTTTGAGCTGTTCTTCAAAGAATCCTGAAAAAAAAAAAAAAACTGAATCGGTTTCCACAAAATATACAAAAAATATCAGCACAATTGTTTTTAATACTGATAAGTTAATAATGTTTCAAATCAACATATTAGAATGATTTCTGAAGTATCATGTGACACTGAAGACTGGATAACTCCTGAAAACCCAGCTTTGTCATCACAGGAAATGTTATTTTAAACAGTTATTTTAAATTCTAATAATATTTTACAATACTATTGTATTTTTGATAATATTACTACAATATTACTGTATACTGTATTTTTACTCAAAAAATGCAGCCTTGGCATAAGTGACTTATTTCAAAAATATATATTAAAAAAATCTTGCCAACCCCAGACTTTTAAATGGCAGTGTATATTAGGCCGATGTTCGATATTTAATATTGCATGCTCATTTCTTCAATTACTTTGCCATCATCTAACATTCACTTAAAGATAACCTAAAGTTTAAAAAAAAAATGATAATTTAGTTTTTGTATTAGTTATATAAAATTATTTTTATAAAATTTTCTGCACTTTACATTTTTTTTATAATTGATACTATATCAGTCACATTTTTTCCTTATAACACTGCTTTGCTAATGAACTTCAGTCTTACATGTACATGTCCTTTCTGTCTCTACCTCTAAAAACATAAAGATTTCAGCCTGAGACAGTGTCTCAACACCTTGACCAGACTGAAAATGTCTCTATCCTATCTAAGGGATCAACCAGCCTAGCTTTCTTTACAAACATCAGTTGTACTGTAGATATAACAACTCTTTACTTACTGGCCTGTCTGCAACTACCATTTGACCCCTTTTTCAGGCCTCTCTCTGGCATCCCATACTTGCCAGAATCACATTTAATAGACTCTGCATGTAAAAGTTTGCATGAGTCTGGTTTTAAAAGTAGCTTTTATTAGATGTTTTAAAACCTAAGCATTTTTGCTTCGTTTATGCTTTTTTTCCCTCCAAAAGGTTATTAAATGTATAACTTTGCATGGTTGTATTTCAAAGTGAAGGGCAAGCTATTTCAAGGATTGAGAGGTTGACTGACTAAAAGAGGCTGTCATTTCACACAATAGCAGTGATCCACTGAGACCTGCCATTCACAGGGCAGAACATATAATTGAAGGGTATAAACAGAATATAAAAGACAGAAAATGAGGATGGATAGCTTAAAAGAACCCAAAATAATGGATATCTTTTACCATGTGCACTGGAACTAACAAGTGGAGCAACGGTAACAATTTCTGTTAGAGACAGAGGGCTTTCCCCTCAGTGCGGATGATAAAATACATATGTGGTCAAATGTATGGATAAGTATGCCTAAGGAAGGCCATGAGAGATTGTCTGCTCTGTTGGAAAGTGTAACTGCTGGTAAAATGCTGTTGTTTTTAGAAAGCTTTTGATGCAGAAAATCAGCGTGGTTGCTTCCAATGAGTGGATACGGTTTGCGGGCAGATTACTTAACCACAGACAGTGGTTCAGATGTGAGATTTAGTTTATGCTGTGTACCACTTCACCCTTTTGCTGTAATCAATTTCAGAGAAACTCCCTGGAGGTTCACCGGCAATATGAGAGCCAAAGCTTTTTTGGCAGCCTGATGTATCTTAATGGAGAATGCATTGTCCCACTCTCATTTGTGCTTTTCAGGTGAAATTACTTATGCTGTATACAGCTGATATGGGACAATTAGACTTATATCTGTGCAGATTCTCTGTGGAAAACCTCTCAAATAAAATTCTAATTTGATTTAGGTGCCCCTGCAGTAGCATTAAGGATAACCTATGTGAATCTATTATTAGTTAAAGTTAAAGGGTGATAGGAAATATTGGTTATGTCAGAGAAAGCTAAATGCTTGCACAAAGACAGACCTCTGTTGCTGCAGATCTTGCCATCTGGAGATGTACATCTCCGCTTACTCTCCCATGGGCTGATGTCACACTGGAATTCACATTTATCTCCATGCCAACCAGCCGAGCAGTAACAGTTTCCACAGTAACACTTTCCATGGCCTGCAACCACGAACACATGGAGAGGGAAGAGAGAAATTCAGTTTTAGAGTTTTGAGATTTTCTTTTAAATATCAACATTATCATTGACAACATGCAGGTATGGCAATGGCATTATGTGAATTAGGGTGTCATTTAATTGTAAAGGGTGTATTTTATATATAATCATGCTATTAAAAATCATATGCTTATCTAAAATGAAACTACATTGTTAAAAAAAAAAACCTTTTTACTTTCATTTTTGTATAATATTTATCAAACTTATTTTATAAAAATTACACAAGATGGTAAGCCAAAATTTTGAATTAACTTTATTTTTGTTACCCCCCTTAGCAAAATCAGGTAACAGTGGTATGATATTTTTTAATAGCTTAGCTCAGACTATATTAAAAAATATATCAGACTTTTAAAAAAAATACTATATTTTACAGGCTGGCCATCTAATGTGCATGCAGGTTCCTAATGCCTTGATCTCAAAATGTGCAACTTCTGTTGCTACAGCCACCATAGGATCTTAGAAAAAAAGGTACAAAAGGTGTCACTGGTGTGGCACCTTTTCAAAAAGGTACACTTTTGTACCTTATTTACCCCTAAAATATACATATTAATACATTAGGGGTACATATTAATAACTACTGAGTACATGTTAGTATCTAAAGTGCACATATTAGTACTTTATTTAAAGGGTACAGCCCCAGTGACAGATTTTGTACCTTTTTTCTGAGAGTATATTGAAAGTGAGTAAGCTAAACAAAGCAGTTTTTATGCCACTTGATTTTATGTTTTTTATCTAATGCAGTAGCATTCAGACATATATAAAATTTACAGAAATGTATCCAAATACTTTTTGGGTCACTATAGATCAATCTAGAAGCACTGGTCACCCTGTGATCGTACCTCCACACACTTCTCCAGAGTCTTCATCCAAACACTCGCTGTCGTCACACTCACAGTAGCGTCCGCTGATCAGGCCCTTCCCATCGGGATTGTGGCACATGCAGCTGCCGCAGTGACAGGTGCCTGTCGATCAGACACATCAATGTCAAAACCCACAGATCTCATGCTGTCACACTGCACCACAGCACCACACAGCAGCAAACACACTTCTAGATTGGAAGACACACACTGACTCACACAAACACACCCAACCTAAGGCTATATACACTGTAGAATTGCATGCCATTCAGAATTTAACAGAAAATGAACTGAGAATTCCTAAATTTGAAATGAGGCAGCAAAGTGGATGCAGATAGCAGAATAAAATTCTAAGAATTTTACATTTCAGAATGAATTACCTATACACTTGTTACCATAAACAACATTTCCCCCTCAGAAGTATTCCATTATATAAAAAGAAATACTGAAAATTTCACCTACAGAAATATATATTAATTTAAAAGAAATTACTTTATATACATTTAAATTAAATATATTAATTTAAATTTAAATTCATTAAATATACAAACTTCATTACAAATGATAAATTAACTTTTATTTTATGGACCATGGTAGAACACTGTAATTTTCTCAGTATAATAATAATAATAATAATAATTTGAGAAAAATAATTCTCCATATATATATAGGAATAAATAATTAAAATTAAAATATTTAAAATAATTTATAAATTAGGGCTGTCAAATCGATTATTTTTATGTGTACTGTGTATACTTATATGTCTATATACACTATATTGCCAAAAGTATTGGGTCACCCCCTTCTAATGAACAGGTTTGACTACTTTAGTAATTTCCATGAGTACAAATCTTAATGTTTAAGCATATAATGATATTCTAGGGAATTGTGTGCTTCTAATTTTAAAGCAACAGTTTGGACAGGACCCTTTTCTATTCTAACATGACAATGCCTCTGTGTATAAGGCAAGGTTCAAAAAGAAATGATTGATTTAGTCAGTGTGGAAGAACTTGACTGGTCTGCAGAAAGCCAAGTCCTAATCCAAGCTGAACACCTCTGGTGTGACTTTAAATGCAGATCTTGAGCCAAAAACTCTTTACCAAACACCAATGACTTGTACATATGGGTACAGTCATTTTAGACACTTCCAAAACTGTTGCAACAGAGATGGAAATACAATTTTTAAATACATGAATTATGTTTCCATCTTTGTTGCCACAGTTTTGGAAGTGCCTTTTTCTTCTGAAAGAAGGGGGTGTCCCAATACTTTTGTCCATATAGTGTATGTACAAGTCATTGGTGTTTGGTGATGAGTTTTTGGCTCAAGATCTGCATTTAAAGTCACACCAGAGGTGCTCAGCTGGGATTAGGACTTGGCTTTCTGCAGACCAGTCAAGTTCTTCCACACTGACTAAATCAATCATTTCTTTTTGAACCTTGCCTTATACACAGAGGTATTGTCATGTTAGAATAGAAAAGGGTCCTGTCCAAACTGTTGCTTTAAAATTAGAAGCACACAATTCCCTAGAATATCATTATATGCTTAAACATTAAGATTTGTACTCATGGAAATTACTAAAGTAGTCAAACCTGTTCATTAGAAGGGGGTGACCCAATACTTTTGGCAATATAGTGTATATACACACACACATGTATATATTTATGGAGGATGAGAATTGACTTAAGTATAAATAAATAAATACATAAATGCAGAAATAAATAAATAAATGTAGAAATACATAAATAAATACATGAATAAATAAATACAGAAATACATGAATAAATAAATAAATAAATGCTGAAATAAATAAATAAATAAATGTAGAAATACATAAATAAATGAAGAAATAATTAATTAATTAATTAAATGCTGAAATAAATAAATAAATAAATAAATGCAGATATGCATAAATGAATGAAAAAATTTTGTCAAAAGTGTCATTTTTAATTGTACTATTTTTGTACCATTTGTGTTAAGAGTACATGTATTTCTGCATTTATTTATGTATTTCCACATTTATTTATTTTTACATTTATTTACGCATTTATTTCTTTATTTCTGTGTCCGTATGTTAATAAGGTAGGCGGTCCTAACCTCTCTCAATGCAGGATTGGGTAAACAGGACCGTCATCGTTACGGCTGTACTACTGTGGATACTACCATTGCTAATGAATTACGTTCAATAGCAAGTGATGTAGATCATGCACCAAGCGACTACCTTCTGTTTCGTTTGAAACGTGTAGTCGATGAATTAGTTTTCAGCTCAGTGCTGATATGGATATAGACCTTGATCCAGCTGTGTTCGCCGGTCTGCAAGACACAGCAGGCCAGCTTTACTTGCGCTCAAAACACTGCGGTCAGCCGCATCTTGAAAATACACGGTCAAGCCAGCCGCACTTTTGATTTATTTTATTTTATTTTATTTTATTTTATTTTATTTTATTTTATTTATTTATTTATTTATTTATTTATTTATTTATTTATTTATTTTTTTTGCGTGTCTAATCGCGCACTTACGGTATGGGTGCTGGGAGCGGTCAAAATGGATGTGAAGACGCTGTCATAATGCCGTCATAACACCAACCCTACACCTAAACCCACTCCTTACAGGAAACTTTCTGCTATTTCAAATTTTGATGCCATGATTTTCGTACTGAAGTTGCACATGCGCTGTGAGGGCGAAACGGGAATACACACACATACACACACACACACACACACACACACACACACACACACACACACACACACATACATATTATATAAACATAAGATAGACAGCACTTCCACGTACACACATGCCCTAATGACATGCTGACACATAGCAGGAATATCTGCAAGCAGCTGGGCCCCCTGCTAACAACATACAGACCCATCACCTAAAGTTAATGTTCGGGTCGGTGTAAGGGTTAAGTACGGGGTTTGGAGCAAGGTGTGAAATACAAGCAGGCTGTTATTTTCTAGGCCACCCAGAAAGAATGTTTGGACAACTGCATGCCACATATCTTGACCTTTAGCTCTATTATTTATAGAGCCCCATGCAATACCAGATCAAATATCTTACCTGCATTGGAGCAAACTACACCCTGGGCATTGCGGCAGAGGTCTTTACTGGTTTTGCTGGAGAGTGAACATTCCTCCTGGTACTGACAGGATTCCCCAAACCAGTTTTCATCACAGAAACACTTTCCACATTTGCATATCCCATGATCTGCATTAGATACACATACAGAATACAGTTATTGACTATTTTGAGTAACATGCGGTCATGATACAGACCCACACTGTTAAAGTAAATGGGTTGATATGATATTTTGTCGGAGGAGTCAAAGAGCTCACTATGAGATCGATTTTGTGATTAGTAGCACATTTGTAAGGGGTTTGGAGAGGGGTGAAGGCCAGGGTGATGTGAAAGACATTAACACTCTCCATGTATGCATGCTTACCTAGGAAACCCTGACTGAGAGGAGGATGGGAGTTGTGTGTGTTTCACACATGTGCTTTTCACAGCTAAAAGTTGTTGAAGATTCCTTATGGTTCATTTCCACACCATAGGTATTATACAATTGCACAACCCTATACACTAGATGTGCTACCTGATCAGTGTAAAAGTATTTTATTTTTACACTTGTTTCAATTTTTAACTCATTAAAACGAAAAATTCTCAAGTCAGACCGAATCACAGGGTCATGCCTGAAGAGGTTGGGTTCAGGCTTTAATGCCCGTGAAGACACTTTGCTAACCCATTTGCTAAATGATGAACAAATCATAAAATTGGTCATTGTTAATGAAGCAAAATTAATAGGCTTATGAAGTGTTAAAAGGGAGAAGAAAACATTTCCCATATGTTTTGTTGCTGACGTCAATGACTGTGTGTTCTATAGTATTTTGGCACAAATTTATGTGCCATACGGCAGAAGCTAGCCAAATGAGGAAGATTGATTGACATCCCCTTTGAAGTTTAAAAAGAATAAAATAAAATCTAAGTTAAAATAAAATAAAATCCAAGTTAAAATAAAATCCAAGTTAAAATAAAATAAAATAAAATAAAGCACAGCTTAGGTCAGGGATATTCAATTCAATGCCCTGCAGAGTTTAGTTCTAACCCTAATAAAACACACCTGCATGTAATAATACAGTAATCCTGGAGACCTTGCTTAGTTGGTTCTGATGTGTTAAATTAGGCATGGAACAGAGGCTCCAGTTAGGCTCCAGGAACAGAATTAAATGTGTCTGGCTTAGGAGTCATGAAGTTCTGCCGGGTCTATGCAGCCAGAGTCAGGGTCAGTATGTTTCACTTTAAAGACAGAAATGGATTTAATACCATGTAATCAGAATCAGAATCAGAATCAGAATGAGCTTTATTGGCCAGGTATGTTTACACATACGAGGAATTTGTTTTAGTGACAGAAGCTCTACAGTGCAACAGAAAGACAGCAACAGGACAAGACACAGATAATAAAAGAATAATATACAAATATACAAATAGGCAATGTACAAATAGCAAAAACACAATATATAATATAGAAAATTATGGTGTACAGGTCTGATATGTGGAAATTTGAAATGAAAAAAATAAGTATGTGTGGTGAATAAATAATTTATAATAGTGTTGTGTGTTCCACGTTTAATGTCAAGTGTTCATGAGATGGATTGCCTGAGGGAAGAAACTGTTCCTGTGCCTGGCCGTTCTGGTGCTCAGAGCTCTGTAGCGTCGACCAGACGGCAACAGTTCAAAGAGGGATGATCAAAGTCTGTTTTGCAGTTTCACAGCTCCACCATATATTTCTATAGGCGATTGTGTGTAGCCTAGTGAATAATGACAATATAAGTGCAATATAAGGTAAAGTAGATTTTTCCACAAAGCTCACTTATAAAGAAAATACAAGTAATTCTACTCATTACAAATACTGAAAGAACATTTTTCATTAATTTTCCACCACTTTTTCTTCTTTCTTCCCTTTAATATTCATGCAACAGTACCAAAAGTGAAATTATTTTTCTATATCATACCATTGTTATGATTGCCTATCATTATTCTTGACTCCATGGATGAAAATGGATGTGCACAAAAAAAAAAAAAAAAAACACGGCAGACAAAATACGCTACAAATATATCCTGCTATTGTAAATTCAGCTCCTTTAGCCACATCCTGAAGTGTCATCTTCAATCACTCCCTGCACTAATCCATCATGTAAATTTGATGTCGTCTTCAAGGGCTATCCATCAGTCCTTAACAATAGCCTTGTTCTGCTTCTGCACTCATTACCAGAGAGTCTTGGCTGCTTGTCACAAACATTCAGTGTTTTATAGCCAATCTGGAGGGAAAGACAAGATTTATGCTAATACCAAATGGAGGATACATCTATCTTGTGCCCTATAGATTAAAACAAATTGGTATTGCAAATGTTAAGATATGAGCCAAGCATTTTTGGACTTTGGCTATGATGTGATCTTTTAAGAAGACATTCCTCATCACTACATGAGGCAGGTTGTAAGCAGTGGGACAACAACTTCTTGTTCAGTGTGACTGGCACAATTTCAAACATTACTGATCATCAGAATAACGTTTTCAATGTGGTCTCTGCACTTTTTTTTCCAGGAGAACCATATTTGACATTTAATGCATTTTCAAATGACTAGTTTTTAAGATCGAGATCACCAGTGACATTAAATAAAAGGACAAATGTCCTAAAGTCAAGTCAAGTCACTTTTATTTCTATAACACGTTATACAATGCAGTTTGTTTTAAAGCAACTTCAATAAATAGGAATCAAATCAATTTAGAGTCCATTCAGATTCAGCTGTAAAGCAGCTGAAAAAAAGACAATAGTGTCATTATTTAGCTCCGGTACATTCAGAGTTGTTTTAGTTCAGTTCAATAACAGTATAAGGTTCATCAGTTTCTAAACAAGTTCAATTCCGCTATAAGCAGTTCTAAAGAAAACAGCAATGTCGGTATTCTAAAAGCAAGAAGAAAGCAAAATAAGTAACACATTTCTTCTTTCAGTGCCATTTAATATGTTCTTAACATTCATAGTCATGTTTCTCTTGAAAGTCGTTGATGCCAGAGTTCGATCTTACATGCAGACACAATCACTTTGACATATTAACTGCCACCCACCCATATGTGGGAGGAAGAGTTTGGTCCTTGCTGTCCACTGTGTCCCTGCTTCTGTGCCACCAGGGGCATAATTTACCCCCTCCCAGCTGATGGGCCAAGATGGCCATATCCACCCTGAGCCGTATGACTCACTCTAAACAGCTGTGAACAGTATTAATAGACGGTGTGTCCTCATCAGATAAATTGTAGACGGCGAGCAGATTAATGAGTCATCAGATGCTAATAGCTGTTCCTATTGCAGACAGTGCTGTCCATGTTAAATACTGACAAAGGAATATGGGGTGACCAGGAGTATGCATGACATAAACTCTGATTACAATAATTTGTTTTGTGAAGCATTGTCTCAGAATCACAGGCAATGTTGTCTCTGAGCATCCAGCTCATGCAAATATTTTTGGCTCAAGAATGTACTTACTATTTTCAGTAGATATATTTACATTAAGCATTTTTTTTTTTACCTTGAAGCAGCATTCTTTTTTATCCTTTTATATTAAGGTACTTGAATGATCATTGTAAAATTGTTCATATTAACTCAATTGAGCTTACATAGGATCTTAACTAACCTATGCAAATGAAAATCAAATTGAAATCAGTGAGTGATAGTGCTTTCAAAGACAGCAATTACACCTATGATTGGACTGTGAGTATAATAGCTTGTTCTGATTAATGGTGTACACAAAAATTAAGACAATAAATCATCTAAGAGAATAGAAAAGAAAGCATTATATTCTAAAATAGGGCTTCTAGGGCTTTCCTGTAGCTCAAATAGTAGAGCATGGCGCTAGCAACGCCAAGGTCATGGGTTTGATTCCCAGGGAAAGCAAGAGCTGATAAAATGTAGAAACTGTAACTTGAATGCAATGTAAGTCGCTTTGGATAAAAGCGTCTGCTAAATGTGTAAAATAATAATAAAAGACTGTGTGTTCTATTGCTTTTGCATTCTGTTTTCCATTTCAGTCAACCTAAATCACAAAGCAAAAGGAAACTGTAACAAACAAATGGCTCACAACGAGTATCTTTTGAACCTACAATGTAAAAAATGATTTTGTAATGTATGTTGTAAATTAAACAAAAATTATTGGAGTGTGTTTTACAAGAAAATACTATTTTATTCTTTCTACTTCAAAATTTGACTGTTACTTGCTGTTTCTTTGTAATTATTTGTGAAATTTACTAGCAATTTCTGTGTGAAAATTGTTTCTACACCAGTTGTTTTTAGTGTAAATGCAGCCTAATTATACATATCAAAACAAGAAAGAAAATAAAGTAATAAAACACAGCTGCAGCATGAAATTAATCTAACAAGTTTAACAATGGATTGGGACAAACACAGTGCAATGAAAAAGAAATGCCACAAGAAAATTCATTAAGGAACAACCACAAAAACTGACAAGATTTTTATGCATTACAAAAGACGCAATCCCCAGCAGACTCTTTGTTAATCAGCGTGCTATGAAGTTTGCACATGTTTTTATCCACACAAACCTTTAGTAAACCATGGCCTTTATGTGCTAGCTTGATCTTGAAGACATTTTTTTCCTCTTAGCCTGTTAAACAGCGGCTTTGTATAAAACAAGACAGTGAGGTAATTATTTCCCCTTGTTGTTCTCCTGCTTTGGGTTGTAGAGCGTGAAATGATTATGTGCTAGGCTGGGTTGGGTGTGAGGGAGACATCTGTCCTGGCTAATAATGCTGCATACCTACAGCAGACCTGCAGCGATGAAGACAGGCCAAATCATGTAAAGAATGAGGGTCACTGTGTGTAATAAGTTTATAGACAATCTATGATTTATGATACTTGTCAGACCTGTGGTCCAGTATTTTGAACTGTAGCGCTTATATGGGAGATGTGCGTTCATGTCCGGCCCATGTCATGTTCATCTTTTCCCTATTTCCTCTCACCTGACATTTGATAGTGTGTTACTAATTGGATGAAAGCCCATAGAGGAAATTAACGTGTCATTTTGGCATCATCATTCATATTTGCAGTGAAATGACACAGTGTTGTCCCCTGTTCGGACACAATTTCCTCTTCCACTGTATCCCCAAGCGCATATTGACCTGGAAGGCATGTGACCTTTTCATGTAATTTGAAGCATGGATCAGACCTGCTGCCTGAGCCAGTATCCACACTATATGGTGACTTGCTAGAATGCGTATGTTTGTTCACCTGAACCTGAAACAAAGACTGCTGTCAAGCTCATCATGTAGCAAACTATCATCACTTTTCACCTAAGCATTTTAAAAATTTCTATTGGTTACTCATCATGTGTATATACCATGCTGTAGAAATGTCTTTAGGACATTAGATGAAGGTTAAGAATGTGATTTGTATCTTTTGCTTTAGTGTGCCAGTAGGAAATATCAGTTTTAGATTTCCAAACACTGATTTAGGAAATATTGTAATAATCAAGTGATATTTGTGTATGAACAAGCAGTCCAGATTGAAACAGTCTGGGATAGACACTGAGACAGATTATTCTAAGCATCTTGGAAAAGTCGCCACAGTTCTTCTTTTGATTTAGAGGCCGTTCACAAAGAATGCATTTTTCCATTCCACTGGACTACTTTTCCATTGTTTTTCTATGTAAACAAGCCCCGACAGTCATCTCTGCATCTTGTGCAAGACACAGCGTTTTAAAGATGTGGCACTCAAGTTAAAAGAAAGGTCATATGATATTCCTAGAAGTCATTTCCCCATCAGAGTGTTCTTGGGAAGAATAGAAGTCCAACAACAAAAAGACTGAGGAAAAAGCTCTTTACAGAGTTCCACTGGGACCTGAATACATGGAATATCACTCTTCTGACACGCTCACTCAAGTACATCAAAAAAAGCAAAGGATCTCAAGGGTATCATAAATCACAGCCATCTTTACTGATGTATATAAAACACCTTTCTGTGGACATAAATGATCATGAATCTGTTCTTCACATATACATCATTTTAGTTTGCTTCAGACTGGAGAGGAGAGGTCTCTAGGTGGCCCTCTTGCTTGATAAAAAAGGACAATGCATCACACCACAGGACCAAAAAAATGAAGGTCGCACCAAGTAGCTGAGAAAATTTCTACAGATGGAAAAGATCTAGAAAGGAAAACGTTAAGGGAGCGCTGTGCCAAATCTTTCACGTGGCTCCTTGAAACCCCAATTAACTTGTTTTGGGAGAGGGAAAAATGAGTGAGAAAAGTGGAAAGGAACTGCCACGTTGAGCTCTGTCCCCATAAAGTAAAAGAAAAAAGCAAAACCAGGTCACATAATAAGGGAAGAAAACCATGAAATTGTGCTCCATTTTTCTCAGTCTGTACAAACAATTAAAATCCCATGGAAATGCTTGTACATTTCGATTTTTGTACTATTCTGTGACAACAAATGAAAAGGAAATATTCACATATTCAACATTTTGTAGTTTTGTGCAGCCTAAAGTTTTACACCCTAAAGTCCTAGTTCACAGTCTTACTGCTGGGTCAAGATATGCTGTCATGTCTATCTGTTTGTCAGTGAACAAAAACAGGTGTTTCAAAGCAAAATTATTTATGGAGTCTCCCTGAACAAATGCAACTCTCCAGAGACCAAACCAAGGTTTTTCTTCTTAAGTCAGAACAGAAATTTCTCATTAAATGCTCCATTTATCATGCAAATCTTGTAATGAGAAATTAAATTATTAAAAAAGGAAAGAAAGAAAAAAGGAAGGCAACAAAATTCAGCTTATTGTCAGAGAATACTATATGTTTTTCAAAAGAGCAGGTTGTGGTTATGAAACTGGAGCACATAAACAAGACCTTATATGCCCTGTATGCTGACTGAAATGACAAGACAGCGTTTCAAAGCAATATACAAACAATCCTGCTCAGCTTGCACATCCTGCCATCTTTGTGTAATGGTCAAAAAAGATTGAACAGAAGACAAACGCAAGGCACAGCCTTTCTCACTGTTTTTCTGGTATAAATTCCACCTGATGCTGTTCTAAAACTTCAATTACAGTGAAGTGAAGGGATGTGCACAATGGCACAACATCCTTTTACAGGTCTAGAATATCTCAAACTGCCACGAACCAGCCCAGAAAACCAGCTTTCTAGTTAAAGGATGAGATGTGGGGTATTTTGACAGAGATGCACAGTAAATAGCCTTGATGTTACGCAAGAAAAAAATGTTGGTCCATATGTGGCTTCCATTTTCAGAATACGTAACCATGAGAGAAACCCTATTATCAGCTATGCTCCAAAGCTAATTAGCTCTTCACTGGTTTGCAACATGCCTCCACAAATAAATCTTTCTTTTCAGCTTCACATATCTTCATTAGTGGTCCTCAACATCTCACGTGTACAGATCAGACTTGGAGGTGGTACGGAAATAGATGGGTGTTTTTGTTCAAGTCTGTCAAGTGGATTGCTATTTTCAAGAGTATAGAACTCGCTGAAGAAAATCAACATGTTATACCTATAGAGAGCAACAGCATGAAAGTAAGCATAAACCCCATTCATTTTCTTAATGGAAAAATGTATTTTTTGTTGTAATCTATAAACCTTTCAAGAAAAACTGATCATCAGCTCTGAGGTTATTATGTTATTAAGTGATAATATCTGCAGAAGTCCAAGTGAATTCAATATCCGATTTCAACAAAATAAAACTACATTACCCATAATCATGAACAGAGAAGACAGTAAAATAGAAGAATTGTTGGCAAAAAAAAAAAAAAAACTATATATATATATATATATATATATATATATATATATATATATATTGTTGGTTCGGTTCGTGACTTCTTAAAAAGTCAACAGAATAAATGAAAAAGAATAACACTCTCAGAACCAAGGCAGCTTGAATCGTGGACAGTCACAGTTGCTCTTTATGGAGTGTAAATATCTTACACTAGCACCACCATTGTGTCCTTATAATTATAAGATGTTTCAAAGCCATCAGCAGCTCATGGAGCTGTTAGTCAAAGATTTGGATGTCAGGTTATTCAGGAGTCTTTGCTAATGGATTTCTGTGGACTCACAACAAATTTTGCACACACTCACCATCCAGTGGAAACTACTGAAATGACATTCAACACAGTAAAAGAAGTATCGGTGGTAAATGATCCTTTGAAGCAGTGTTTGCAAAATCTTAAAAAAAAAGAGGGTTGCTACAGAACAACATGGCACTCAAACGGGCTCTTTTGAAACTGCCTATGTTTGGCTGAATAGAGGCACTGTGAAATTCAAATGAGACCTTGTAGCTAATGACACAATATTGGATGGAACATCAAAGGCCTTTACTGAAGCTGCATGTGTGTCTTGCACACGTCTACAAAGCCTTTTTTTATTCCAGAAGACACCTGATATTGAAACATGACATTCACAAGTAAGTTAAGGACTAAGTGGGAATGCTGTTTTGGGAGAGTGCGAGACAGCTCTTACCTCCACAGTTCTTCCCATCATATGTCGGACAGATCCAGTCATGGCACTCACAACGCGGTCCGTAGAACGTTCCGGGTTCCGTGACCTGGCATATGCAAATCCCGCACTCACACTCACCTCTCCCACTACAGATCAAACCGTCGGGGGTCCGACAGCGCCTCAGTGATGATTCAGAGGAGAGCTTACACTCTCCACCCACCTGCCTGCAAGACACAAGAGTGTTCATTCACCCCGTGACCTTTGCCTTCCACATCAAACCTCTGTTCTTCCCCTGTAGGTGAACATATGCCAGATGGTGGATGGGTGGGTGGTGGTTTGCAATCCTCCCTTTCACCAGTAATGACAACCAGACTCCCTCTTGCTTTCTGGTGGAAAAATCTTGTTTGGTTTCTGAGGACGGGCCATGCAGTGGATCAGATTTTGGCAGATTTCCTGTCTGTATCTCCATGCATGCTTGCGAGCTAATATTTAAAGATAACAAAAAGACCTGGTAGAAAAATAACACTATAATGCAGGTCATGTGGAAATCACTACTTCGGTGCAAATGGAGCCATGACTCATAAGGTATGATTCTGCTAGTGCTCAGTCCCACAGAGAACAGCAAACTCGTGTCTAGACACTGTCCATACAAATGTGTCTGCTAGAAGATCTGAATTTGGAACCAATAAAAATAATCTCTGTACACTTTTGTTCATTGAGGAAAATAATATAATATAATCAAAGAGCATATTGCAGTGTATGCTGGTAAAGGGTCAAAAAAGAAACTGCTGTCAAACTCTAGAACAAGAATTTCATTACAAAACTACTGAAAACAAACGGTGGACTGTATTCCAACGTTTATTATTTTCCCACCCGAGTTCCCCTGTGAAAAATGTTTCATTTGGTAGCGTTCTTACATACCACTCCTGCTTCTCGTGTCTACAGCTGGCCTTTCTCACATTACAGGGTAATAAAAATACACTTTTTTTTAAAGCAAACACTGTTCAGGGGCTTGGTATGGTTGCACTTACATGGAACAAGTCTGTCAGCCACAGCAGCATATTCACTCTGATTCCAGTCTCTGTCTCTGATTATGTGCAATGCAGCGAGAGCATACATAAACATGCATTGTGGTACACATTAGGGTGAATGTGCACCTGCTATGTATAAACCACTTAAGTAATTTTTCAAAATAACAGTCACGCAACTGTGGACCTTAGCCAAAACCATCGGAAGAGATCAAAAAGGTGCATATGTTTCTGATTTTAAGGAAATACTGTATGTTCTGTGAGGTAAAAACTGGTTAAAGGGGCACTAAGTAAAACAAATAAAACATTGCTGGCACCTTCCCGTTGCTGTAAAGAATGAAAAAAGAAAGAATAAAAAGCTTAAGATAGAAATCTACAAGCCTTGGACTAGTTCTGTAGCTGTGACTACACAACAGAAACTTTCCCGTCTGTAAAATTCCAGTCTGTCAGCAAATCGTGGCTGCACAATGGAAAAGTCAAACTGATTGAAAAACAAGACAGCTAAACTCACCTTAGCGACTGCTGTAAACTTCCTTGAACGGCAGAGAGCAAAATTAGAAGCAAAGAAACTAAGACGGAGTTCACCAAAGTCTCTGCATGCATGTTTAGATCCCCACCAGAAACCTGAAGTGAAGTGCCTTCAGGAATTTCCACTTTCCAAAACAGAGGGAGAACAGGCTGGCCAAATCCAGCTCGAACGCTTCAGAGGCCAGCAGCGCTCTCCATATGAATGCCTTTGATTAGTTGTTACTCTCAGTGCAAAGGCAGGAGTAAGTGCCAAAAAAGAAAACTTTATCACCGTAATTCAAAACAGTTGTTCATAAAGATAATTGAGGATTTTGTGCTGTCTTTTTAAAAGGGGATTTGCTATAACAATCATTATAAAAACAGAACATAAAATATAAATAGGAAACAACTGGTTACGAAACAAAGAATCTCTTTCAAGACTCCTTTAATGAGTTCTTTCATTATGATTTCAATTATCTGTTTTATCATTATGCTAATATTTTCCAACACAATAATAATGAGCAACATTAAATGAAGATTCTGGAGGAATATATTAATATCAAGCTATTTTCCCAGATTTGTGTGATCTAGTTCTATGGCTGCAATCCATTTCCCATTAATAAATAATTATTTTAAATAACAATAAAACTGAAATAAAATACAGTAGCTGCAGACACCTACCAAGCAATATGGCCCATCCTGACAAATTAGCATTGTATTAAGCACAGTCTGAAGAATCAAATGACAGCAGGTTATGATGACTATATATCTTTTGATTAGGTAAAATTATTTAGCAATTTTTAATATCAATTTAACAAGGAACCTGAGAGCAGGTTAAATAGTTGCAATCCATGTTTACAAATGTGACGGTCAAAACGCTGCTATGCTTATCACGCTGGTTATCATCACCATTTCAGGACTGACTTACGTATTCAACAGTGATAATTTAGTGGATTCGTTGACTTCCACATTTATATGACGTTACAAAATTTAACGCTGTGTATGCGGCCATAATGCAGTATAGTATCAAAGCCTTATGTTGAATGCGGACCAAATCAGTAACATTTAAGCAGTAGCCTATAATATTTGAGAGCCTATTCATGAAGTTAAAAGTAACATACAGAAATATCAAACACTTGTTTTGCCAAAAAGAAAGAGTTAATAATTCATAAAAAGTTGTTTTATTTTTTTTATTTTTTATTTATTTATTGTGTGTGTGTGTGTGTGTGTGTGTGTGTGTGTGTGTGTGTGTGTGTGATAAAATTCTAGCAATTAAAACACGTGACAACCTGCCCCAATGAAAACGTCACGACCTGCCTCTGACATTGATGAAAAATAACCTTCAGGCAAATAGTAGCCTATGAGTTCAACCTAGACGTCTGTAATTTCAGATTACGAAGAATGAAAATTAATGTTATTTTTAATATAAATTGTTGCTTTGGTGTTATATCATTATTGTATTTGTTTGTAATTTTAATTGCGATAAAGCATTTAATTGGACTTTTCAATCAAACATACAATAGGCTATACCTCTTGTGACACCCCGGTCCATATCTATGTTTTTATTAGCTATTATTTATTATTTCTCATGATAATTTCAGGATAAGTTGGTGTGTTAAATTATAATCAATAGGCCTATTAGTTGCTCCTGATGTTTCTGTATTCAAAGCTAATGTGTGTTCAAGAATGTTTAACGGTGACTTAAAATTCAATTTCAGATTTCAAAGTTTTTCATTTCAGTTACATTTTATCTGCATTTAACACTGATTAAAATAATAACAAACTTGTTTATCAATACGGATATGTTCCACATGCCAAGGCCTGCGGGATCTCATCCTGCGCGCTGTGCTGTAGCGGGTCACGCGCGTCCGGTGCGCATCTGTCGCGCGGCTGCTGTGCCTGAAGCTCGAGCTCAATACAACGAGTCATGGACTATACACCGCGTTAACGGCGATACCTCAACAACCGGTAAGCAAACAGAGCGCATTTTTCTGTCGTTTCGACATGTGAATTCGATTAGAGTGTCAGATAAGAGATGTATTTTGTTTTATTTGGCTTGTTTGCACGTCTACCAGGAAGTGTATGCAACCGACTGCGCAGTCAAAAGGCCTTTGTTCAAAAATACAGCGCGGTCATAGATTGAAAACCTTTTGGGATACGCTTGTGACAAATTTAGACAGTAATGCACACATTGTCATAATCGACATGGCTTTATATTTTATGAAATTCGTGTGTTTTCTCGTAAGAGGTTATTTAGCAAGAGCTATAGCGGCAGCAGCTCTGCTCTCATCTGTTGCCATGGTGACCGTGCAGCAGCAGAAGGAGTCTCCCTGCATGATGCTCATGTTTCATGGCTAATGTCACTGTATTCCGGTATGCTGACATGATTTCGAGTCAGTTTGTTTTGCTTTTACAGGTGATACATTTTTGAAGACAGGTGGCTTGGTGGTCTGTAAAAATGGAGTTGTATATCTGTGTAGGTCAAACAGAAGCAGGGTGTTTAATTGCATGATCATACGGTGTTATTTGGATCAACCTAAGATTAATGATACTGATTTTGCAGATCTGAAAATGTCTAGGTGGTTGTTGGTAAAAACACAGAAAAGAGAGGCTGAACATGAAGAGAGACAGATAGAGAAAAATAAGTACTTTATTGATTTAATTTTAGGGAGTCCCCACCAGGAATTATGTAGCAACCAGTGTCATAAAAAAATATTTAATCAATTCTCATTTTTTTCTGAATACAAACATAGCTGTAAACAATACCATATCTTATACCATATCCAACACATGCTTTGCTAAAATATATTATAATTTTATAGTTTCTATGTTTGATTATACCCTTAACTGTCACTATTTTTATGAAATGGCAGCTGCAGGTTTTTAGAGTTGGTAGGAATGTTTCATTTCATAATTTCACACTTATTTTAGGATTTTTATTTTTCTCCATGAAAGGCGAAACACTCTGGATGGATGGCTGGTATGCAAATTCACTACAGTGCAAATTTCCAATATATATATGCTTTTGCACTCAGCCCTGGTAATAGGTTTACAGCCTAGCCTTTTGTTCAAAATCCATCAAGAAAGCAAAATAATATTATTCTGGTTATTAGTACTGTACACATTAATAAAATAGTTATAAATTTGATGTGTTTTTGTGTCTGGCATAACTTTACCAGTAGGTATTTACACATACATAGAAAATGTGTAAATATTATTCATTTGTTCATTGATTTTCTATCTCTGTTTCATCAAATGAAAACATAAAGTTGGGATTGG
Source organism: Spinibarbus caldwelli (assembly GCA_039654775.1). Lineage (NCBI taxonomy): Eukaryota > Metazoa > Chordata > Actinopteri > Cypriniformes > Cyprinidae > Spinibarbus > Spinibarbus caldwelli. Next base: position 14,566,023 of record CM077232.1, read on the forward strand.
ATATCCAATCTAATCAGTTGTGTTATATTGTATACTAGGGATGGTAAGATTCACTGATTCGCGTTGGTGCATTGGCATAAAAGTTAACGATGCGATGCATTGATTTAAATAAGTGTGTATCGGATACAAGTTGGCATTTGTATCGTGATGCATCATTTCTAACATATTTGCATTGGTAAAAAAATCTATTTATTTATATATAATTATTAGTAGATGCTCTATATTTTTGTTATTTAGAAAGTGACCAATAATTTGTGACAATATTTTATATGTAGATTGATTTCTCCTCTCTAAACTGTTTCTCAAGTGCGTTCTCTCATTACCACTGCTGCTACGTGAATATTACATATCACAACATTATGGAGACCGAGACATGTCCTGAGAGTCACATAGAACATAGAACAACATGGCTGTCTGTCCTGAACCAAAGAAATAAAAATGAACTGTACCATGTTGAATTGCATAGCAATGAATGGCATAATTTTTCCATTGCATTGAATCGCATTGTGTTGAATCGAATTGAAAATCAGATTGCTCTGCATCGTAATGGGGTGAATCGCATCACATCGTTAGCTGCTTCATATGTATCTTTAGTGTATCGTATCGTTGGCTATACATTGAGATGCGTATCCCATCGGCTTCAGTTATGGAGATGCACATCCCTACTGTATACTGCTTCATATTCTGTAGCAAATTTTAGAAACAAAAAGCCTTTGGGGCAATAATTATCCTTCTCATAGCCTATACAATCTAATCTAAAACACAAACGGCTTATGTAATAAACGAGCCTAAAAACTCACGACACCAGCCACCATTAAAGTGTTTAGTGATTGCATCCTGCCTTTAGGCAAATAGTCCTTTCTGTAAAATTGAAACTAATTGTAGTCTTCTGCAACTTACTCCTACATTACTGCACTTACACCATGTAATTTTGTTTTCAGTTGTCTTCAAACCTCTATCAACATATGCTAACTGTAGCAATTACTTTGCAAATAACCTGTGACTACAATACATAGATAGAGCTGTTCTGAGGAGACCACTATGTTCTTGACATAAATGTAAAAACTTTTAAGATTCAACTTTCCATTGCAGGCTTCAAATTGTATCAAATGTTTTTACTGGCAGACTGGGGTAAAAAACATACCCTATTTATTGCATCAAAATTTGTTAATACTGCACTATAGTTAGGGGTGGATAATTTTATCAGTTGTTTATTCTTCATGCAGCAATATATTACTTTAATAGTTTTTATTAATAACCATTGCTATAGCTGATAACTTTGTCTAGTGCTCTTATGAATGTTTAGAACATGATTTGTGAACATTTAACTACTATACTGAATGACATAGCATAGACTTTTTCATGGCTAGTGTTTGCGTATTTCATTTAATTTCATTATGTAACCTACTTGTTCTACAGATCTGTGTAGGCCTACTAGTGTTAAATATTGTTTTTGACAGCGTTGATAATAACGTTTCTGACAGATAATATCATGTTTATCATATTTATGCTTTTCCCTTACCGAATGTCGATTTTCTCGTGGCAGCTGCCACTGGTCATTTCTGGCAGCCGCCAGATTTCTGGTGGCAGATGCCACTGGTTTTTCTCGCTGTTTTTGCTGTTTGCTCGGTAAAAACTACACTGCGTGCGGTGGTGTTTTTTTTTTTTTTAATGATTTTTTTTAATGACTTTTTTAAAGTTCCAACAATTGTATTATTATTATTATTATTATTATTATTATACATTTTTATGAATCAGCTGCCAGAGTTCGTGCCAGGAGTCACGATCGTTTGTCGCCGTTTATTTTTAAATAAAAGATTTGATTATGCATATTATATACCAGGAAGCAGATGCGATCAGAATATGAACCCAATAAGTTAAATTGCATAAGTATTTTCCCCATAAAGAACATACACACAGATAAGGAGTACCCAGCTGCCCTTAGCCAATATACGCACACACGCGCTCGCACACTAGTTATTAAATATTTGCTTGCATATTACTATATTAGCTGTTTATTAGTACTCATAAAGCACATACTATATTATACGTGATCATATTCTACATCTTACCCTATACCTGAACAGTAGGCTAATTAGGAGTTTATTGAGGAAAAGTTAATAGTGAGAATTGGAGCCAAATATATACACAAAAAGTGTGTATATATTGTAATATATATACAATATATATTGAAATAATCATGAGACCATTTTAATTGAGACGCTCAAGTTTTTATTGATTTTGTATTGATCATTGATTGATTTTTTTATGATCCTGAAGGATGACTTATTCTTCCTCGAATCTGGCGAAGATTTTATACTTTGATTTATCAATCATTTCTGTGCAGAACACCTCATAATCATTTTTTTTTCCAAAATACAAAAGTGAAAAGTTCCACCGGACAACTTTCGTCATAGTCACCCATCCAGCTCTGCAATTTGGATTGGCATGCAATTTGTTGGTCCTTTTCTAGTGAAAGGACACTAGGGAATTGTATTTCTCCATCCCAGTTTCTATTTCTGCACCAGTCAGCTGCAGTCCTGGCATCTCTCAAAAATGTTTTCCTGCTGTGAAAGAAGAAAGTATGGTCAAAATATTTGGTGTATATACAAATGTTACAATTAACGCCTCAAACATGTAGGCCTAGAGCATTTACAGTACATGACATAAATGATATTTTCTAACAATGAATGCTTTCTATAAATATTATAAATACATTACTTCCGTTTTTCATTATAAAATAACAGTAAAAATTGTTTGCAACAAAACGTACGAAAATTACACATCGTTTTGCAACAAATAAAACATTTTGCTACACTCACCATAGTTTAAGCATGCTATTTGTAGTAAAAACCGTGGCTATAGCCTACAAATGGTAATAAAAAAAAAACATTTCATTTCTCGGTGATCCCACATTTGTCCATTTTAATTTTGTAGCTATTACAAAAATTCTATACTTAATTGAACTGCCCAATTTCCATTCATCACTTTATTAATTTGCATGCATGAAATGAATGTAAAATAACCTGCCAAAATTTACATAACCTCAAAACCGCAAGGATCATAATTTAAGATGACTGAATTTCTGATGTTTGTGTGTTGTACGGCTTCTGTTATCAGTCGTTGCCTGCCATCAGTCAAGGCAAGGGAGGCAGAGTCTCTTCAGAGAAAAAAAAACTGTATGAGAAAATTATCGATATTACAAAAATAAATCAATGCAAGTATTACAAAATATGACATTAAAAAGTGTAAAAGTCACTAGTTTTTATAAAGTAATTCTGTCCAACAGCGACACCCGCTGGTAAAGTTAAAAGAACAGCTGGACATCAGTTGACAAATAAAATGTTTGTATTGTTACTGCCTTTTGTTATTATTCTGGAATAAATTTAAAAATACGTAAAAACACTAACTTGATGACATTTATTGGTTTTGATGAACAGAATATTACACAGTGTAAAAATATCATTGTATTTGGCCTTTTTAATGTAATGTTTATTTAACCAGGGAAATGTGACAACATATACACGAAGCCGGAGGCCGCAGAAAGTGCAAGACAGACTCATATTGAAGTAATAACTTACAAAGTACCAGGAAATCCCTAATATGGACAAAAGCGTCCATCTTCACTGTATGACCTGAATAAAAAGCAGAAACCTTTGGAAACGTGAAGACATTAAACACACGATTGCGACAATATATGGTTTATTTGTGCTTTTTTTCAACCATCTCCAGGTAATAAATAAAGTTTATGAAAAATTTAGTGCTACCTGACATAGCATTTATTACAGTACAGAAAGTATTCTGTCTTATATGTGATAAAAATGAAGAAAAAAAAAAACGTGTTTGTAGTACATTAACAAATCATTTATTGGTTATTGTTCAACAGTGTATCTGATTTCTAAGCCAATTAAAAGAAAGACATAAGAGAAAAAAAATCAAGTTTCCTATATTCTTATAAACAGTAGCCTATGTACAGTATATACATTTGTCCCACTCACTTCTGAAATTATGGCTACGCACCTGTGTAGACTATACACGTGCATATATACTGTCTATACAGCTAAGCACTCCTTATGTGTTCTTTATGGGGAAAATGCTTATGCAATTTAGCTTATTGGGTTCATATTCTGGTCGCATCTGCTTGCTGGTATATAATATGCATAATCAAATCTTTTATTTAAAAATAAAACTGTGTAGTTTACAGTACGGCGATAAACGATCGTGACTCCTCACACAAACTCTGGCAGCTGATACATACAAATGTATTATAATAATAAATAATAATAATAATAATAATAATAACACACCTGTGGGAACTTTGCATTATTAAAACACCATCGATCGGCACTATGAACAGTGTAGTTTCAAACAGCACCAGAAACGGCGAGAAAAAACCGTGGCATCTGCCATGAACTCTGGCAGCTGCCAGAAACGACCTGGCAGCTGCCACGAGAAATCTGGCAGCTGCCAGAAACGACCTGGCAGCTGCCACAAACTCTGGCAGCTGCCCAGAAGAAGCGCTACGACCTGTCACTGCCAGGGAGAGCACTGGCGCGACCACCGCGTTGTCCAGCTTATAAGCGCTGCATATGAGAAACATCAAACGGCAAATGAAACAAAAGCGTAATGAAACCGCACTACTCGTCCGAGCTGCGCAGCGCAGACCGTTTATCAGCTCGGATCAATAATTGAGCGCAGCGCAAGCAAACCGGTCTGAGCTCAGAACAGATTTACTCGGGAACCAATGTTGATCTTGCGACTTTATCACTGCACAGCACTGCGAGATCCAGCGAGAACCGTTTGAATTCGCCGCAGAATGAATTAGGTTGCTGCGAGATCCAGTGAGATGCATTCAAATTCTGCACAGAATTCTCTGTTATAAACAGATCAAACAGCACTGACGTAGAAATCCAGAAGTAGCAACGCTGACTATAACCAGGGCTTGAGAGGGGATGCGGGGGATGGCATTTCCCTGGTCGGAAAAAAAATGACAAAAAGCATCCCCTCTGTAAAACCAGCATCCCCCCTTACCATCCCCTTTGGATTATTAATTTTGTGTATTACGTAAAACTTATCATGCACATATGAAATGTTAAAATGATCTACTTATGATCATTTACGAACTAAATAACGGCGATTGGCCAATCAGAACTGGGTACTGTAACAAACTGCGCACAAGCTAGTCATTTTTCACGCAAAATAGTTCAAGCGCAACTTTGGAAGTTCTTTTAAAAAAAGACAAGAGAAAGCATGATTTTTCCTTGATTAGAACTTAAAGACATTCTCCCCAGCAGGCACCAGACGTCTATGTAATGTCAGGTTGACGTTGGACATGACGTCGGACAGACGTTGCATTTTGGTTGAAAATGAAAATCGGGTTGACGTCAAAATTTGACGTCAATTTGATGTTGACTTAACGTTGGATTTTGGTTGCACAACCTAAAAACAACAAAATCTCAACGTCAGCTGACCTCGATATTGGACATCAATTTAACATTGACATTAGACGTTGAATTTACGTTAAATTTTGGTCACCCGACGTCGCAACCAAAATTTAACCAAATATCAACGTCTTATGATGTTGTGTGCCTGTTTTGTGCCTGCTGGGTCATGACATAATGTATGTGTGACTGTAGGAGAGCTGACAATTATCCAATTGAGAGAGAGAGAGAGAGAGAGAGAGAGAGAGAGAGAGAGAGAGAGAGAGAGAGAGAGAGAGAGAGGAGAGAGAGAGAGAGAGAGAGAGAGAGAGAGAGAGAGAGAGAGAGAGAGAGAGAGAGAGAGAGAGAGACGTCTCGAGAGTCCAAAAGCATTCACTGCGCGATGAAGCCCATTAGAATACAGTTAAAATGCCCTTATAATTCCAGCAATGAAACAAAAATACCCATGTATGAGTTTTTACGTTTTTATATTCATTGCACATGCAATGTACTTTTCTATATATTAGCACATGTGCACGAGGCCATAAGCACAAACGTGCTATTAGTTTTATACAACTGTGCATTGAGCAACACGGTGTTTCATTCCGTGAATGAATCAGTTTTTGAACTAATCGAATGAGCCAGTGATTCAACGGTCTCACTTGTTTCGTTTCTATTGAATCAGCCGTTTTGAACGAATCGTTTGATATGAATGATTCAGTAAGTCATTTATTAAAACAGGGACTTGCTGCCACCTACTGGTTGTTTTATTGTCATATTTATTTATCCATGACAGACCTAAATCAGCCAAGGTGCCAGCACAAAAACACATTCAGCAAAATATTGTTTAATTATCAATATTGACCAAAATTCCTCTATTTCAGGCCCCAGAAGAAAAAAAAAAACTTATAAATAACAGTTCATTTAATAAGGCAAATTTTTCATTAAATAGAAACCTTTTTAAAAATGAGACCAATTTTGTAATCATTGTGTAAAATTAGCCACAGGAATTAAACGGTTAACTTACGGTTAAATTATCTTTATTTTTAATACACACAACACCACCACTCCAGCACTACCAAATCTGCTCCTGGCGCCACCATCTGTAGAACTTAGTGGTGCTGGTGCCACTGCTCTCAAATGTTAGTCTGGAGCCCTGTCAGTACGCACTTTAAATGTGAACCTTGCCATTGTTCCCAAATGCCCTTCGAATGACCTTGATGTAGTGTAATTCATGTTACATCGGACTTTTAAATGTTTACCAACTCCAGAAAAGCTCTTCGTCATGTTATACGATGTTTGACGCACGAAGGCCTGCCTGACCTTACTGGACATGACAGTTTGCTGGAGTGGATTTGTTCCTTTTGTGTTGATATCACATGTAAAGGTCAAGCTTTCAGCTGTTATGTGATGCAGGATTCAGTGACGGGACTCCTTTATAAAAAAAGAATAAAAGGCTAATGATGTTCTTGCAGGATAAACCTCAACTCCGCTGATCGGCTATCTTTCATATTGAATTCAGTTCCTCTCTATGCCGGGGATGAATGCACCAATGAGGAGCCTGACCGTGAGTAACCTGGTCCCACAATCCCATCCGTCCATGACTCCGCCACTCAGTGTTGCATATATGCCTTGTCTGATGTGGTGGACATTATTTGTCGATATAATTGTTCCCGTTTGGTACACCGTATGCCATGTTGACTAACTGTTGTGTGTTATTTACAGGGTATGCCTGATCGCATGTTATGTGCAGTGCTGGAGCAATTTCAGCTTTACTTTTCCCGTTGGTATGTGCGCTTTGTTTCAGTGAGTGTGTGATATCCATGTTTTATGATTGTCCTCGGTAAGAATGGCTCTTGTGCCAATATTATGCAGTCTCATTATCGGTCGCCTGTCGTTTGTGTTGTGCTGAAGATCCAGTGTGATCTTTGGAGAAGGTAAGTCTGTATTTCTATATCAGGTCAACAGTCTGTGTTTTATGTTATCATATGCTTGATTGTGTTTAATGGTGGCTGTGCAACACTACAATACATACTGTCTGGTACCATTCAGAGATGTGTCCTCATGTCGTACTGTACAGCCAAAATGAATACATAGCTCAAATCTGTTTGCATGCTGTAGTTACTAGATGTTTCTGTGCTTAGGACTTCTGATATGACACCTCCTCTTAGATGTTTTTTCATGCCACATAATTATAGCAATTAGCATTTAGCCTGTTATAAGCTTGGCTTTTTTTTCAAAACTAAATCTCTTTTAATTTTCTAATATTTTATTTTGTAATGTAAGTGCTTAGAGCACATATAGTTAGCATCTAATAAAGAATAAATCCAGTGGCTACAAAGAGAATTTGAGCTTTGGCTGATGTGTGGTTTAAGTTAGTATTTGTGGTCAATGTGCTTTTATCTTCCAGATCCACTCTCTCTATAGCACAGCGAGCCCAAGCATGCTGAAGAGGAAGCAGAGCTCGCGGGTCGAGGCCCAGCCCATGACCGACTTTGGGCCAGATGAAACACTGACAGACAGTGCTGACATAGTTTGGATCAACAAACCAGTATGTGAACAAATCTCTGAAACCTTACCATGTAGCTCTGCTTTACAATCATTTGTGGCCCACAAATAACTTTCAAGATTCAAAAAGGACAAAAAGCTATTATAAATGTAGCCCATCTTGTGTGCTATATTCCAGGTTTTCTGAAACCATACAATAGCTGTTTGTGAGGAACAAATTGACATTTATTCATTGAATATCCTCTATTGTACAGCAGATACCAAAATTTCACTGAATAATTGTTTGGCATAAGAAAACTCATATATAGCACACAAATCACAACAGACACTACACTCTCAGAAAAAAAGGTGTGAAAGCTGTCACTGGTGTGGTACCCTTTGAAAATGTACTAATATGTACCATTTAGGTACCAATATGTACACACATGTGTCTTTTAGGTATTAATAGTCACCTTTTATGGGGTAAATAAGAAAAAAGTGTACATTTTGTAATGGTGCCACCCCAGTGACAGTTTTTGTATCTTTTGTACTGAAACCATAAGGATGTTCCACATTCTAAAACAGATTGTGTTCTTTGTCCTCAGTGGGTTCATTCTCTCCTGCGGGCCTGTGCCATCATCAGTGTCATTTCGGTGTGTATGAATACACCTAAGACATTTGAGCACTACCCACCCCTGCAGTATGTCACCTTTGCCTTGGACACGCTGCTGATGTTCCTCTACACTGCAGAGATGATCGCCAAAATGCATATCAGGGGCATCATCAAGGTAACACACTCAATCAGCATTGTCACAATTTACAACAGAAATAGGATGAGGAAAAAAGACTGTGTCCTTTGGAAGTGAATAAAATGGACAGGTGGCTAAATAACTTGTGGACAGTTTAATTGGCGAATCAAGGGTAACAACCACACAGAGAGACACTGAATAAGTGAATCATTTGCTTCCTGAACCTGCAAAGAGATGCCTGGAAATTTCTTTATCTTTCTTCTGGCATGGAAAGCAGTAAGGTTTATGTAGAAGATAGAGTAATTAATTTGTTCCTTTAGACCTGAGATCGTGTAAGGACAGGGTGATTAACCTTTCAGCAATTATATGCGAAGTTAACACATGCATTTTAATTTTATTGAAGGAGGGTAACTCGCAGCATTATAATACTTGTGACCTCAACTCAGTTAATTAGGCCAGTATATTTGTTCTGTATTTCCATCTTTTGAGTGCATGTTATGATCTGTGAAATTCAGTGACTTGTTGTTTTCTATTTCACTGTTAGCAGGTATATTTTTGCCATTAGGTATTTTCTGGACTCAGAGGCAGCATTAGTTGCTAATGCAGTAGACTAAGCATCGAATTAATGTAAATAATTCATTATCTGTTGTGAATTAGGCCATCTATTTTAATCTTAAGTAACTCATTCATCAGCATAAACATTATTCCAAATTCAGTTCCCGTTTATAAAGTCAGTCAGACCTTTACTTAGTTTTTAAGCTATCCATTTAATAAATCATATTTTTTGGCCTAGTAATCAGTGTGAGATCTGAGCACCATAGCTGATCAGAGGATCTGAAATGTCTTGGGAGAACAAGAGCTTCAGCCACTGAAGTATCTGTCTCTCTGTCAAAGAAAAGCCACCGGTGCATGAAGAGAGTCTGCACTCAAGCAAACAAACCTGATCACGTCACACCTCTGATGTCATTTCCTGTGCCCCAGCTGCATGTGCGAATAGGTAGTTGACATGACAAACCCTGTGGTGTGACATGCAGCAGTTTATTTAAAACAAATCTTTAATGACTTTATATGTATCAAGAGAATATATGGAATATTTGTACTTTCAAAAAAAAAAAAAGTATAAATATATGATATACTACGATTCAAAGGTTTGGGGTCGCCTAGATATTTTAATGTTTTAAGTTTTATTATGTTCACCCAGGTTGTATTTATTTGATCAGAAATACAGTAAAAATAGTAATATTGCATTTTTTTCCTATTTTAATTTTTTTTTTTTTCGCACGATCCTTTAGAAATCCATCTAATATGCTGATTAAAAATAGTTGTGCAGATTAATATTATTTGTGAAAACCGTGATACATTTTTTCAGGATTATTTGATAAATAGAATGTTCAGAAGAACATTTATTTGAAATAGAAATGAAACAGAATTAGTCACATTATAAATACCTTTACTGATTTTATTTCTTTAAAAAGGTATTTTAAATCATAACAGGATTGTTTAAAATGAACTTGTGAAAGCTTAAAGAAATGCTTTTAAGAGACCAGTAACATGAATGAAAATATATGGGTATGTTATGCATCCACTACCTCAATATAAAGGACTCCTAGCTCCTGTTTTTGGTTTGTCATTATTATTTACAGTATTCTTTGTGTGCTTTAACACTAGAGACATAGTTTGATAGTTCTCATTACACATATTTTTTGTACCATGTTTAGGTCTTCTAGCGCACACTTGTTAGTCAGTGTCTGGCAGGATAAATACTCCGAAGTGCTCACACTTCCGTTTGCTGAATTTTGCTGGCTCTGTTGTTAACAGCTGCCACAATTTTTCATTAAACCGGCGGACCAGCTGCCACTCACCTGTGGACTTTCATTTACAGCCTGTGTCTTATCACCTGTCTCTGTTTCTAGGGAGAGAACTCCTATGTTAAAGACCGCTGGTGCATGTTTGATGGCTTTATGGTGGTCTTCCTCTGGGTCTCTCTTGTGCTTCAGGTAAGGAAATTAACTTCAGTGTTATTTCCCAAGTAAATTGTTTCTTTCAAATTAAAAAGAACTGAGCTCCATGGGGAACTCCGCTCATCCACTTGTTCCTCTGAATGGTCTCAAGGTGTTTGAAATAGCAGAGATTGTGGACCAAATGTCACCCTGGGGAATGTTACGCATACCGAGGGCCCTCATTATGATTCGAGCCTTCCGAATCTACTTCCGATTTGAACTGCCGCGTACCCGAATAACCAACATTCTCAAGTAAGAGCCCCACGAGCCCAAAGAATGGGAGAAATGTCAGCTTGTTTCCATATCAGCCATTTAAAATTCACTTCCTTTCAGGCGGTCGGGGGAGCAGATCTGGAGTGTGTCCATATTTTTGCTCTTCTTCCTGCTCCTGTATGGAATCCTGGGAGTTCAGATGTTTGGAACCTTCAATCATCACTGCGTCACCAATGATACCAAGAGAAAGTAAGCAAGTTTCATCATTGTATTCTTTAAACTGCGGAGCCCGTTTTTACCATGGAATAAAAGATTAAAAAGGTAATTGTGACTTGATATCTCATAACTTTTTCTCAGAATTATAAGATATAAATTCCTTGAGATTACATCTCACAATTCTGCATTTATATCTCATAATTATGGGTTTACATCTTGCAGTTCTGTTTTTTGTTTCCCCCACAAAATAAAAAATTAAAAAAGGTAATTGCAACTTTTTATCTCAAAATTCTGACTTTTTGCTAGGGATGCATCGATCCGATACTCAGTATCGGTATCAGCTCCGATACTGGCATTTTCTGCCGGATCAGGTATTGGTCAGACGAGACCGATCCAAATTCGATATTGGGCCAGTTTTACTAAACAGGGCAAATTAGCACGAGAGCGCAATTCCAAAACAGTGCCGATGGGTGTGGAAATTTCTTCGGGTGATTTACTAACAACACACAAATTAAAGAACATAGACGCAACATCTCATTTACATATTGACTCATGCAATATACCAAGCGCAGCACAAATTAGCGTAGTCGCAAATAAAGAATATAGAAATAAAGAAGCCACAGTACATTGAAAAGAACCGGAGGCCCAAAAATGAAGGTTTGCAAGAAGTTTTTATAGACCTTGTATTGCGTGACTCCTAGTTGAGGGTTCCAAATCGTCTTTTATTTCCTGAAGCAAATTAAAAATAACATGGCTTGACAAACTATATGTTCGGATAATGTGTTCTGGCATTCCAAATAAATTAATACATGTGGAAAAAATCCTCTCCCTTCTACCACGTGCTCTCTGTTCTCTGTGGTGCCTCCTCCTAGCAACAATAATTGCAGCTATTTCAAGCACAAAATAGTTAAAAAAATATACTTTTTGGGGGCGTAAAATAATGGCTCAAATACCAGCAATCTGACGAGTCAAACTTTAGTAAATCTTGTTGTGTGATTCATTTTAATACTCTCCTCCCATAAATTTTGCGTCTGAAAGGGAAACTCCTACAAATGCATATTCATAAAGGTGTCCACACCTTTTCAGTGCTAATTCGTCACTGCACGTCTTTACTAAATCCTGACAGTGCTATTTTAACACCAAAAGACCGTTTGAACTGGCGCAAGCTGTTAGTAAAACTGGCCCATTGTGTGTATAGTATTCTGTGTTATTTTTAAGCCCCACGAAAGGCACAAAATCATTATAAAGCACCATAAAGTTTTCTTATGATAGATAGGACTCCCATCTATCATATGTTGCCGCCTCATTATTGTGCTATACATTTAAAAGAAATGTCTTTTAGTTTTGTAGTATATATTTATATATAAATATATTTACTTGCTTTTAATGAATGTATTTTACAACAATACAAAGAGCAATGTGTAACATTTTGCCAGATTTAGTCCTACACTTCATACTCCTATATTATTTTGTTCCCCACTAAATAATGTTATTTCTCTAAAGGTTTAGATTTTATAAAATTATTGTGCAGTTATGATTTTTCTAGAATAACTTTTCCTACTAAACTAGTTTATAATAGTATTTTTGTCGTAGATTATGATTATATATTTTTTCATTTTTTTTCATTAAAATGAAGTTAACTATACGTAGCAGATTGTGTTTATCACACAAAAGAGTGACGATCAGGTCAACACAGAAGTATAGAAATTCTACATTGATTTAGAAAAAATTGCGCTAGTATCGGATCATTTCGGTATCGGCTGATGCTCAGAATTTTCTGGATTGGATCAGATCGGATTGGTTCTAAAAAAAATTGTATTGTTGCATCCCTACTTTTTGCTGCGTTTATATCTCGCAGTTCTGAGAATTGTGAGAAAAAATGTCAGAATTGTGAGATTCAAACTCAGAATTGTGAGAAAAATAGTCTGAATTGTAAGATAAAAAGTCGTAATTATCTTTTTGTTATTTTTTTATCCCATGGCAGAAACAAGCTTCCATATTAAATCCAATAAAATCCGCTGTCTTAGATTTAACTTATTTTACCAAGAAGTCAAGAACTTCTCTTTGTGTGGGGAGTTTTATCACACTCCTTTTGGTTTATTATCCCTGGGATGAATCAGGGGATTTAACATTATGCTGCAGTTTTTCCTGGCATCAGCACAAGATAAGTATGCGTCTGTTGCTGTACACCTCCCACACACATCTGTTCTTTGGAATATAAATCCCATCAGCAGCTGTAAACGGTATTAATAACAGATCATCATTTTCATCATGTGATGTCACGCCTCATAAACACTAAACAGTAAGAACAGCCACATTATATGATACGTTTTTCTGAATTTCTCATTTCACATGGAGGTTCTTGATAAGCCAACAGAAATTCATGTCTAAAAATTAACAGTAAATCTTGCTAGAACACTCGCACGCATCCCAACTTAAGGGCGTGACGAAAGCAGGGTTGAGCGCAGTCTTAATGCAGTGTGTGTATGGAGCTGTGGAGGTGGTTCTCTTTTAAAACCCAGGCCTATTTAATATTCCCTTGCAAATGAGTGGCGTGTCAGAGCCGGCTCTAAAACAAAGAGCCTAAACCATCAGCAACAGAGGAGTGTGCTGAGCACTAATCAAAATAATTAACGTTTCCTGTGTTGCCTGGGCGTCGTACACATGCTCGCCTCATTTCAGCAGGCTGGCCTCAATCCGTCTATGTGCATGAGAGAAAAGATCTCCTATATTGCAAGATATCTCACCCTGACCCTTCATTGACATTCAACATATCATTCAAAAAGGGTTAGGCATAGGTTAAAAATATTGCCTGGCATATAATATATGTGTACAGGCAGGATTTTCATGCATCACACAAGTGAAAGTGTATTTCAGAAAAACTCGTTGATTATCTTGCAGAACTACAGTATGTGTCCTTGGCAGGGATTTGAATCACACAGGGATTCAATGGAATAAACGTGCAAGGGAGTTTACCAGACTCGTGTCTGTTGGGGATACATTTTTAGATTTGATGTCACAACGTTTTATTTTTCAGGTGCTTAAATATGGATGAGAACAGGCCTCATGACCTTGCCAATCATGAACTGTCACCTTGTTCAGAAATTGTCCCATACATTTCTCTCAATTACAGACATAGGCTACAGCATGTTATGACAGGTGGTCAATATGTCACAATCTCTTTTTCTGTCTCTATGCCATTTAAGTGTAGAAAATTTACTAATAACACCATTATTTTTTTTTATTTAAGTCATGAAAGAAGTGTTAATCAAAAGGCATGTCCATTTTCAAATAAAATGAATAATATGTGGTGTTATTAGTATCTTTTGAGTTGTGTTTGTTATCAGTTTCTTCACAGGGATGATCTCTTCGGCGGATTATTTATCACTGTATAATTAGAGCTATTTTGATTCACTGTTGTGTCTCTGATTGGCCTTTGTGATACTGCAATCAATGATCTCCACTCATTTCAGAGTCCTTAATAAACAATTTGAAAGTATGTCTGGCGAGCCAATTTGAAATCATTAATTTTCATTAGAGACATCAAGTGCCTACTGAAGTAACACCTGTGGCCCAAACTAAAGCTGTCTGTGTGTGTTAGAATTGGTCAATTTTAACCATCTTTCTGGAAATACCATCATGTAAGATTCTATTAATGTCATCAGAAAAATACAGTTGTCATCTCTATTTAGAATGCTAAATACTGTTCTGTTAAATACAGTTCAGCTACCAAATAGAGCAGATACAGTGTATAACCTAAGCAACATATATAAAAAAAAATCTGAAAATCTGAGAGCATGAAAGTAGCAGGAGTGTTAAAAAAATACAATTTAATTCCTTGAAGCTTCAATACAAATATTATCTGTCACTATAGTAACAAACATTACTTTCAAGAACAGGACTGATTTCAGTAAAAAAAGGAATTTTTCTCTTGTTTTCCAGTAAAATATCTGAACACCCTTAAAACATTAACATTTATTAAAGATAAAATGAGAGCTTAAATCACATAAGACATTAAGACTTGTTTCAGACAATATATTTTAAATTTTATTTTTTGTACCCTTTGGCAAATAGTATTCAATTTTTTTGTTCAAAACAAGAAAAAAAAATGTACCAATTAAGATAATTTAATTTAATAGATACTCTCTGAATATAAGTCTTCTCAAGTAAATGTTTTAAGAAAATCTTGTTTTATTCAAACCAAGACACAAACATAGTGTGTATGTGTGTGTGTGTGTGTGTGTGTGTGTGTGTGTGTGTGTGTGTGTGTGTGTGTGTGTGTGTGTGTGTGTGCGTGTGTGTGTGTGAAAAAAAACTGATTTAAACAAAACTGTGTTTCTCTTCTAAACTTGATTTCTTTTAATTGTCTAAAATGTGCAATCTACTGCATGAAATTATGTAGGGCAAATGTGAACTCAAAAATAATTTTAGCTGTTGACAAACTGGATTCCCAGCACGCTTTGCATGGGACTTAATGTGAATAGTAAAAATGTCATTATTTTATGTGTTTTAGAGCAAGATGAGAAAAGGGGGAGACTTGATATTGTTTAATGTTCTGGGTGTTTTGATAAAAGTATTACTTTAATAATTAATGTTATATGTACATGTAATATAATATATAATATATAGCATTATATACAGGTGCATCTCAATAAATTAGAATGTCGTGGAAAACTTCATTTATTTCAGTAATTCAACTCAAATTGTGAAACTTGTGTATTAAATAAATTCAATGTACACAGACTGAAGTAGTTTAAGTCTTTGGTTCTTTTAATTGTGATGATTTTGGCTCACATTTAACAAAAACCCACCAATTCACTATCTCAACAAATTAGAATATGGTGACATGCCAATCAGCTAATCAACTCAAAACACCTGCAAAGGTTTCCTGAGCCTTCAAAATGGTCTCTCAGTTTGGTTCACTAGGCTACACAATCATGGGGAAGACTGCTGATCTGACAGTTGTCCAGAAAACAATCATTGACACCCTTCACAAGGAGGGTAAGCCACAAACATTCATTGCCAAAGAAGCTGGCTGTTCACAGAGTGTTGTATCCAATCATGTTAACAGAAAGTTGAGAGGAAGGAAAAAGTGTGGAAGAAAAAGATGCACAACCAACCGAGAGAACCTCAGCCTTATGAGGACTGTCAAGCAAAATCGATTCAAGAATTTGGGTGAACTTCACAAGGAATGGACTGAGGCTGGGGTCAAGGCATCAAGACACACAGACGTGTCAAGGAATCTGGCTACAGTTGTCGTATTCCTCTTGTTAAGCCACTCCTGAACCACAGACAACGTCAAAGGCGTCTTACCTGGGCTAAGGAGAAGAAGAACTGGACTGTTGCCCAGTGGTCCAAAGTCCTCTTTTCAGATGAGAGCAAATTTTGTATTTCATTTGGAAACCAAGGTCCTAGAGTCTGGAGGAAGGGTGGAGAAGCTCATAGCCCAAGTTGCTTGAAGTCCAGTGTTATGTTTCCACAGTCTGTGATGATTTGGGGTGCAATGTCATCTGCTGGTGTTGGTCCATTGTGTTTTTTGAAAACCAAAGTCACTGCACCCGTTTACCAAGAAATTTTGGAGCACTTCATGCTTCCTTCTGCTGACCAGCTTTTTAAAGATGCTGATTTCATTTTCCAGCAGGATTTGGCACCTGCCCACACTGCCAAAAGCACCAAAAGTTGGTTAAATGACCATGGTGTTGGTGTGCTTGACTGGCCAGCAAACTCACCAGACCTGAACCCCATAGAGAATCTATGGGGTACTGTCAAGAGGAAAACGAGAAACAAGAGACCAAAAAATGCAGATGAGCTGAAGGCCACTGTCAAAGAAACCTGGGCTTCCATACCACCTCAGCAGTGCCACAAACTGATCACCTCCATGCCACGCCGAATTGAGGCAGTAATTAAAGCAAAAGGAGCCCCTACCAAGTATTGAGTACATATACAGTAAATGAACATACTTTCCAGCAGACCAACAATTCACTAAAAATGTTTTTTTTTTTATTGGTCTTATGAAGTATTCTAATTTGTTGAGACAGTGAATTGGTGGGTTTTTGTTAAATGTGAAAAAAAAAGTCGTGACGTATTGTCAAGTATGGTGACCCATACTCGAAATTGGTGCTCTGCATTTAACCCATCCAAGTGCACACACACAGCAGTGAATAGTGAACACACGCACACACACACACCGTGAACACACACCCGGAGCAGTGGGCAGCCATTGCTCCAGCGCCCGGGGAGCAATTGGGGGTTCGGTGCCTTGCTCAAGGGCACCTCAGTCATGGTATCGAAGGCAGAGAGAGTGCTGTTCATTCACAATCCCCACCTTCAATTCCTGCTGGTGCGAGAATCGAACCGGCAACCTTCAGGTTACTAGCCCAACTCTCTAACCATTAGGCCACGACTTCCCCAAATAAATTTGGGCAGACCATTTTGAAGGCTCAGGAAACCTTTGCAGGTGTTTTGAGTTGATTAGCTGATTGGCATGTCACCATATTCTAATTTGTTGAGATAGTGAATTGGTGGGTTTTTGTTAAATGTGAGCCAAAATCATCACAATTAAAAGAACCAAAGACTTAAACTACTTCAGTCTGTGTGCATTGAATTTATTTAATACACAAGTTTCACAATTTGAGTTGAATTACTGAAATAAATGAACTTTTCCGCGACATTCTAATTTATTAAGATGTACCTGTATAATAGTTATGTAAATATGTATGTATTTATTTATTTATTTAAACTTCTGTGTCCTGTACAGGGCAATTAGAATCACACCTGTTAGTAAATATGGTTGTCAGTCCCAAATGCTGACTGTGTAAATGTTGCCAGAGAGGAGCAGGAGAACACTGCTAGTCTGTGAGAAAACACCAGATGGCCTGTTACAATATAATGGTTAATTTGATCAGATTTAACATTTGATGATTCTTTGAAAACACACTCTGGTCTTTTTCCAGTCATGTGACATGGAACAGCCTGGCGATCCCTGATACACACTGCTCTCCGAACGGGGAGGGTTATCAGTGTCCGGCGGGGTTTATGTGTGTGGATCTGGAAGACTTGGGACTCAGCAGACAGGAACTTGGATACAGTGGCTTTAATGAGCTTGGTGAGTCATTGTGATGCTTCACATTTGTCCATCTGCAATGATAAAATGATGTGAATTTTTATTATTAGTTTTTCTTAATCTCTTTTACATGTGGAAAATTTCTTCTGCTTTTGCTAAAAATGTAATATTAGGAATATAAATAATATGAATTATATGAATATCATTGAATTTTTTTCCTCAAAGCCAGATTGGACACCCCTGCCATACACTAAAAGCATTGTCCCTGGCCTTTTTACTAGGAAATTTAAATTCGCTTGGTTTAGTTTTAGTTGTCTGTGGAAAATTATACCATCTCTGCCCTTTGCAATTATTTACAGTGATTAAGAGCAGTTATGTCCAATTTTGACTAAGTGTGATTAATTGTAGCATTATTGACTGAAGCATTTTCAGTTGATCTATGCATACTGTGCAAACAAACATAAACACATAAATGAATGCCCTCTGTCGCTACATTTAGGAAATGTAATATTTTCATCAAAGCTTATATTTCAAAGCATTGTGAAGGCAGCTTCACGAATAAACCAGTTTATTTAGGCACCTTGATCTGTACGAAGCAGCATACCACATTTTTATCGCTCCCATTTGAAATAAATCCACTAGAAAGGTACACAGAGCAGTACCACTAATCTCCAAATAGCCATGAAGGGAGGCTTTTCCCTAAAAAAACAGTTGTGGCTTTGAACCGTTGACTTACAGAACATAGAGATCTGCGAAAGGGCCCTTCTTCGTCCTCTTTATAGAGTTCAGTACACAGATAAGTCATGTGTAAGTCAACCAGAACAGCTCCTGCATCAGTGATCTGTCGTCCATTCATCCGTGTTCACAGTGTGGTTTGCAGCCTCAACAACATTGCCTTGTTTGGTCTTCCAAGATTCATGGATGCAGAAACAAAGTATGATTGGGAAAAAGTCCAATGTCAGGGTTAATATATTTTCTTTTTCTGCTGATCCAGTTGGACTGCCAACGTTTTCGTTGACCCCACCACAAAATTAAGTCCCATGTTTTTTTTTTAAATTATTATTTAAATGAGTTAATTATTTAAATGCATCTATTTTATTTATATTAAATCTAGTTTTTGTTGGTTTATTTAATTAAATTAATTTAAAATGGTATTAACTGAGTTGTAGGAATATATTCAAATCTTTTGGAATATTAGTGTTTAAGGATTGTTGAGCTATTGTCTTTTTTTCTTAGAAATTAAAGTCTTAGTATACTCTCTTAGGCCATTCAGGATGAAATGGGAATAGAGTTTCTTTCCCCCTTTTGCTAGGCATCTCTGGATACAGTGATTTATCCCTAAGTGATTTTTAATGAGAGTCTTTAGTTTGCCAAGTGCATTTCGTTCTAATTCATCCAGGGAAAGACTCTGTTACTTTTTATACTGAAGTATGTGCTTTATCTAATGTGAATTACATATCGATTTAACACAGTTTTGAGACAAAGCCAAGTGAAATAGTGTACTTCATTAATATAGGTCCCTGTAAAGGATATGTTGTATGGTTGGTGAAGCTAACCTTTACAGGGCTCTGCCAGTGTCCTTGGCCCATTCTGCCACTGGACCTTGTTGGAAATGGCAGGAAGCAGAACTGAGTGGCATGCTTCCAGTTGGCCTTTGGCAGCCATATCGCAGCACGGCATCATGGGTCACCGTGAGTGCAGAGATAGCATCAGTGAGGGCTTGGAACTAGAGAGCATCTCAAACACTGTGTATATGAAATGAGTCATTTGTAAATGCTGTGTAAGAAACAGTGTTATTTTACTACTGTTTATACACTACTGTAGTATCTATTAATATTTTGAATTAGGCCTAAGTTTTATTTGTATACATATATAATGTATATTTAAATTAAATTTTATTATATGATGGTGCCACATCCCTCTTCATTTTTTATTGTATGGAAAAGATAATCAAATTCTCAACTAAACATCTCCTTTTGTGTAACGCAAGGTTTGTAACAGTGTGAGGGTGGCTAAATAACTGAATTAATACTGTAAATAACAACAGACTATTCATTTAAGTTCCTTGAGGATTTGTCCTCTTTGCTCTCATCTTTTAAGAAATCACACTTGTATGATTAAAAAGACATAATACAACATAGCCATGAAAGCAATCTGTCCTTGACCGTGTAGTTCTTCTTTTAGCCTAGTTCCTTTGATACACAGATACTTTTAGACTCCAGCACAACATGGAATCAAAGAGTACTTTAGAAGTGAGGATAACCATCTCATTCAGCTGTTTGGAGAGAGAAACGCATAGCTGGGTAATAGGAAGCACCTGACAAGGTTCACTAATGCCAAGACTGTGTTTATGTCTGAATTTTTGTGTCTCAGTGCCAAGTCAGACCACTCTGGGGGCACAAGAACATCTCAGACATGGGCTTCTCCCCCTCCTCTGTCTTCTCGCGTCATAACCCTTCTTGTCTCCTTTTGCAGGCACCAGTATATTCACCGTATATGAGGCCGCGTCTCAGGAGGGATGGGTCTTCATCATGTATCGAGCCATCGACAGCTTCCCACGCTGGCGCTCGTATTTCTACTTCATCACTCTCATCTTCTTCCTCGCCTGGCTGGTCAAGGTGGAAAAATCCTTTTCTTCTCACGCTAGCGATCTGCAAAAACTTCGTCATAATCTGCACATGGGTTCTTCTTCATTTCTAGACATAGAAAAGTGAGGGTTATTCTAGGAGTCTAAAATATTGTGTTATATTATACTCAGGATGTTATTTTTTTTTTTTCATTCAGTGCAGTTGTTGTGTGCATACACGACTAGTGAGAAGTTTGGGGTCAGTAAGCTTTATAAAGTTTTGAAATATGTAACATAGGCTCACCAAAGATGCATTTATTTGATCAAAAATACAGTAAAAATATAAATATTATTACATTTTAAAATAATTATTTTCATATTATTTGAATATATTTTAAGATATGTATTTCTTTAATGGCAGAAGTAAATAAATGTTACATCCATCAGTTTGTAACAAACAGAATTAAACCTCATTAAATGTTGAAGATAACAGTGTTACATATGATATATTATACGTATTTTATCATTAAAAGATATGTGTTCAAACTTTTCACTTATATGCCAGACAACAAGAACAAGCAATCAATAAAATCATAATTTCTGGGCATTCATTAACTTTCTGTGATTTCTTTTACTTGTGTTCCCAGAACGTGTTCATCGCTGTGATTATAGAAACATTTGCTGAGATCAGAGTGCAGTTCCAGCAGATGTGGGGGTCCCGGAGCAGCACCACGTCAACAGCTACTACACAGGTAAACCAAACACACTTACGCACATGTGCACAAAAAGCAAGCTTTGGTGTATGACTCATTTCCCATATTTGTTAATCTCTTTGATCAATATGTATGGGCAGATGTAAACCAACTAAAGCAAAAATATCAAAACCTTCAATATCAGCATTTATGATTATTAAGCACAGAGCAATACACACCAACGCAGACATCTGAAGGAATTCTTCCCATAATTCCCTGGAGGCTGTGAGTCTGGCTTCCCTGGCCTTCAGCAGGCAGGATACACCCGACAGCAAGCTGTTTTTTTAAATAAATTTGGCTGCTTGTCAGGTGGGGGCCCCGAACGGCACAGAGAGATCTGATTGGGCGGCTGGCAGACTCAAGGGTGAGTCATAGAGGAACGTTGCTGAAAGTGCAACAGACCGAAAGAGAGAAAAAGACAGAGTGTGTATGTGTGTGTGTGTGTGCGTTTGCAGTTCTGTCATTCAGCCTAAATTTGATGTGACTGATCAACTGAAAGGATAGAGAGAATCAATTAACCCTAAATGCTCTTGCTTTTCTGCCTGCAATCCTCTCCTGTGGGGAAACCTGTCCTGTTGATTTTATACAACCATTGCCTACCTAGTGTTTGGTGAGAAATTCACACTAACCAAGCTAATGGTGCAAATGCACAGAAAATCTGGAGCGGGGGCGTGGTGTGAAAAGTTGTGTGTGTAATTGTGTGAACTGAGGCATAGTGTCTCCTTCACTGCGCCAGCCACAGTGCCAGAGCCAGTCCTGGAGCAGAGCCTTGGAGGTTGGCATGAGTGGAGCTGGCAACACTTTTGGCAGCACAGGAGTGACCTGATCACCATTATTCAAGTCTTATGGCTGTAGAAGTGCCCTCTGGGAAAAAGAAGGGCTATAGCACATTATTCTAGCACTTCTTTAATGGGGTAGATCTCGTTAAGAAATATCTGATCTGATATTTGTGATGAAATCCGAGAACTCTTTGACTCTTCCATAGACAGCAAGGTTACTACCACGATCAAGGCCCAGAAACATAGCAAGGACATCAGTAAAATAGTCCATGTGACATCAGTAGTTCAACCGTAATTTTACGAAGCTACGAGAATACTTTTTGTGCGCAAAGAAAACAGAAGTAACGACTTTATTCAACAATTCTTCTCCTCATCCAGTCTGCTGTGGCAGTCCTCCATTTTGGACAGTATCACGACGCATACACGCACTTCCGTTTTGTGAAAACAACGCATGCGCTTGCTGACGCATGTCCGTGTTGACGTAAGCAGCAGCGCCATGCGCATGCGTTGTTTACTGATGTCACATGGATTATTTTACTGATGTTTTTGCTACGTTTCTGGACCTTGATTGTGGTAGTAACCTTGCTGTCTATGGGAGGGTCAAAGAGCTCTCAGATTTCATCAAAAATATCTTAATTTGTGTTACGAAGATGAACGAAGGTCTTACAGGTTTGGAACGACATGAGGGTGAGTAATTAATGACAGAATTTAAATTTTTGGTTGAACTATCCCTTTAAATTTTTTAATTAAAATCAGAATATACAGTATATAATCCTCGGATATATAAATACTATATAATGAAATCTATAATTTCATATACTTGTGTATTTTATGTTTTTATTTTATTTCTATTGTATTATTTTAAAAAAAAAGGTTTTATATACTGTACCATTCAAAAGTTTGTATATTGAGCCTCAAAAGTTTAAGTCGGCAAGATTTGTCCATGTTTTGTAAAAGATGCTTACCAAGGTTACATTTATTTATTTATTTGATCAAAAATACAGTAAAAACAATAATATCATGAACATTTTTTTTTGCATATTTTTGTGTTTGTTTTTTTTGTTTTAATATATTTTAAAATGACAATTATTCCTGTGATGACAAAGCATGTAGAACTTAACTGCACTGAAGCACTGCACTGAAGATAGCAATGTGCTGAAACGTCTGCTTGCTCGTGTCCATCTGTTTTTAACGCACATGCACTTTGCACTTTTTGCACAATGCAATTTATAAAATAAAAAAGATGTTTTTGTAGACTTTTCCAGGCTTGAGTGGATCAGTGTGCGGTTAGCCACCTTCTTGTTCATTTTCATGTGATGACAAAGCACTCATTACTCCAGTCTTCAGTTTCAGATCCTTCAGAAATTACTTCAATATGCTGATTTGGTGCTCAAGAAAAAATTTCCTTTTATTATCAATGTTGATTCTTTGGTAAATAGAACATTCAAAACTACAGCATTATTTGACACTAAATGGGCAAAAGAATTGAGACACACCTCACAATTATTGAATAATTATTAATTATTGAATTTAGTTGTTTCAGTAAGGCCCATTACCACAGGTGTAAAGTAGAAGTGTTTATGAACAGAAGCAACTCACTGTCACCAAGTGCTGAGGTGCATGGTGCATAAAAGTCACTACCGCTCTGGCAATTCCATAGCTCCAAACTTCTACTGGCATTAAAATCAGCACAAAACTGTAAATAATAAATAATGAATAAGAAATGATAATGGTATGGCTGTATGGCCACGGATTCTTAAAATGGAATACAGTTCAATTGTAAATCTACAGTAAAGCTTTCCAAAAGCAATAAGGCAAATCTCATTCTGAGGACACATAGTTGAATTGTCTTCAGTAGCATACAGTTTTCCAAACGCAATGCCATTTATGAAACTTTGAATCAATTCCTTACCTGTAATGTCTGCAGCAAAAACAGTATAATGCAGTCTTTTGCTCTTGGTCTAGGAGAGGCTATTCTAAGGTGCTGACACTTCACAGGGAGAAATGGCTAAGGAATGTGTGAAAGTTAATTTTCACTGTATTTTTCTACCCATTTGTTTTAAAAAAGAAAAGTTTTTTTCCAAAAAAAAATTACATTTGTACCGACATAACTTTTTACGCTTACTGTATCTCTGGGTTAACGTTCCTTTAAAGTGTCAAATTTTAAAAATGTTAACTGTTGACTGTAGTAAAGAAGTTAAATAATGTTTGTACAATTTAGGACTTTATTAACGTGTTTATTAGAGCAAGTCGCAATGTAATTGACCCCTTAAATATGCAAATAAGAACAGTAACCCAAGGTTTAGAAATCTAAAGTGTGAAATGTCGAACCCTGACTACTTAAAAATTAAAAATGACCCTGAATTAACAAATACAAATGTGAAAAGCCCAATAAGGCTCTTCGAATTTGCCCATAGAACTATAGACAGTGCTGTGACCTTGAAAACAAAACAACCTTTCTGTGTCTTCATTTTAATTACGTTGAAATGTCTTATTGAAGAAAAATCTCTTAGGGTACACAAAACCTTGGTTTTTTGAGTGTTAGACAATACGACTTGGAATGATGCCTTTAATCTGAAAGAAGTAAAAAGAAAATAAGTTTCTCCTGGGGCCTGATGATACTCTTTGGAAATATTTGCACCATCCCTTTTGTGACTGTCTTATAAAAAATAATATAATTCAATAAGGGCCCTTAAGAAGATTACCACATGAATGGCAAAGTTATAATTACAAGACTATGAGGGGAAACTTTTAAAATATCTATTTATGTAGGTAACCTTTTTAATCTGTCAGAGCTGAAGGGGCATTGTGAGCTTAAGGACTGTCATTTCTCATGGGTTTAATTGGTTATCTATTCTTCTGAACTGATAAAAGACAGACATAAGTGGAACAGCAGCAGTGCACATTAGGAACAGCCATAAGCACACTTTCACTTCTGCGCTGGCGGGTGGGGATACAAACAATGGGAGGGGGGCGCAAAATAAGGTCTAAAGCTTGATCTATTTTAGGAAAATGCATGGCAACATTTAATGTGAAACATAGATGTGCATGGCATGTAACATCTTACACCTTTTGTGCTATGGCTATGAATAATACATTGAATTATGTGGTCTGATGAAGAGAGGTGGGCTATTAGTTTTCTAAACAATCAGTTTTATTTAGATTTTCACATGGCAGACAATAAAAAGGCTTCAAGTACAGAGCCGTCTGACAGCTCTGGGCTGTGTACATATGGATATGGGTAGCCTCTGTTTGCCAGATTCAAGGTGCCTGCTGTAACATCGCCTCCCTCCTCTGGTCCCTGCTGTCTCCGCCGCTGTCTCCTCGTATCTGTCATGGTGAAGTCATGGTGCATTTAGATTCTGAAATGTGAATAGATGCTCGCTGGATCATGAAGCCAATTTCTTGTGACCTTGCCTGTGTTTATAAAATGGTTATGAAGTTGGTTCAGAATTCCATTGAATATCATGTAATTTACAGTTGTTTTTAAGACTGTCCTTGATGCCAAAAAGTTTTTTTTTCAAAATATGAATTTGTTACCAAATATGCATTTTTGTGTGTGTGTGTGTGTGTAGTAACTGACCAAAACACCAATCATTCACAGTTGTTAACAATTTGCCCTCTCTTTCTCCTTTCTTTTCCTCTTTTTCCATCTCTCCTCCTGGTGGCAGATGTTTCACGAGGACGTGTCTGGAGGATGGCAGCTCGTGGCAGTGGATGTGAATAAACCACATGGCCGGGCGCCTGCTTGCCTTCAGGTACCAGACATGTGATTTAATGGCACTGACGCCCCCGACCATCAGCACACCCTCAGTATTGCTTGACAGCCACATCTAATGCCACACTGCTGTGTGGGAGTGCAAGAAATGTGCTGCAGGCGGCCTGAACGCAATAGCCACATTTAGATTTCGCTCAAACTAGCTGGTATGATTTTGACAGAGTATGAATAGACTGTGGAATGAACACAGCAAAGTTTGCCTTCCCCCCTTTTGTGAGCCCAAATTAGCACATGCACAATACACAAACTTACATACCCACATATTCGGATCATTCTTATGCTTAATATCTCTGCAGAACCACAAGAGTTTCTCGTTTTTTTTTCCCCCTCCTTGCTTTAAATCAACATGAAATCAATACTGACCCCATTTACTTTTCATTTATCATGTTCCTGGTCTTATTCTGCATGATTTTCAGCACATGATATTGCAAAGAAAAATAGATTTGCAAATTACTTTTTAGGCTGACTTTAATAGACAAAAACTCAAATGGCTTATTATATTGAAATAATGTGCCAATGTCGTTTTTTAAGCATTTTGACTGGTATTGCAGAGAAATTATTATGAATTGTATTTGAATGGTCATAGAATAGAGTGGGCTTTTGATGGTTGATAATACCATAATAACAGAAAGGACAGCATCTGGAGAGAGTCTAATGGCACTTACCTTCCTGACTTTTAGATCTGCCTACACAGAGGGAGAGAGATCATCAGTGAAAACAGGTCCTCAGCAGTCACATAAAAGTTAATATTCAAAAATACAATTTAATGCATTACATTTGGGTTAAGTTTCGACAGTGTAATCCTGGTGAAAGTTTGCATTTTGTTCTAACATGGCTTTTAAACTGTAGAGTAGAGAGCATTTAAAAATATTCAGTGCAAGTAAAAAAGACCAAAGACTGGCATTTAATGACATTTCTGGGGCCAGGTTTCTATGAAGTGAACCTATCAGGTAAAGGAAAGCTTTTGTATTTCCTCAGAGAGGGGCAAAGGTTACAGGGGTTTGGATGGGGTGAGCAAGAGAGAGAACACAGCAAGTGGGTGGAGGTGTAGTTCATCATAGACTTCAATCACAATGGCTTTCCGCACAGTGCAGTGGTCTGTGAACTATTATTGAAGAGTCATGCCACAAATGGCAGACAAATGAACACTAACCTGGACAGAAATGAAACAAAACTCATTTTTCCCCCTTTCTTCTTGTTTTGAAATGATGTTGTAATAAAAAAGGTAGGTCTGTTTATACAGCCAAAAAATACATGGAATGATTACATTGTTTGCCTTAAAGGGCACAAATCTTGTGAATCTCACAAAGAAATGGTCAGGTCATTTCAATAAAAAAAATAGTTATTACTAGTTATTCGTATTTAAAATAAGAATTCTCATTTCTGTAAAAAAAAAAAATTATACAGTACATATTGCCAGGCACCTGTGACACGAATAACACAGAACAGTTTAATTTTTTAAAAAGACAAATGGGGGACAATACAGTAATACGCTTTCAAAAGACAAAAAAGCCAATAAAAATAATTTCTGCCACAGATACAGGTGCATCTCAATAAATTAGAATGTCGTGTAAAAGTTCATTTATTTCAGTAATTCAACTCAAATTGTGAAACTCGTGTATTAAATAAATTCAATGCACACAGACTGAAGTAGTTTAAGTCTTTGGTTCTTTTAATTGTGATGATTTTGGCTCACATTTAACAAAAACCCACCAATTCACCAATTCAGGTGATCAGTTTGTGGCACTGCTGAGGTGGTATGGAAGCCCAGGTTTCTTTGACAGTGGCCTTCAGCTCATCTGCATTTTTTGGTCTCTTGTTTCTCATTTTCCTCTTGACAATACCCCATAGATTCTCTATGGGGTTCAGGTCTGGTGAGTTTGCTGGCCAGTCAAGCACACCAACACCATGGTCATTTAACCAACTTTTGGTGCTTTTGGCAGTGTGGGCAGGTGCCAAATCCTGCTGGAAAATGAAATCAGCATCTTTAAAAAGCTGGTCAGCAGAAGGAAGCATGAAGTGCTCCAAAATTTCTTGGTAAACGGGTGCAGTGACTTTGGTTTTCAAAAAACACAATGGACCAACACCAGGAGATGACATTGCACCCAAATCATCACAGACTGTGGAAACTTAA
Organism: Spinibarbus caldwelli; assembly: GCA_039654775.1. Taxonomy (NCBI): domain Eukaryota; kingdom Metazoa; phylum Chordata; class Actinopteri; order Cypriniformes; family Cyprinidae; genus Spinibarbus; species Spinibarbus caldwelli. The sequence goes on from CM077232.1 coordinate 14,594,180, forward strand.
CACTGGACTTCAAGCAACTTGGACTATGAGCTTCTCCACCCTTCCTCCAGACTCTAGGACCTTGGTTTCCAAATGAAATACAAAACTTGCTCTCATCTGAAAAGAGGACTTTGGACCACTGGGCAACAGTCCAGTTCTTCTTCTTCTCCTTAGCCCAGGTAAGACGCCTCTGACGTTGTCTGTGGTTCAGGAGTGGCTTAACAAGAGGAATACGACAACTGTAGCCAAATTCCTTGACACGTCTGTGTGTGGTGGCTCTTGATGCCTTGACCCCAGCCTCAGTCCATTCCTTGTGAAGTTCACCCAAATTCTTGAATCGATTTTGCTTGACAATCCTCATAAGGCTGCGGTTCTCTCGGTTGGTTGTGCATCTTTTTCTTCCAAACTTTTTCCTTCCACTCAACTTTCTGTTAACATGCTTGGATACAGCACTCTGTGAAAAGCCAGCTTCTTTGGCAATGAATGTTTGTGGCTTACTCTCCTTGTGAAGGGTGTCAATGATTGTCTTCTGGACAACTGTCAGATCAGCAGTCTTCCCCATGATTGTGTAGCCTAGCGAACCAAACTGAGAGACCATTTTGAAGGCTCAGGAAACCTTTGCAGGTGTTTTGAGTTGATTAGATGATTGGCATGTCACCATATTCTAATTTGTTGAGATAGTGAATTGGTGGGTTTTTGTTAAATGTGAGCCAAAATCATCACAATTAAAAGAACCAAAGACTTAAACTACTTCAGTCTGTGTGCAATGAATTTATTTAATACACGAGTTTCACAATTTGAGTTGAATTACTGAAATAAATTAACTTTTCCACGACATTCTAATTTATTGAGATGCACATGTATATGTCAGCAGTATAATGTTTGTATGTTTCTGGTGTTGGCAGGCTCTAGCTTGTTCTTTCTGATATATTTAAAATGGAAGCAATGGCCATTCTGTATTTGGTTGTTTCTCATTATATGGTTAAGGTTAATGAGGTCTGCTTGATCTCTTCTCCAAAGGCCACCTTGGTGTTAATTAGGCCTCTGCATTTCCTTATGTTATAATTGCACTATAGCTATTCTCATGGATTCTTTAAGTTCTTCAAGTGAAAGATTTCTTGTCTCAAGTTTGCACTTGTTCTTACTGCAAACCTTTTTTTATAAGTTTCACTTCAGACTCTAGATATGAATGTCTCAAAAATAATACGTTTCAGTGGAGTTTAAATCTTGACCTTTACAATAGGGGATTTGCAATTTTACTTTAATAGCAGAAAAATCAGTTGAGTCTGCATATTACTTTACAGACTTTATTTCAGGCAGTGAGAATAGTCCTTGATAGGACTATTTTTTATGTATTTTTTGTTGTACTTGGAGATCAGAACATAGTAAATGTATGATAATATGTTTTTGCACGTTTCTTGTAATGTTAATTTCTGGTTAGACAAAAACTGAGATTAATACAGAAAGGATGTATCTCTTGACATGATATCATGTTGTGCCTGGTCAAAACAGTGTCGTTTTGTCTTTTTTTAATGCTATACAATTGGTTAATGTGTTAGATAAGAAAGTAAAATTTTTTCACGTTTTCACAGTAAAATTATATATACTGATAGCCGCATTAACATCTTAGACTAAACATACAGTAGATTGAGCTCAACATAGATGGTTAGTCATTTAGAATTACAATACAGTTCAATGAAGAGGAGTTACCTGATCATACAGTATCTTTCTCACTCTGCAACTCTTTGTTGAAAACTCCAGATGTCATGATTAATAACCTTTTTAATCAGAAGGTGCTGCCCATAGAGGAAACACCTTGGCTTCTGCAGTCACCTGCTACGCACCCACGGCAAGGTTATTTATATAGAGGAAACCCTCCATTACCCCACCTTTGACTTTGCAACACTCATTTCTCCCAAGGGACCAATTTCTCCCAGCCATAAGCATGCCTAATCATCAACCGCAGCCATGATGCTCAGAACCCAGCCCGCCTGCATCCCTAACCCAGTCTTGAACAGTGGCTGGAGAATTCTGGAGGACAGTCAGCTTTAATTAACCAGCAGGTCCCAGACAGAGCATGAATCACCTCACTGCAGTAATAACTTCGATAAGCAGTGGGATTTGAGCACTGGTGGTCTCCCATCAGCTATTTTTGTTCCTATTTTCTAATTAAACAATGGAGCAAAAGTGTCAAGGTATGCCTATGGAGTTCACAAAAAATACTTTTGTAACACTCAGTTTGCTGATTACTTAAATTTGGAGTGTTAGATGTGCAATGGGATGCTTCATTGGTTTTTGCTAATGGTTTTTGACAGATGAACTCTTAAAAAGTTTTTTTATTTTTTATTTTTTGTTATTATTATTATTATTTATTTCTTTTTTTGCTGCATCTACTTCATCTTTTTGTTCTTTGTTCTTCTTCTGCATTTAATTGGAGTACATAAAAGCTGAACTTTGTGCTTTAAATTCAGTTTAGCTTAAAGGGACAGTTCACCCAAAAAAATTAAATTCTGTCATAATTTACTTTCACATTGTTCAGAACCTGCATGATTTTGTTCTTCTCTAAATCACAAAAAGAGATTTAACAGAATGTTTTTGGACCATTACATATCCCAATTTAAAAAACAAAACACACACACACACAAAAAAAAACCAAAAAAAAAAAAACGTTATTTCTAGTTAGTCATATTTAAAATAAGAATTCTCATTTCTGTAATAATAAAAAAAAGTATTATACATATTGCCAGCACCTGTGACATGAACAACACAGAACAGTTTCATTTTTTTTTTAAAAGATGAATGGGGAACAGTACATTTTCAAAAGACAAAAAGCCAATAAAATTAATTTCACGTTGTTCAGAACCTGCATGGTTTTTGTCTTCTCTAAAACACAAAAAGAGATTTAACAGAATGTTTTGGCCCATTACTTGAATGTTCTTTGTTTGTTTTCATACCAAGAACATTAGGGGTGTAACGGTTCACAAAATTCACAGTTTCGGTTCGATACGACAGTGGTGTCACGGTTCGGTACGTTTTCGATACAGGGGGGCAGGGTAATTGGTTACGTCGCAATGTTGGAAATATTTCTGTTTTAAACCATGAAGGTAAGCCAATTGATATCACACAAGCACGTGTTTGCACACGTGCAAACTTTGCGCAAGATTTATGCCGGTGAACGTCTTAATCTCTCAGTCAATTCACTATAAGCAGAAAGTGAAAGTAAAAACGGAATGACGGAGTAATGACGGAGCTTTCGGCATCTGACGCCGCATATTCTCTCAGAGACAAAGAGAGACAAATCTACTTCAGCATATGCTGATAACGGTATAGCCTATAGCTGTTTTCATTTATTTCCTTTATATTTCTCTTGTGGCCCGTACATAGTGAAAAAAAAATAAGAAACGTTTTTCGTGTTAAACAGGTTGTTTTTGAAAGTCGGTGCTTGAAATAAAAGCTTTTTATTTCATTGATTTTTATTGATGACTGCAGTGTTAATATTTTAATTACATGACTATAATTCATTGTAGGTAGCCTATAGCCTAATAGACCTGTTTTAAAAGACCTTTTTTTTTAAAAAAACATTTTAATTGAGGAGTAAATAATCTTATCCTCGCAGCGCATCAGTTATGCGTTAATTATTGCGGGGCAAATTAATTGTACTTTTAATTTAATAATAAAAGTAACTTCATAATAATAATAATAGGCTTAATAAAAATAAGAATTTAACAGGCCTACATTAATTGGAAATGCCAAATCCTCTTAATATTGCCAATAATTGAGGTTTTTGACAATATCTCTGGCTATCGTGGATACAAGATCATGTCTTTCGACGCACCCCAGCAAGGGGAGGTTATTGGGGGCAGACAGCACGATGCCTGTTACGTCGTTTGGACTGCGTTGTTGCTCTTTATTCCTCAAACAATGATGTACACTATGTGATCGTGAAAGGCATCATACTATTTTTACTGTACTGTGGGAAAAATTACACCGCTTCTTCAGACCAGTCATAAAACATGCAAATGAGGTGTCAAGAGGGACAAAGAAACACTTTCCCGCTGAAACTATGCACCTTGTTATTGGTCAAACTAACTAAAATGGGTGTTACCGGGAAACCAGATAAAACTTCTCCCACACCCAAAAGGCGAGTTCTTCTCTTTACTTGGAGTTCCCGGGAGACATACATCTCACCTTGGAAATCTCGCGACTCCCCTTCCGGGGGGAGTCCGATCTTCTGGCAGTTTTAAGTTCAGTAATTTTGTCAATTCACTTCAGACCAATCGACTCATGGCTAGAATGACGAAACTTTCACTCCTAAAGGAATTCATCAGAATCTATGCATTGAGCACGCACCAGGACACTTTACTCAGCACCAACCAAAACAAATGCAAGTAACCGCTTGTTAACTATTTAGATGCGCTTCTAGGCTTCGACCCCTTTTAATTAAGGTGATGTGGTTCTCTGATGGTTCTTAACAGGTTGTGGTTAGCTGATGTGTAAATCCTGCCATTACACTCTACTCTCTTGTGCGTGAGTGCTCCCCCTCTCCCTCTCTCTCTCTCTCTCTCTCTCTCTCTCCATGCCTTCCTTGCATTGGCACCTATGTTTAATGTGTGTAAGTTTGTGTCTAGTTAGATGTTGCATGTTCCCCTGTAGTGTAGTTTAATAAACATCCATATGTATTCACGCTTGGTTGTCTGTGTCTGCTGCTCACAGAACGAGGTCACTTTAACATCCGGTTTTGTTACATGCTCTGTGAGCAATGTATCAGTAAGGAAATTATTTTTCGTGGCCAGAGAAATAATTTTCCTTAGAGCCAATAGACGATTAAAACTGTCTATACTGCGGACGAACAAATCATTTTATTGTACTATTAATGCTACAGTTAATTCCTGAAGATGAATATAATTGATAACAACCCGTTATGATTAATTGTCATCTCACATTGAGCTATTTGCTACAGTTGGTGGAGAATGCGGGCAACATTTTAAACCTAGTTTTGTGAGCAGACTTAGTAACAATGGTGTGTTTCTTATATGTGTTTATTCAAACCAAGACTACTATCCAACCGCATTTTTTTGTGAATGAATGTGTAGGCTATACACGCCCACTTTGCGTGCCTTAACAGTTCTCGAGTTTCTCACTGAGAAACCAGCCACTATTAATGACTTAAGTTAACTGCAGTTTATAAATGTGACCCTATAAAACGACTAAACCTTTTATAGTGTGTCTTAATGCTATTTTAACTGCCCTAAATTGAGCAAAGAAACCCTCTTTTAGCGCAAAGTAGATAGCGAGCAATGTTCCTCGCTTATCTTAAAATTAAGGCCTTATATTATGTAGAGCTAGACTGATGCCATTGCGTTCCAATGCCATACAACTAGACTATTACTCCTGTGGGTTTAACCATTAGCGTAGCTAACTAATGCGTGCCCCCTCGCCTGTTCACGGAGCAAAATTAATCTTAGAATATTGCAGGTCAATGTCGGATTAATGATAACTGGGAGTCTTAAAATCTTGATCAAGTAGTAATTGTTGCAACAACCGCATAAGTCCCATATATCTGGTGAAAAAATCCCAGATCGGCAGCGCGTATAAATAATTTTATATGCGCGGTTATATGATCTTGGGCGAAGAATCCCCACTTTCAGTTTTGAACAGCATAAGCCCCATATCTGACTAGTAAATCTCAGATCGGCAGAGCATATAGAGTTTTAGATTAAATCTATTTCATATTGGGTGAAGAAAACCCCCACTTTCGGGTTTTTATTTTAAACCGCGTAAGTCTCTCCTGAACAGATAAAATCCCTTCAGGACAGCGGCTTAAGTTTTAGCTGTGTGATGAGAAGAAAAAAAATCTCACTACAGTATTTGGGTACATCGTCTGTTTATTGTCGCGTATCATTGTATTCATATTAATCCATTGATGTGATGCAATTGATGGTTGATTTAATGGTGCAATGCTTTGCCATTGTCTGTGAAGTGAACGCGCTGTGTAAGTTATAAATGAAGTGTGAACGACAGGTCATGACTGCTGAGCGCGAGATTCCCATGCATGTTTATATCCGACTCACGTGCTTCGCGCACACTGGCTGTTAAGCGTGCATCGGTTTCTTAGCAATGCCTGACCCCGGAAGGTGATAGGGAGCCCTTCCGGTTCAAACTCAAGACAGCGCACACATCACAGACTAATGTAAACAGACCACTGGATGTAGCCGAAGCTAACGCTAATGGCCCTACATGGATAGAAGCTAAAGCCCTTTACCTCAGCTATTAGCTGTTAGCATCCAACCAACAATTAGAGACAGTGTGTGTAAAGTGTAACAGTTCCCTTCCTCCCTCTACAGTTTCTTTCTGTTCCACCTTCTGTTGGGCTATCAGTTACTTTGGTCTCCCCCACATGCTTTGGTTTATTTGTGTATTTTATTTTATTGTATTATTTGCATCAATTATTTATTTATTTTATTTGGGCTTATTTTATTTCATCTACTCCAGTCTGTCGTTAAGTTTAGCTACACCTATTGAGCCAAGTTGAATTTACTTAGATTTTAAATCTATGTAAAACAATTTTCCATTTACTTTCCTAAGCAATTATAGGACATTTTAACTTTATTTCTAATGTTAAATTTTATTTTGTTACCCTTTCCCTCTCCGTAGGCATAGGTAATGCTAGACACTGCGGTGTACAATGAACCCTTAAACCTATTAGTGGCCCACCGGCACACGTCTGATTCCCTTGCTCATTGGCATCAAGCTGCTTCGTGTATCCTAGACGCTTAATCTATCTGTTGTCCCCTCTCAATGTTCCCTGTTAGGTAGCATGCCGCCTGTGCTTGGGCGGTGAGTTGATGAGTCATCCATGGGGGATTCTCGGTGACTGGACTCGTCTGCCTGACCTACCCGACATGTACTGGAGGGCGCCTCGGATACCTCTGACTCTGCACTCCGGGAGGCAACACGCAGCACGACATCAGCAATGGGGTACCTCAAGTGTTGTATCAACCAGACTGACTGACATATAAGGGCAATTTTGGTGAATTACCCTGTGAAGTTACACGGTGGTCCACCCTTTTGAGAGGAGCGAGCCCACCAGAGCTCGAGGCCCAAAAGGGATCCGTGTAACTTGGGACCCACAGGCAAAACCCAATTTTGGCTATGCCAGCTAGTCGTTGACCCTTCCTCACTAGAGTGACGCAACATTGTGCCAAAAGTCATGGCTGTTTTTGTGGTTGCCACTGGGTGCTGCGAGTGCAAGTGATCGGGAGCCCCTGCAGTTGCATGCTCGGGAGAGTCAAGGGAGATGGCCCAACCATTGGAGTTCACCTGGGTGACCTCAGCTCACCACCAAGCCTAACAACACCTAAGGTATAGCCATTCACTCAATATAAACCTTGAAGAGGACTAGAAAGCCTCTCTGCGTTAACGTACTTGGTCTGTCCAGCTATCTCTCTCGTCACTTCCCTAGGCAGTACAATTCTGGAGCGCCCCCACTCTGCAGTCCTTGTCATAGCCCCTAGAGGTGGTAGTAAGCCCTTGATTTCCCACTATCCCTTTCCATGTTTGGACTTTGATTTGTTTTATTAATTTTGGTTCTGTTTGTTTGGATTGTTTTTTGTGCCTGGAGACCGAATCTGTCTGAACCATCAGAAAATACTTGGTAACAACGTTGATAAGCCGAATAGCCTAAGTCTTTAAACGACCCCCTAGGTTATCACCCATCAACAGTGTTACTCATAGTTTTCGGGTGCTCACTCACACCAATTATCCACTCCTGCCTTATCAGCCACAATATTTAAGCGTTTAGTTTGCGTCACTAACTGATCACACCAGTTAACCATGCAACACATAGCCCAAATATTTTAGCTCACTAAATCTGTATGGACTTGCATTGGCTTTTTGTGCTTTTCCCTTTCCACTTGTGTTCCACCTGTGTCCAGATCATCCAGCCCTGCCACCCACCTGATCAGCCAAAGGTTTGGCTAAGCGCTGCAACAGACGCCCTCCGATCCGGGACCACTCCTGATCTACAGCACCTGAGCGAAACAGCTGGATGACAACCCGAACTGGCAGACAGACCATGATCAAACCAAGGCTACAGCCACAGAGAGCCAGCCAGGATAATCGGTGCTCTTGCCCACAACCGCATCATCCAGTTAAAGCAGAGCGAAAGATGCTTCAACCACAAGGAGGCCCGGAGGACCGGGAGCGTGTGCAGAACCTCCAGACCAGCTGGACCAGCAAGTGACAGTGGATGAAGAGGACAAGGAGCTACAGGAGGAAGTAGACAGTTTCAGGATGCCTTTACAAAACCTGCACAGACACTGAGCACAGAGAGCAGCTGGAATAGAAGCCAGAGAGGCTCCAACAGGCTGAAGCTCTCTTAAGTAATGGCCCAGGCGAACCGAAACAATGCCTGTGAATGCTACCTGCAAGCAGCCCAGGCTGAAATTCAAGTCCTTGCCCAGCAACGAGGCAACTTCAAACACCAATCGGGTAAAGTCAAACAAAGCCAAGGTGAACTCAATGTCACAAATGAACTGAAATATGCTTGTAGACCACAAGGTGAACAGAAAGGGAAAACACAACACAAAATTTACCCTGACAAGCAGGCCCAGGCCCCCCAGCCAAGAGTCCAAACCTGCGAGAGGGGGGGGCGAGAGCCCACTGTTCACGCTTCACCAGTCAACAACCACAGGGGGTGGGGCAGGAACCCTTCCAGAGGATCACTGCAGGCGCACACACCGTTTGGCCCCACAGACCCCAACAAGCTGGCCAGAGACAATACAACTGTCAACCTAAATACTGCAGAAGGCCACTACACTTGCCTGTCTGCAAACATGAACTTTTATGCTTGAACTCTGCCCAATGCGACCTCACAAGACAGACTATCTGCTCAGGATCACCTCCAGCCTTGAAACACAACATTCTGTACCAGCAGTCTGAAACTGTCAAAGCGGACTACAAAAACTACAAGAAGCCTGCTACAGCCATATCTGAATTTACGGCAGATGACAGAACAGGCAACAAGGGAGGAAGGCTTCAACTCCAGAACCTTCCCTCTCCCCAAAATCCGCATCACATTGTGAGTCACCACCCAAGCGTCATGGCCTTCCCCCGCACAATGACCACCTGACATCTGCGGAACTCAGCCCATATGGCCTACAGAGAACACAGCGCTGCCTCCATAGAGACTGTTAAAATCCTGCCTATCTCTGCACAGTACCCAGAACTGATTCTGGAGAGCACACAGGCCAGCAACAGAGATCCTGAGGGCATTAAAGGAACTGATCCTGAGAGCGGCCTCACCGACAGGACAAACAGGATATATCAGCTCATCAGACTCCTTTTAACTACGAGTGGCATGAGAAACCAACAACCTGCCAGAATGCCCTCCTACTCAGAGAAACGCCCAGATCTCGGCCAACAGTCTCTCACCGCAGAGACATCCATCCTAACGTCAGATGGTCATGGCACCCAGACAGCACATCAGCAGACGGCTGACCACCCATGACAGACCAAAATACACACACGGCCAACTCCCCTGCACCTGACCATCAGCTCCATGAGACTGTACACCCCGTGTACACAACAAAATGGACACAGGCCCTCTTTTCACCAACATAGACCTGCTGTATTGTTTTGAGCCCCAAAGGACTTTAAGCATTCATAGAATTGGGCTCAAGTGCGGGAACGTTCACATTTCCAGCCAGCCAGCTCATCTGAAGTGCACTGCCAGGTCACAAAGATTAGGCCTGACATATCAGCTGGTCGCGAGAACTCAGTCTCAAGGTCAGACCAGCCCACGACCCAGACTCCTCCTGCCCTTACATCTTGAAAGGCACATCACTGTGATAGATGCTTCATCAGAAAGTCAACACAGTTCCCAACCAGCAGGAACCGCATAGCCATGATGGTGCCTGTCCCAAGCACCAGACAGAGCACTGAGCAACAAATCTGAACTGTCACCAGCAGAAACCCTCTTGACACAACCCAGATCTTCTCAGAGCTGAACAGTGTGGCTACATCTGAGACAGTAGAGATCTTGAGTATTCTAAAGGAACTCATTCAGAGGAGGCCCCTGAAAGGAAGCCAAATGGATAGTACAGACTCCTTATAAGTGCGCGAACTGGAATGGATGACTGCCCAAAACGCCCGCCAGCTTAACGCTTACCCAGATCTCTGCTAACCAGCCACTGACCACAGACCCAGCCATTCCATCGCCAAGTAATGGCATCACCCAGCCACTTCAGCTCATGGCTGCACATCCATGATGATCCAACACCTTTCAGCATACCGGGTACCACACAAACCCGGTACCAGGACTCCTGAGGAATCCAATCGAAAAGGGGGGGCAACCAGGAAACAGCATGTTGGAAAACAAGGCGAGACTTGGAGCTCTGGTGACACTGGAGTAAACCCAGCTTTTATGTCACTTCCAACTCTTTGGCAGACCCCAAGCTGAAGCTCAGAATCATAACTGAACTCTTAAGGCCCAAAGGTGTGCACTGAACATGCAGTCATACATGCATACCACCTTCTCAGTGATAAAGAGCTGCTGGGTCACAGTGACCCTCTGCTGAAATTGAGTCAGCCGAAACTCCGGGCTGAAGTGCGAGAACCCCTGCCACTCCAGCCAGACAGGTCATCCAGACAGACTGTCAGGTCACCGAGGTCACGGGAAAATCTCACAGCCAGCCATGAGAACATGGCCTTAAGCCTGCTTCAAAGCACTCACCGAGCACACACCAGACCTGCCTTTGCAAGCAAGTGCACGAGTTTCCCTATGAGGTCCTGTTGTCAACCATGGTGACTGCCAAGGACACCTGCACCTTAACTTGAAGTAAAATAACCAATGCTCAACCTGCTACTTCCTGGTTCTTGCAGACCTTGCAACCCCCTGGGGAAGCTCTGTCAAGGGCAGGAACTTCCTGCCAGACCATACCAGACGTTTACTCTGGTGAAAATATGAGACTGCAGTACCAGCATACACAAAAGGGGAGCAGACAGCGACAGTGTGACACACAGACAGCGTGGTCAAACCCTCAACCACACACTTTAAAGGGAATGGAGGGAACCTGGCCCCACTCTGAGCCACACCCCCTTTTCTAAGAGACATCCTGCACCTGCCGACAACTGTCAGTGCCAAAGCTGCTCTTCACAAGAGGCAATGATGCAGAGCTAACGTCAACTACGTGGACTCACTCAAGACCACATTACATCATCAAACTCAAATAGCATCTGCACTCTACACCATGCCTGATTTACCCTCATCCCAAGGAGTTTCATCTGACAGCTGGATTCACCAACTACTGCCTTAGTCCTGGTCTACACCAACAACATGGCCAGAACTAAAGAGGGGTTGCCCACTTCAGCAGAACACTGCTTCCACCGGAGCATGAACTACTCAAATGACAAAAGAGCCCTGCTCTGCACTTCATGAACCATCCAGCGATTCTCCAGTTACAATGGAACACGGAAAGTGATCACAGAGACGTGCTGCCAACCTGTAATGGCCCTCAACAGCCAACGCATCCGTACAGAGGACCAACGCACCCAAAGCCACATGGTCAATGGCCTTTTAAGGATGCAATGTTGAGGCACGGTGTGCCCAGAGCTGGTGTTTTGTGGGTTAGCAGAAAACCTCTCCCACAGCAACACTTCAAGCTGGACTCCCAGTCATCACAGTACAAGTGACAGCTATCCTGATCACCCTTTAAATCGCATCGGCTCACAAGAACTGCATCAGAGAACTCCTCATTTACACAGACTCAGATTATGCCAAGCTCAGCTTCACACACCACCTCCTTGGCTAGGAAAAAGATGAGTTTGCCACAATGAATAAGAAGCCAGTCAAGCACCAACACCTGTCCCAGGCGTGCAACAACATCACAAGTACATTGCATGGTGAGCTATGGTCTCAACCAAGACCCACCCACCAACCCATGACATGGCAGCCGTATCCAGCAGGAGACCAACTTTCACCTCCATGGTACCCACCTCGCAGCCCTGGCACTAACCTAATAACTATCCATGGATGGCACTGCCTAAATGCAAACCTCTGACTGATCAATAAAGCTTATTCTTTGTCACATCCCTGACCCCTCCAACTAGCCTATCACATCTGCTCAACTTGCTGCTGCTCCAGCCCTCAAACTACTGCATGACGTCAAACACATGCTGTGTGTGATGAACAACATTCTATAATATGTCCCTGATGACCACACTGCGCCAAAGCTTGTGGTGCCACAGTGACAAAGGGGGGTCAGGTTAATGTATGCCCACATGCACCATGTGCTGGACACCACAGTACCAGAGACACTTATGAGACACTAAAACAAGTGGCATACTGGGCTGGCATATAGCAAGACGTGGCGGAATATGTCAGAGCATGCTGGTTTGCTGTCAATTCCAAACAGCAAACCTGAACCACAAAGTCCCACTACAACACACTCCACTTTGGGTTTGCAATCACTATAAAGATCTGTGTCAGTCCTCACTTTCCAGTCTGCCAGCATGTCACAGACTGCAAACCCCACTGCCCAAGGAGGAAATGTGAAAACCTGGCTAAGAGGTATTACGGATAGCCTCACCCACAAGACCATTGAACTTTTAACATTCTGAGTAATAGTCATGATTCGGAAGAGACTCAAGCCAGAATCAACACCATGACTCACCACACGACTCAAGCCAGAATCATCACCACGGGGAGGTAAACAAGGTCATCAGTTCCCTAAGCTACGCCTTCACAGCCCAGCTGACACTAAGCGACAAGCACAGCACCCATCTTCAGAAGGAGCTGACACATGCCCAAAGTCGCATAGACAAGCTGGCAGTGAAAGTCCAGGATGATTTCAGGCATCAGACCACTGAGTTCCTGAGAGAGCTATTGCACATCTCACGCTGCACAGACAAGCTCGAAGTGAAAACCCAGGATAAACTCAAGGTACCAGACGGAGTGAAGTAGGAAACAAAGGAAAAGTTGAACAGCTCCAAGATGCCCTTGCAGTTGCTGAACGTGACCGACAAGAACTAAAGGCTTCCCAGAAAGACATGAGAAGACATCTACAGTCTGCAGAACAGCTACTAGAGAAAGCCAAAACTGACCTTAAAACAAAGACTCTAAAATAAATGCTCTGGAAGACCACCTGAAAAGGAATTAGAGCCAAGAAAAGCGGAGCCCTCATCAGCATCACCACTGCTGAGCAGAACAGAGTCCCCCATCCAAGAATTGCTACAAAATGGAAGAAGTGAATGGCCGCAAACCAAAGCATTGCCAGCCTTCACCACAGAACTCTTCCCTTCTAACAAAAGAAGAAAGCCCATCCATGCAGACCCCGAAACTGCACGAGACAACTCTTAAAGACCTTGACAAACTGGCTAAAACATCACCCAGTTTGACCGAACGCTAAAGAAGGCCAAGATATCCACAAGTGGAAGCTCACGTGACTGACAGAGACAGGTTATACCTCCTCAGACCCACATCCAGTCCTGAGAGTCAATGTGGTGCAAAGGTCCATGAACAGGTCCACGGCTGCACTTCCTCGGACCTTCAAACGGAACCACCAGAGAAGAGGCCAATTTTCGTGGCCAGAGAAATAATTTTCCTTAGAGTCAATAGACGATTAAAACTGTCCGTACTGCGGACAAACAAATCATTTTATTGTACTATTAATGCTACAGTTAATTCCTGAAGATGAGTATAATTGATAGCAACCCGTTATGATTAATTATGTCATCTCACATTGAGCTATTTGCTACATCAGTGAATAACAAAATTTCTCACGCAAAGATATTGTGTGACTTTAGAATGAAAAAAAAGGCACAAGGATCAACTTTATAATACCTTTATGCTTTAGCATTCTTTTTAAGCTTGGAAGCATCAGTCTCCATTTGATGGCATGTAAAAGAGCAACCAACACATATTTCAGACTTTCTTCTTTTGTGTTCCACAGACAAAAGAAAAAAAAATCATATGAATTTGGAATGACGTGGGTGAATAAAAGATAACAGTTTTAGGGGGAGCAAATGTTGGTCAAATGCCACTGGCGTGCACTGAATGATAAAGAAATGTTCTTCCCTTTGAGTTGTTGCTAGCTTTGATTCTGGCACAGAACTGATGAAGCATGACAGGTACCTTACTGTAAAGAACACTAATTGTGTGTCAGCTGACAGGTGTAAAATCTGAAGTTTCAAACATACGAGGAGGAGCAGTAACAAGATGCTCTGAATGTCTTTTTGGAGGAAGATTTGGAGCATACAAATTGGGCTGCATCAAATGCAATGAAGTAGAGAGAGAGGTGCATCCCGCCCTCACAAAGGTTGCTATTTAATTGATTGCGACAGTTCTGCTAGGTATTCATGTGGCACCAGCAACATCAGAAGAAGTAGGCCACCACACCTTGAGTGCATTGACAGTGCGGTTTTTATGTTCTCCGTACAAGAGAAATAGGCGTCACATGACAGACGAATCTTGAAGTACACAATGGATGAACTGCACAAGCAAGCTCTCAAACCCTGCAAGAAAACATGCCTTTCAGAAAGCCAGGAAAATATTTTGGGTGAAGTCAAGGACCCTGAGAAAATGGACTCACCTGTTAGTCCCCCTTCAGCCGAAACACCCTAGGGAAAACCAACATCGAGAAGCTGAAAATGTCAAACTGCTTTGTCATGTCCCATATTAGTCATAGAGGCTGCTCGCTGAATTCTGAGCTGTGATCCCAGACCAGAGCAGCAGACAGGCCAGACTACTGCTGTCCTTCTGTCACCGTTCTCCCTTGAGATATACTGTAACACACTAGCTACATTTCCTGGAGCTCTACAAGTCCTTTATGTGTTAATAGTAATATACCTACCCTACTGTTCAAAAGTATCTAATAATAATAATACTGTCTAACTGCATTTTTGATTAAATAAATGCTGCCTTGGTGAGCATAAGAGACATGGTTCAAAAACATTTTTAAAAATCTTACTGATCCCTCATAGTCAAAGAAGACCACAAAGTCTGAAAGTGAAGAAATACAGAGGGGATTTTTACGAGTAAATACTTAAATTAAATTTACATTTTCGACACCTAGACAGCATATCTTCTTTTGTGGACTTACTTGTGGGGCTTCAAACTTGCTAGAAAACTATGCTATGTGGGGACTTACTAGTGTGCAAGTCAGTGGCTTTTTTAGATTACTTTACTGCAATCCAATCAGAGCCTTAGCAGGGTTAGGGACAGTTTAATTGCCAATTACAAAAACCGTTACCTTCTATTTACAACATACACAAGTCAAAAGGAACCGCAGTCGATATATCTCTCTGGGCAGATGGACAGCCTCCGGACACAAAGAAGAAAAGAAAATCTGTTCTCAGATAATCTCTTCTTGTATGCCCTTTTTGCCATTGTCTTTCCAAAGGCAAGCTTTATTTTGAAGGTTTTATGTGGCGTGGGGCCGCATTGTTCCACATGTGGCCCAGTCTGGCTGTCAAACCCGGAGGGAGAATGTCTCTTTTTAGGTCTCTGCCTATGAAACCTGCCACAGAATCTCTCTATCTTTCACCTCTCTACTTAATAAACCATTTTCTATTTACTTGCTTCTTGCTGTCTTTTGCTTTCAGCAACTAATGTTAAAAAAGTGGTCTGTAAGGAAGGCAGTCTCCCCTAAACGCTTTAGCTGTATATAAAGTAATAAAACAATACTCCATTTTGCTTTTATTAGATGTATCAGTACAGACAAATTAAGCAAAAGCAAGAGCTTGGTGCTGTTGTAAACTGGTTTCCCTCCTTCTCTCTCTCTCTATTAAAGAGGAGTTTAATCGCTTTTATATAATTGTTATAGACTGTTTTGGCTGTTCCAAAAGATGTGGGATTCTTTCTGTTGGTCTTCCAAAAGGTCCTTCCTCTGTTCTCATTTCTGTTCTCTTTCCTCTTCCTCTGTGTTTTTTTTTTTTTTTTTGGTCTCTTTTTCATTTCCTCTCTCTCCAGCTTGTTTGAGATTTTCCACCCACCCACAAGCTGTGTTCATGTATTTGGACGGTTGAGTGTACGTTACATTTTATCTACATCTCTTTGGTGTGTTTTCTTATTGTTTTATAACACATAAGTGCACTCAAGCTGTGAGCACTTATACAAGTTAGACCGTGCCATATACAAGTTATCGACTGTGTCATAACACTGCAATGAACTAGATATTGGCCCTCTGTCATTGGTCAAGTTGGGTATTTCCTCTGTGTGTGCATAACTGGTGAATTGGAGTTAAAGTTACAGTACTGTGTGTACATTTTTTTGCCACTAGGGACACCAAGCAGAATTGTTGAATAGTGTTATTGCTTTCAAACAGGTTTCCCAAACACTCCATCCTGCCCTCTGTCTGCCAGTACTCATATTAATTTTGAAGCATTGCAAATTATGTAAAAGGGTCAGAAGTACCATATATTACCATATATTTGAAGTTTATTGCAGACTATTTAAATGTATGCAAATATGTAAGTTTCAGAGTGTAATGAGATGGTACTCAGTTACATAATTCGCAATGCTTTATGGGAGTGGGTGGTCACTGTTGAGCTCTGTTCCCCTGATTCCTGTTTCCATGGTAACAATTACTTCTCTGGTTGGTGGATCTCCTTCAGAATTGTGGGTATTGTAGTTTTCCCTGGAATTCCACTATAATAAGAGTAATAATACAAACGTATATCATCACGAAACCTCAGAGCTTGAACTTGCACTCATTTTATGCATAGAGTAATTGATTTTTTTTTTTTTTTTGTAATGGCTTTTTAGTTTAAACCATAGAAAGAACTATGGATATGAAACAGGTGTTGGACCCATCTGATAATACAAATATCACTTGGTTTAAATTAATACAGCCTGCAACTCATTGCATATTACACTCACCTTAAAACACAATAGCAAATTTCATTCACTTTTAGCTATATGGTGATATAGGAAAATATAACTGTGTGATGACAATAATAGAAATGTACTGTTAGTAATAATAGCAAAGCTCTTTCTAATAAAACCATGCAAGGCAGGTATAGTATAAATATATATTAATAAACACATTTTGTCTCATTTTGTCAGTAATTTATTTTCATATCACTCCTGTTTGCTTGCTTGTTTGCTACCTCTATGGCTTTAATATGTTGTATTTTGTACTGAGAGACCAATGATATCAGCTCCAGCGACAGCTGTTTATCTAGAATGCTGGCTTCCAGACACATGACCCAAAAGATTATGTCTTATTAGTCAGTGTTTTTTCTTCCCTCACTGGAAGAAACTTGGCAGTGTCAGGAGTGAGGGCTTCTTCTAAAAATCATGTTTTGTGGCAGGAAAATTTCTTTATGATGCTGCTTGGGTTTAATGTAGTTTTTCAAATCAAATACCTCCATTATAATTCATCCAATGTTGCAGCTAAATTTTAGAAGAAAAAATACCAACCACAGTCTCAAGTGGAGACAGATTTCATGGGCAGCAGACAGGTGGCCCAGTCTGGGCTTAAATTAAGTTGTCTTTCCTGCCTCATGTTCCTGGGTCTGTAATGGGCCTGAGATGGGTTAATTTGGCCTGCTGAGGGCTCAGGCAGTGAGGGTCCATTTAGTTGGCTCAGTCCGTACTGTGATTAAAAGGTTCCATTGTACAAGAGTGGAGAATCAAGTGGAAAATAATGTTCTTCCGGCAGCTACACTCAGTAAGAGAAAGCAGGCAGCCTACTTGTTCGTAAGGGAGAATATACATCTAGAGACATTAAAAGCGAGAGGAGATGTACTGTACCACTCATATATAAAAAAATAAAGAAATTGCTCAGTTTGGCTGCTCTAGGAATAGAAGTCATGCATTTTAGTTGACTGAAATGGATGCACAGTTAAAATATATACGCACAGTTGACAGAAAAAGTTGTCTGTACTGACATGCCTCAAAAGGACTTTGTTAGCATGTCACTAAGCTAATGGCAACACTGTGTTTGATCTCTTTTTTTTTTCTGCAGCAACTGATGCGATCTTCAGTTTTCCACATGTTCATCCTCAGTATGGTGGCCGTTGACGTGATTGTAGCTGCTAGCAATTACCACAAGGGTGAGGACCATAAACTCACCAATGACGAGTTCTACCTGGCTGAGGTAAGACCTGTCAAAATCGATTCTTGGAAACTTGATTTTTTTAATTTCTTTTTTAATGTGTGCATGTGTGCAGCAATTTCAAAACAGCACAGTGAGCTTGTGCTGAACCACGAAGATTATTAATAGTTATTAAATATGATATATTACTGATTTAATTTGAGATGAGAAGCACATCTGTTATTTAAAGGGATAGTTCACCAAAAATAAAAATTCTGTCAATAATTACTCACCCTCATCTCGTTCCAAACCTGTAAGGCCCTTCGTTCATCTTCGTAACACAAATTAAGATATTTTTGATGAAATCAAAGAGCTTTCTGGCCCTGCGTAGACAGCAATGTAACTGAAATGTTCCCAGGCCCAGAAAGGTAGTAAGGACATTGTTAAAATAGTCCATGTGACATCAGTGGTTCAACCATAATTTTACGAAGCTATGAGAATACTTTTTGTGTGCAAAGAAAACAAAAATAACCACTTGATTCAACAATTCTTCTCCTCCTGGTCACTGTCCGCAACCATTCACGAGAGTACCACAGCGCATGCGTCGTTATTTTTGTTTTCTTACTACGTTTCTGTGCCTGGGAACATTTCAGTTACATTGCTGTCTATGCAGGGTCAGAAAGCTCTTGGATTTAATCAAAAATATCTTAATTTGTGTTCTGAAGATGAACAAATGTCTTACAAGGTTGGAACGACATGAGGGTGAGTAATTAATGACAGAATTTTCATTTTTTGGTGAACTATCCCTTTAAGTTCAAAATCATGTTTCCACTATATGTGGGAACGAAATGTTGTGCCTCACATATAGATGGACATATAATCATATAAAACAAAGAAATATATAAACATACATATGTACGTATTTACATATACCTATATAACCAATGTAAACATATAATCTATATAAAACTACACATAGCTAACTATACTTTAGATAAAATACTGTGCATTAAAATGCCATACAGATTATTTTATTTTATGTCCAGTTGTTGGGGTAAATTGAACAGAGCTAGAAATATAGAGCTGAAAATGATATACAAAAAATTACATTAATTTGTAGTATCTTATAATTTTTAAGTAAGATTTTATCTGGGACACAGCATATATCTGATACCTAAAATGGATGCCCCAGATGTTACTAGTCACACCCTGATCACTTTTCATGCTAGGTGCTACGAGTGCTGCATAATTTGAATCCCACTGTGAAAGTCTTCACGTCTTTTACAGATATTCAGTGTCAAGATGCTACTTGATAATAACCTTTTCTGGGATGGGTTTTCTGTGCTTTCTTTGTCTTGGCAATTTTTATTAGTTTTAAAAGACACAATTTTCCATTGTTATCTTGAGTTATGAGATGGGCAAAAAAAACCCTTATATTGTTATTGCACTCAAACGCATCAGCAGATCAGATTTTGCTGAAAGCTCATATATACATATCCTCATCACTTTGTGTCGCCTTAAAAACCCTGAGATTAAATCAACTGAGTGACAACGTGGGCGCAAACAGCTTGTGGGCAACACTCCATTTTAGCGAGCACCGGGTTGGTATGTGTGTGTATATGTGTCCTGTTTGCCACGCACTGCCTCTGCAATCAGTATGCAGGTGGCACAGTGGGTACAAAGACAGATAGAGGAGTGTGGCCACCCGCCCACTCCAAGCTGAAAGACAGAGATAAGGAGGAAGAGGCACCCCACATATTCACAGGCTGATCCATCTCATCATTAATCCATACTGCTCTTTATTTGGATAAGACCAAATGGGGGAAAACTGGGGAAATACTACTCTTGTTTTCCGTCATCTGTTGACATTCCCGTGCCTTAATGCATCTCAATAAGATTGCATTTATTTCCCATTATGTTCTTCCTATATAATGTATTTTATACATAAAAAGCAGAGTTATTACGAATGGAAATGGTTCTTCAGCCCTCTTTGTTTGAAAGTGCGTGTATTCACATACGTGTTCCCTTTGCAAAAACCAAAGGCTCTAGGGACACTTAAAAAGCAATTACTAAGAAATGGGCACACGAGGAATAGCTCTCCATTATCATGCTTCCTGCCTGTCTCTTTCTGTAATTTTCAGGTCGCCTTCACTGTGCTGTTTGATTTGGAAGCCCTGCTGAAAATCTGGTGTTTGGGCTTCACTGGCTACATCAGTTCATCTCTACACAAGTTTGAGTCTCTGCTTGTAGTGGGCACCACCCTGCACATCTACCCTGATCTCTACCACTCGCAGTTTACCTACTTCCAGGTTAGAGATTCAAGGAAAATCTAGAACTAGTCATTATTGAAATTTATCGTACAACTACTCAAGCAAACCCGCAATATGTTCCAGAAATCAACCTATGGTGTAGTGTTGGAAGCTTGTGATGTGAGACCAATAAAAACATGCTACATTTTAGTAACGTCTGATAGCAGAAACTTAGTTTGAGGTGATTTGATTTGATTTCTCATTGACACTGTCATCTGCCAACATGTTACCATGCTGAATTTAGACAAAATGACAAAATGATGGTCTCTGTCATCGTTGAAAACTTTTCCAATTAGTTTTCGGACATTATTGATTCTGATGGTAGCGTTTTTCACAGAAAAGTTATTTTTACTGAGGCTGTGACACGTGCAGCCACAGTATTTGTAAAAGGCTCCCTGCATGAGTGCAGCACCTGCTAGATTCTGAGATGCTAATCATGCACTAATGCAGGGTAATAATGCATACCATGGCCATGGCGGAGCTGTTTTCATACATCTCCAGGCAGCTGCAGGGAATGGGAATGGATGAAGCCCGCTCACGTTGACAAGCCTCATTAATGACACAACCTGCACTCTCCCTCCAGTTTTCTCTCGGCAGGAGGGGCGGAGCTCCATCCGTGAATATTCATATCCTCCCCTGCTGCCATGAAAAAGACACATGATTCACCATGAGCAGTCACCATGTTAAATTTGATTTGTAAATAGCATTCTATATTTTTCCATCATTAGTGAAATGAGTCATTGTCGCAAATAGCAATGTCTGGCTTCAAACTCATATTCTAAAACTTTTTGAACATAATTACTTCTTTGCATTATTGGATATTCTGTAATCATTTTTTGCAACTTTTATTAACTTGTTCTGCATTCATATGGTTAAAGATGTTTTTTTGTTTCAGTGTGAGTTATGTACATATTGTATAAGCAACACATAGCTGCAAAGTGTGTAACTAGTTGAGGTCATAAGTATACATAAACCTTGCAGAATCTGCAAAATGTTCATTCACAAAAATCATTTAATAAACCATTTTTAAGACTTTTCTAGCTCCTTACTAGAAAGACCAGTCATGTATTCGTTGTTTTACTGTAAAGGTCAAACTAAGCCTTTGCTTTCCAGTTTGCCATATGCAATAGGTCTTACATTTATGTTTCTGGAGAGCCTAATTAGTACTCGATTTCCATTGGTTCTCAAACTACGCAGTAAGAAATCTTTTGTACATTACAAAAAGTGTCCCCAAGTAAAGTTCATCATCTTCCTAGGAAGAATTTTCATTTATGTTTATGTACACTACCAGTCAAAAGTTTTTGAACAGTAAGATTTTTAAGTTTTATTAAAGAAGTCTCTTCTGCTCACCAAGCCTGCATTTATTTGATACAAGGTACAGCAAAAACAGTCAAATTTTGAAATATTTTTGAAACTGTTTTCTATTTGAAAATTTCAGAACATTCCTGTTTTTGCTGTACTTTGGAACAAATAAAAGCAGGCTTGATGAGCAGAAGAGACTTCTAAAAAAACATTAAAAATCTTACTGTTCAAAAACTTTTGACTGGTAGTGTATTTGGCAGATGCTTTCAACTAAAGTAACTTTCAGTTTGTTTAAGATATATCGTGTTTACACATAAATATCAGCATGTGTGTTCCTTGTGAATCAAACCCATAATTGTGGTCTTACTAGCATCATGCTTTACCAGCTGAGGAATGGAAACTCTGTGATTAGAATTTAACTGAAATAGAGTTGCAAAAATAAATATTATAACTAATGGTCAGCACAATTAGATGAGCACTGTGGTTTTAGATCTCTGAAGCAACAAAACCCAAAAGAAGCACATTTGTCGATGTGTTTGTTGTGCAGAAAGACCTTCTCCTGAGGACTGCTGAATGATTTTTCTAGGTTTAAAAGTAACGACAACAGGAGGACTCTCAGGTCACATTCAGCTAGAAGCAAATGGATCAATATACATTCTCTGCTCTTGATCAAAACTCAAGCTAGATGCATCATTGCTCAAATTTGTTGTCACCTAAAGTAATTTAATAACTGCTTGAGCAACAATGCAATTTGTAGCCAAGTTACTATGGGAAGAACCCGATATCAGTGTTTGCTCATTAAAAATCAATAAAACAATCAAAACCAATATGCTCCATTGTAATAGCTTCTTCTTGTAATAGTTTTCACGATAATATTTATGTCAAACCTGTGTAATGAGATGCTTCTGTGGATGTATTGGTTGGTTGATGCTTTGATAAGTATGTTTTTAATTTAAAAAATTGAAATGTTCTTCCTTCCTATCTGTAGGTTTTGCGAGTGGTCCGTCTAATAAAGATTTCTCCGGCTTTGGAAGATTTTGTGTATAAGATTTTCGGTCCAGGGAAGAAACTCGGCAGTCTAGTGGTGTTCACTGCCAGTCTGCTCATAGTGATGTCTGCCATCAGTCTGCAGATGTTCTGCTTTGTGGAGGACTTGGATCGTTTTACTACATTTCCACGGGTAAATATCCTTCTTTCTGGAGACACAGAAAGTGTTGTAGATCAAAAGATGAATGTTGAAATCATTTGTTCTTGGAGGAGCAAATAAAGTTCTTGAAATCTGTGACTTATGGGGATTTTGGTATCTTGACAATTTTTGTTTGTGATTTAAATAGCTGAGATGTTAAAATACTAACAATTATCACGTCAGAAAAACACTGGTTAAATCTAGAGAAGAATTCGGAAACCAGCGTGGACCAAAATATCTCTAAATCTATTATAATACTTAATTTGTCAGTAGATGTAAGACTCTCTTCCAAGTTTTTTTATACTATATGCTCATGAGAGGGGTTCTCATTAGTGGTGTCTTTTTATCCTTCATTATTAGTGGGACTCCACTGATCCCAATGCGTGCTGGGATTTGGAGGGGCTCACATAAACAGATGCCGCTCATTTCCAAGGCGGGTGGCATGATAACCATTGAAGATAATGATGTTTACCCAGATCCCTTGTCAATAGACCTGTTGCAAAATTATCTTCATCTGCAGTCACTCAGAGACAGTGTGACTGTGACCAGGCTTGGGACCAGTTGGGTTTAGACCTTCATTTGACTTCCATTGAAAAAAGGCCATGAAAATGTGGTCTCATATCTCTGTATGATGCTGAGACCTGGGGCGCACTGTTTTTTTTCTTTCTTATTTTTATTTGCATCCATATCAGAGAATGTTGTGCTCTGCCATGTCTTATTTTTGTTGCAGCATTGTCAGTCAAAAATCCTTGTATATACATGAGAATATATTTAGGAAAAGCAACAAACGTAAAATTGTTGCTCTGCCTTGTTAGTTTTCAAATTTCCATTTTGTTTTGATGACTGGAAAGGTCAGGAGTCAAGACAATTAGCTCCATCTATCAAATTCATGAAAGCGTACATCTGTTATGCCTATTAACTATTAAAGTTTTAGTTCAAACAGAAATAGTTTTTTCACCCTCGTGTTATTCCACCTGCGTATGACTTTTAAAATATCCAGATGAGGCACTGGGGGCTGTCAAGCTTGTAAAGGACTTTTGTTGTGTTCTCATAAAAGAATCTAAAAAAATACAGGCTGATAAAAAAAAAAATACAGACTGATTAAAAAAATACAGGCTGATCATTTCTCTTTTTCTTTCCTGCAGGCATTTATGTCCATGTTTCAGATTCTTACACAGGAAGGATGGGTGGATGTCATGGACCAAACTCTGGTGGCAGTGGGACAGATGTGGGCTCCAGTGGTGGCCATATACTTCATTCTCTACCACCTGTTTGCCACACTGGTAAATATAATTTATTTGTGTTTTTTTTCTGTAAGATAAAACAAAAGGTCTTCTACAAAGTGCTGCAGTGCTGCACTATAGGCAAGTGCTGCAGTATAGGCAAGTTAGCATCACCTTGGCTCCCTTGATGACAACCCAATCAGATTTTTCCATTGGCTTTTGCAATGTTGCAAAAAAAACAAACAAAAAAAAACAACAAAAAAAAAAAACAACAAAAGTTTATAATTCTTACACATTTTGTTCATCATCATAGTCTTCACAATTTAACACAACACAGCTTTAACACAATTTTTGAAGCCTATATACAATCACCAGAAGTAAAAATCTAAACGTAGGCTATAAACAAACTTCACCACTGTCACCACTATTGGGCTTCCGACAAAGCTATAATAGTTTGCAAGAGTGTGATTATAAACACAATGATTAGATTCATTTTCCTGTTCAGTGTGATGATGTTTAAGGTCCTCGACAACCTCTGTAGTCCCTTTTAACCACTTGTTAGCAACCACCTTTTTCAAAACATGTAAATCACAAGGGGTTATTACTGATGTATTTGATGTTATAGAATAAAATGGCAAAATATTTTGAGCTTGTGTTAACCACAGGCCTTATTTCAGGTTTTAAACTAAAAACCCATTCAAAAAACCCATTGATTTCAGGACAATGAAACCGAATGTTATAAAGTGCTAAATACTAACTTGTTTCTGGGATTTAACCTACAAAAATGCACCATACAATATTTTGGTGATGCTATCCAACCAGAAATTAATGGTTAACCAGTGGGTTTTCAGTGTACTTAACAAAAACTTAAAAAAAATTTACAGGTGACATATCAACTCACAGTTGTTTCTCTGGCACCTGTGGTGCAGGTTAATACTATGGGAGCATGTGGTCATAGGATTTACGTTGAATTTACACTTACAAGATAGCTGGCAGTGTGTGATGGGAGTTGTGTGAAGCCTGATCCACCTCATCAATTTTGACATTAATTTTCATTATGGTATCCAATAAAGGACCCCAGTTCAATGTGTTGCACATGCTCTATGTGTTCCCAATTTCAGGGACACAGCAACAAAGCAAATGCATCTAAAATGAAGACAGCTTGCATTTGTGCTGCTGAGAGCTAACCAGACTGTTAGAAAATGAATCATCCTTCATCCTCCCTTCCTTCTCTTGATCTTCTGGCTTACCTAGCCATCAAGAGAACATATTCAGAGATCCTTTAGCAGGTTGGATGTTAGTGAGAGCAGTATTCCAACCTCTAATGGGCAGTTTTGTGTGGTTTGAAGAGATGCAGCGCTCTAGCTGATGTCTAAGCTACTCAGGTACTCAGTGAATGTGAATAAAGTGGATCAGTCTGTGTGTAGGACTTTCTGTAGTACAGCAATTGAGTACTGTCTGCTATGTTTTCTTCAGGCAGTAATTATAAAGGCTTCAAGGAGGAAGTCTTGGTTTGTTTTGTGACTGTCTGACTGCTTGTAGCTTTGTAGCTTGAAAAACTCAGGTTGTGTATAGAATGGACATGGATAAATTCCTGTGCTGCCTCCTAGCCATGAACAAAAAGAAAACAAACAACACTTGCTTAGGAAATATAGCAGTAAATTGCCTCTGGAAACATCCTAACACACATGTATTTTTTAGTCGTCACACCTGACATCAAACACTTCCTTCACCCATATTTTTATCTTTAAAAAACACGTCTTTGGGGCATTTCACAGCCACATCACGGCCCCTGTCACTCCCCATTACAGATATTATGAGCAAACACTTAGCCATTGGTGTCTTGTTGTATTACCAACCACTGACATAAAATCTCCACTATGCAATGCACATATAAGCAAAGATAATGAAATATTTGCACATGAATTCTTTAGCTATAGATTTATGTTAACCATTTCTTGGCGATATCCTCAGTTGAGAACAAAATGTACTCTGGATGTAATTGCACTATGGTTGTAATGATCTTTTTTTGACTTTTGACAAGTTTGATTGAGTGAGGAGCAGCCGTTTAAATTTGACATTTGAATGAGAGCGCACACTAATGACAGAACAGACTGAGCATGTAATCAAGACACGGCTAAATCATTTAATAATTTCCTGTCAAAAAAAAAAAAAGAAGAAGAAAATATGATGAAGAGAAAAAATGCAATGCCTAATGCATTTGAGGACAGCTTTAGACACCTCACATATAAGGAGAAGTGTCATTAAATATCAAAGCACTGATGACATCTAAGACACAGTCAGCTGTGATTGATTTACTACATTTTTGTTGTTGTTGTTGTTGAATATACCTCTTGTACTGTTTGCTGTGTTTATGGTGAAACATTTTTGTTTTCCTTTGGCTCTGACATCAAATGTTATTTTTATTGTTGGATCATAACTACCTCTTGGACAGAACTCATGTTTGCATGACAGATTATCTGTCAACATCACCCCATGAGCACAGTACACCTACTGACAATGTATGACAGAGAATATTGAGGCCACATCACTGTGTTTATGTCTAAAAACTGCTGAGACCTTCAGATGTTCAGTTAAGATGTGTGACTAATAAAAGAATGGTCTTAAATATCTTCAAATGGCTTATTTGCTTTGTCCAGACAGTACTCTAAATGCATATAAGGGTGTATTGGCAAATTGTAATGAAAGCTAAATTCAATATGTTCTTGTCTTTTAGATCCTTCTGAGTCTTTTTGTGGCAGTGATTTTGGACAATCTTGAGTTGGATGAAGATTTGAAAAAGTTAAAACAGGTAAGACATTGTTCTATTAATTTTGCTAATATTGTACACCTCTTTTTGAAAGTTTGGGGTTGGTAATTTTTTAAAAAGTTTTTGAAAGATGCTTCTTGTTCTCACCAAGGCTGCATTTATTTGATCAAAAATACAGTTTAATAAAACTATTATTACAGTTTATACAAAATAATTGTTTTCTCTTTTAATGTATTTTAAAATACAATTTATTCTTTTAATGTTAAAGCTGAATTTTCAGCAGCTATCACTCCAGCCTTCATTGTCACATGGTTCTTCAGAAATGAATTTGATATACTGATTTGGGGCTCAAGTAACATTTCTTCTTATTATCAGTGTTGAAAACAGTATTTATTTGAAATAGAAATCTTTTGTAACAATTCAAAGTCTTGCACTGAACACAATGCACTGTCACTTTTGGTCAGTTTAATGCATCT
This sequence comes from Spinibarbus caldwelli, assembly GCA_039654775.1. Lineage (NCBI taxonomy): Eukaryota > Metazoa > Chordata > Actinopteri > Cypriniformes > Cyprinidae > Spinibarbus > Spinibarbus caldwelli. The sequence continues at coordinate 14,621,460 of CM077232.1, forward strand.
ATGTTGAATACAAGTATCAATTTATTTAAAAAAAAAATCACTGACACCTTTGAATGGTAATGTATTAGTTATTATATTTTGTAGTAGTCTTGGTTGGTAACATTCTGAACAGTTAAACCCCTAGTTTCCTGGAAGAATGACTTTGGAACAAAACAATTAGCAAAGCTGAATTAAAACAACTTGTTAAATCCCTCCATTCACTGTCAGACTTACCCTAACTAATAAGATCTAGTTTAAAAGTAAATTAATTTATAATACTTTGACAATGTGCTCTCTGAACCATGGAATCACAATACATCCAAAAACACTCCTCAACAAGCACGATTATAGCCTTAAAAAAAGTTTAATTTGTCTTCCTTGCATTTGAGGCAAATCAGCAAACAGGGTGAGCCGTGTTAATTAGTACAGTTCTCCATCTTGTTCTCTGTCTATTTTTACCTTTTTATGGGGCCGTGATACACAGGTAACGATGACTCATAGGATAATTAGCGTGAGAAAGCGTGACCTGTTTGGCAAGTGCACTTAGAAAAAACAAGGCACCTTCTTCATAGGATGTGAAGTTCACAGCAAATGAACTTCTGCTGTGGCCAAATATCATAGGAAATGGCTTTTGAAAGCAATTAGAGGTCGGATGTCTCTGTAGATAACAGCATGTCCCTCTCTTCTCAAGCACATTGGCAACATATTTCAGCAATTGTTGAAATTGTGGAGAGAGAGAAAGAGAGAGAGAGATAGAAAAGCCAAAAGAAACCAGCAGCTCATCACAATTTGCATGATTACTTTTGCAATTTGTCATAACAGTCTCCAGTGTTACGAGATATGCTAGGACAAATTGTAAAAGTAATAGTGTAAATTGAAAGGGAAAGCCACTGGTTTCCTGTGATTTCTCTTGTTCTCTGTGCTTTTCTCACTCGGAGTAAATGACATGAGCTGTGTGGTTCTTCAACCACCAGGCTGTCAAGCTCCAGGCATCTTCACATGCCCAGATCGGTTATCCCTCAGACACAGCTGACTGATCCACGATTCCACCTGTAAAACTGCCTGTTTTATAGGTGCTTCAAGCACAGATGGGGGCAATCCAAAAATAGAGCGCTAGATTGTGATTGCTCTCCAAGAATACAGGTGGCTTTGTAAAGCGCAATTCAACGGCTGACCTTAATTGAAGCAAAACCAGTTCTAGCTGATGTGGAACAAATAACAACCGGACGTGTTTTTGTCCTTTCCCTCACAGTGGCTTTATGACAGCTCTTCTAGGTTTTTTTCTTTTTCATAAGCTTTTCTGTTGCTGCCTCAGAACCTCTGTCACCTTGTAATAAAGTCATCAGGAACTGTCTCCTAAAATGTTTGGCCACCTGCTAGATTGAAGGATTTCTGAAAATGGAGCATTAATCAAGACACTGTTTATAACCTTCAGACTCTTACAGCCTCAGAACTGACAGACATTTTTTTTTGTTTGGCAGGAAATTTTTTGTCTGTTTGATTCGGCTTAGCTTTGTGTCATTTTTAGCACGTCCTTTGCATACTGAAAATAGACACAATCATTCACCACTCATTTTCATTATACCATGAACTATAAACAGTTAATTCAAACAATTAACCTAAGGTTATGATGTGTTACCATGTGTTATAATGCAGTATATACCGGTATATTTTGACATTGTAGGGACATTTTTTACGTCAATGGAATGTCACCATGAAATATGGAAACCCATGTTTGTGTGTGTGTGTGTGTGTGTGTGTGTGTTTGCATGTGCATGTGTGCATATTGTATTAAAGAAAAAATTGTAGGTAAGCCAAAGTAGACGTAAGGTTGTTGTCTTTGAGTCCAAATGTATGACTCAGCTAGTGTTTGGTCAGCATGTTTTTTTTCAGCATCTTGTTTCATCAAGATATTTCATCTTGTTTCATGCTATAAATGTCAGACATGACATCTCTTGGGACAGTAACAGTATCTTGCTTTGATTGACAGTAAAGGCGTGGACAGTTCTAGAGAATTCTAATCTAGAGAATGTATCAGCGGTGCGGTTTTAAGGGTGTTATTTTTTTGAATGGTTTATTTAGATTCCACAAATAGACCTGGTGGTTCCATTTCACTCTCACCGCAGGATAGGGTAAGTGTTGAAATGAGTCTGGCCCTGATCTATCCTCCCACACTGTGATATTTTTGCCAGGAACAAAAATAACAGAAAAAAGTAATTGTCTCATATTTTACCTTTCTACTTTTCCATTTTATGTTAGTTATGATTGTGTTTAGCAAAATTACAAACTTGGCATTTCATGAGCCAATAGAAAGGACTGTTACACTGTGTCCTAACTAGGCATGACAAGTTTCCTGTGAAAGAATGTGCTGTACATCCTTACACGTTCTCACACAGTCAGTCCATATTTGATGTTTAATATACATGTCTTTATGTAGGCTATTTATTTATTTATTTATTTAGGTGATTTCACAGTTGATAGAGCTACTCAGCACAAAACACCACATAAATAGAAAGTTTGTATAGATAGTAACAGCAATTTTGTGTGTGATTTTTTTTTTTAAATTGTAATTTTTAAATTATTGTGTGATTGTCCAATTGTGCCTTAAAACACTTTCCCAGTTCCCATTCAATGAGCAATGGTGGCATATTTATTTTCCATGTGTAAACTGAGCAGCCTGTTGCTGTATCCCTCTTTCATTCCCTCAGAAAACAGAACTGTTTTCACAGGGAAACAGTTCACGTCTTCAGTCAGAAAGATCTAGAGGCACTCCATGATGTTATTTGTTACTGTGGTTCCTTAAAGCTGTGTGAGAGTGATTCAAAACTAGTGTGGCTCATTGGACTCATTTATTCAGAGCTTTGAATGGGCCATATCTGTATTCATTGATATTGACTATGATAACTGGTCTTTTTGGCATACAGTAGCTGGCAGCTAAGAATGCAAATGTTCAAACCTAAAGTTTGAGCATCTATTATTAGACAACTGGCTTTATGGAGACTGAGGACTGAAATGATGACTCATAACTTGTTGGAACATCACAGAGATTCATTTTGGTAGCACTCCAGATGAGGACAGTCAGTGTTGCTGCTTCTGTGTACCCTTCAAAGAACACAAGACTGGTCGGAAAAAGCCTGCATTTAAGGTGAATGTGCAGTTTAAAAAATGCATTTGATTGGAACATTAGGTTCAAGTAGCTGCCATGTATTTTATAAAGTATATGACAAATTTAATTCAGCTCCTGAAAGTTGTTTGCTGTCTGCTAGTTTTATTTTATTTTATTTTATTATTATTATTATTTTTTTAAACTATCTAAGACAAGAAACTATCTTAGCCTGGTTTAAGCTGTTCTTTGTTGTTGTTGTTTTTGGTAGGGAAAGCTTAGAATTTGGCACAGATTGACCTCCTTTCACAACACAGAAGTTCTCCAAGTAGAAAACAAAACCATTTTCATCCAATTTCTTTTCACATGTGCATTAAGCCTTACTCATACAAGATTATTTTTAGGTTTGCTCAGAATAGTTTCAACAAGGTTTGCCCTCTGTGCCATCACAGGTGTTGAAAAAGAACAGTCCAACAGAGATGGTATTTACATTACACATTTCAAAGCCACAGACACAAATGGCTTGGTGGACACAAGTGGATTAACAGGCACTGATGGATAGACATGGGTTAGAGTTCTAGTTTTATGGCCACAGAAGGGCTGTTTTGACTCCACCCACAAGTCTCGACTCCAGCACGCTTTTAGACACAGATTCTCTCAGCAACAGCACTGGTCACAGATGCTTAGTGTTTTCGCCATAGCTATGCATCATATCCTCATCTGTAGTTTGCAACCAACAGGTACAGGAACAGGCAAGAGATACTGTAAGTAGCCGCCACCGGAATAAAGGACCGACCTTGGAAATAGTACACACCCCTGTACATAATCCTCCTTTTTGTAAACGTAGATTCAATTTGTCAAGCATCACGGCAGGCACCTGCATACGCACACAGAAAGGATCATTAGCAATTAAACCCTACAGGATAAGAGGAGGGAGAGCTAATGAATATCCAGTGTGTTCCACACGTTACAGATCAGCCAGTGATAAGAAGAAGTGTTTAATGAGCTTCCCTCTTCCCTCTGTCAGGACTTGTCCGTACCTGTTCAGGCTGCAGTCCGTTCCTGTTAGCACTCTGATTGAAAATGCATTTATGCCGTGAAATTACACTTGTAAAGTTTAATGAATTGTTCAGACAGTTTTGCGTATATGGTGACTTGAGATGATTGGAAAGGTTGTGTTTTATATAGAAGTTTTTCAAACTTTTTTACACCAAGGTCCCCTAAATATGACTATATACACAACCACTTAAATATTTGGGGTCAGTAAGATTATTAATGTTATTGAAAGATGTCTCTTATGCTCACCAAGGATGCATTCATTTGATCAAAAATACAGTAAAACTGTATATATATTTTAAAATGAAATTTATTACTGTGATGGCAAAGCTGAATTTTCAGGAGCAGTTCCATTCTTCAGTGTCACATGATCACAAATCATTCTAATATGCTGATTTGGTTTTCAAGAACATTTTTCTTACTATTATCAGTGTTGAAAATGGGTTTGCTGCTTAATATTTTTGTGGAAACTATGGTACAGTTTTTTTCTTCGGGATTGTTTCCTGAATAGAAGGAGCATTTCTTTGTAATATATATATATATATATATGTATGTATTTTTTTTTGTAACAACGTAGAAGTCTTTACTGTCACTTTTGATTAATGTGTATAATCCTTGAATCCTGAATCTGCGTTTTGAATTAATTGAGTGAACCAATGACTCAATGGCCTATTCATAAAGAGAGCCATTACTTCATTTCTGAATGAATCAGCCATTTGAACCAATTGAATCAAATTGAAACAAATCAAATGAATGAATGAATGTATGACTTATTCAAAATGACATTTACTGCCGACTACTGGCAGTTTCTTATTCAGATTAATATTTACATATTAATAAAAAATCAGAAAATAAAATAACAAAATGAATAAAAAACTAATTAAAGGGATAGTTCACCTAAAAATTAAAAATAAAAAAATAAATAAAACAAAATCCTTCTAAAGCTACTTTTTGTAATGTCTATTTAATGCTTTTCTCATTTAACACAATAATGGCTTTAAATTATCTTTTGTGGGTAATTTCTCAGGGAAATTTGATGTGTGATTAATATGAGATTACTAGATAATTACAAAAAATTTAATTAAAAATTTTCATCGATTGACAGCCATAGTATAAATGTCAAACTTTATTTGAGAGAGTACCACATTTTAAGGGGTGGATATTTGGTGAATTGTCAAGATTCAGAGGTATAAAAGTGGCTAGTGGAATTTCATGTGTTGAAAGAACAGTCTAGCTGTTATGACCTGAATAAGCCGGTCTCCCTCTCTTTACCGCTGTTTGTTACACATCACCTTTGTGCCACGTCTCCTGATGCACTCTGTTCTTTCGGCTGGCCATGAGCCGTTTCCCTCTCTGATGGCAGAGATTGATGGTTGTTAGCGGCTTGAGAAATCATTACTTTCCTCCGGTTAAATGGCAGTGAGAAGTGTCTAGAGCTGATAGGGGAAATGTTTATCTTTTTATTGACAGAAATCAATTGGAGGACTTTCCCTCAGGGAAGGAAGGGGAGGATCTGGCAGTGGGACCATGCTTGGTTGGTTGGCTGAGGTCCCTGAACTACAGACTTCACGCTTCAAATCAAAACCTTCTAGCATGTCGAACTTTTATTTGTCAGATCTACAACAATATAGTATACAGCAGTACTTGTTAACAATAAAACTCACTAGATTTTTACATTGCTGTAAGACAGTGTGAGTGGTGCATGGCTCTTTAAATGTCACCACCTCAATTTTTCCAAAACTCCTAACATATGAGCAATAGTACAATACTGTAACAAGCAAGACTAATTAGATACATTCACTATGAGTCATATTGCGGAGTAGAGGCATCCATTCATGAATACTTTTTCTACAAAGCAATGCTGCTGTTACCAGGAGGCAGTGTTCAGGTTGTGTTTAACAGTCTCCTATAGGTAGAAGCTGTTCTGTAGCTGGTTGGATTGAATGTTGTCTTTGACACATTAAAGAACTATTTTAAGATTGAACTTAAGAAAAGGTCACAGTGTCAACTACTGTATATGTGCTTTGTGTCAGATGTTCTTTTGGGTCTAACCACACTGCCATCTAGTGCCAACAGCTCCGACTCCATATGGTACAAGATGTCTGGGTAAATATCACAAAGGATCATATCAATCAGATCATATTTCTTGACAAAATTATATTCTTCCTATTTTTAGAACTATTTAGAATTTTTTTTTTTTTTTGTGAAAGGTTTCTTAATTCCCATTAAAATATCATTCTTTTTTTAATGTACTACTGTAATCAAATTAATCCTGCATGGATGCATTGATGTTTTTTTTTTTTTTTTTTTTTTTTGTACATTAAATTCCATTTAGCAAATAATGGAATTATGTATATTACTTTTTAATAATAATATTTGATATATTAATAATACGATTTAAATATTTAAATAACATATACATATTTTTATGAACTAAATCAGAATTGGCTTGTGTGAGTGTCTTTAATTGGCATGAAAATAATGTGATGAATTTTAATGGTACTAAAAATAGACTCAGTATGACCTAGATAGATTCTTAACAGGTTTCTTCACCCTTCTAGCAGAAATGTTTTACTGTGTGACTGATGTTTTAGCCTGACTGTCTGGCTGCTTGGAGTCAATTTAAGTGTGTAAGAAAGAAACTCCAGAGTTCCAGTCCAGCCAAACTCAGTTTTGTGGTATGCAGCCAGGTCTAGTAACAGACAAACAAGTCGGCTATAATGTTATTGCTGTGAATGAAACAAAGATAAACTGAAGGAATTTTGAAATTCAGTGTTATTTTCTTTTCTGAGAGTTGCTTCCAGCAGCTGAAGCATACAATGTTTTCTTTTCACATGAGACAATGTCATTTCCGGTAATTTTCTGTTTCTTTTTGTTTTCTGTTAATTTCCCATCTCTTGCAGTCATCTGCACAAAGCACATCTGGTCCTGCTCAGAAATTCCTAAAAAAATTGCAGTGGGGCTCAGATGTACAAACACACACACATACACACATTTGTATATTATCACACCCAGTCTAAAAAGTGTGACTTCAACAATTTGTCTCACACGCACACAAAGACACATGCTGGTCCCCTCTGGCTGTGATAGACATGAAAGGACCCTCGGTAACAGGCCTGTCCATCAAATGTGGCTTCCAGTGCTCCATCCTCTGATCTAACAGACACGCCCACACCCTCCCACCCTCGCTGCAGCACCTGATCCAGATGTCTGCTGCCCCAGACACGGTGTGTGCTCCATCTTTCACCCAGACCCATTTTCATCCTTTCAGCAGCCCACTTTTTTATGATAGGGTTTCAACATGAAATCAAAATTGACCTTATTTACTTTGACACTTTCCTGGTCTTATTATGCACAATTCATCGTTGCGTTATTCCAAAGAAGAAAAATTTCTTCATTATCTTTCATCAAAATATAATTACTTACTCTGACATTCCCTTTCAGTGGATGTCACCTAGGTTGTAAAGTTCAGAATTTGGTCATATTATTCCAACAGACTTTCATGAAATTTAATGAGGATTTTACAGTTTCATGAGAGTTTGTATCTTATTTGTTTTTGTTCTATACACATCCAACTGAGTGTTAGATTTAGGTAAAGACATTAAAAAAAAAATTAAATAAATAAATAAACCCCCCTGAAATCATAAGTTTTCATTTGAAATTGGCAACTTATAAAATATTTACAAATTCTTATAAGTTTGTGCTGCATATTGTGATTTATTTATATTTCCTGTAAACGCATTAACTTGATTGGTTTAACAGAATACACTATATTGCCAAAAGTATTGGGTCACCCCCTTCTAATGAACAGGTTTGACTTCTTTAGTAATTTCCATGAGTACAAATCTTAATGTTTAAGCATATAATGATATTCTAGGGAATTGGGTGCTTCTAATTTTAAAGCAACAGTTTGGGCAGGACCCTTTTCTATTCTAACATGACAATGCCTCTGTGTATAAGGCAAGGTTCAAAAAGAAATGATTGATTTAGTCAGTGTGGAAGAACTTGACTGGTCTGCAGAAAGCCAAGTCCTAATCCCAGCTGAACACCTCTGGTGTGACTTTAAATGCCGATCTTGAGCCAAAAACTCATCACCAAACACCAATGACTTGTACATATGGGTACAGTCATTTTAGACACTTCCAAAACGGTTGCAACAGAGAAGGAAATACAATTTTTAAATACATGAATTATGTTTCCTTCTTTGTTGCCACAGTTTTGGAACTGCCTTTTTCTTCTGAAGAAGGGGGTGTCCCAATACTTTTGTCCGTATAGTGTATGTACAAGTCATTGGTGTTTGGTGATGAGTTTTTGGCTCAAGATCTGCATTTAAAGTCACACCAGAGGTGCTCAGCTGGGATTAGGACTTGGCTTTTTGCAGACCAGTCAAGTTCTTCTACACTGACTAAATCAATCATTTCTTTTTGATCCTTGCCTTATACACAGAGGCATTGTCATGTTAGAATAGAAAAGGGTCCTGTCCAAATGGTTGCTATAAAATTAGAAGCACACAGTTCCCTAGAATATCATTATATGTTTAAACATTAAGATTTGTACTCATGGAAATTATTAAAGTAGTCAAACCTGTTCATTAAAAGTGTCCCAATACTTTTGGCAATATAGTGAACCAAAAATCTGAATAACACATGCCTGAATTAATCAAAATTCCTTGTTACGTACAGTATTAACAGGTAACAGGTATAGCAAGGTATAAAACAAGTATATAACAGGTATATATATATATATATATATATATATATATATATATATATATACACAGTGTTGCTTGAAAGTTTGTGAACCATTTTCAATTTTCTATATTTCTGCATAAATATGACCCAAAACATCATTAGATTTTCTGAAAGTAGACAAAGAGAACCCAATCCAATGAATGAGACAATAATATTTTCCTTGTCATTTTTTATTGAGAAAAATGATCCATTGTTACATATCTGTGCGTTGCAAAAGTATGTGAATCTCTATGATTATCTGTTAATTTGAAGGTGAAATTAGAGTCCATCTGTTCAGAGGTGTTTTCATTCAGTGGAATGGCTATCAGGTGTCATTGCCTGCCCTGTTTTATTTAGAGAACAGGGATCTATCAAAGTCTGATCATGTTTGTGGAAGTGAATCATGGCATGAACAAAGAAGATCTCTGAGGACCTCAGAAAAAGAGTTGGCTGGAAAAGGTTACAAAACCATCAATAAAGAGTTTGGACTCCACAAATCCATAGTCAGACAGATTGTATACAAAAGGAGGAAATTCAAGACCACTGTTACCCTCCCCAGAAGTGGTTGACCAACAAAGATCACTCCAAAAGCAAGACATGTAATAGTCTGCAAGGTTGCAAAGGACCCCAGGGTAACTTCTAAGCAACTAAAGACCTTTCTCACATTGGTTAATGTTAATGTCCATGAGTCCACCATCAGGAGAACACTGAACATCCACGATGTGCATAGCAGAGTGACAAGAAGAAAGCCACTGCTCTCCAAAAAGAACATTGCCATCTGCAGTTTGCTAAAGATCATGCGAACAAGCCAGAGGACTATTGGAGAAATGTTTTGTGGACAAATGAGACCAAAATAGAACTCTTTGGTTTAAATGAGTGTTACGTTTGGAGAAAGGAAAACACTGCATTCCAGCATAAGAAACCTATCCCATCTATGAAACATGGAGGTGACAGGTGACAGTATCATGGTTTGGGCCAGTTTTGTTGCATCTGTGCCAGGACAGCTTGCCATCATTGATGGAACAATGAATTCTGAATTATACCAGCAAATTCTAAAGGAAAATTTCAGGACATCTGTCCGAGGACTGAGTCTCAAGAGAAAGGGGGCCATGCAGCAAGACAACGGCCCCAAGCACAGAAGTCATTCTACTAAAGAATGGTTAAAGAAGAGCTAAGTTAATGTTTTAGAATGGCCTAATCAAAGTCCAGACCTTAATCTAATTGAAATGTTGTGGAAGGAGCTGAAGCAAGCAGTTCATAGGAGGAAACCCACCAACATCACAGAGTTTAAGTGGTTCTGTACTGAGGAATGGGCTAAAAATCCAACAAGATGTTGTAAAGGACTGATCAGCAGTTACAAGAAACTTTACCTGCAGTTATTGCTGCAAAATGGGGTCACACCAGATAATGAAAGCAAAGACTCACATACTTTTGCAATGCACAGATAGGTAACAATGGATCATATTTCTCAATAAAAAAATGATTAATAAAATATTTTTGTCTCATTTGTTTGATTGGGTTCTCTTCAGGACTTGTGTGAAAATCTAATGATGTTTTGGGTCATATTTATGCAGAAATATAGAAAATTGTAAAAGGTTCACAAACTTTCAAACAGCACTGTATATATGGCATGATAAGACTGAATATGAATCTTCATTACTAGTACAAAATAGCAGGATTTTCTTTGTTTATTATTTGTAAGAATATGCTGATTACTGGGTATTTGGGAATATTTCAGTTGCCATACAACATGCACACAAGATCTTTTCGAGATCAGACATCAGACATTTTGCCTTGCCATGCTGTGCCACTCTCGCCATGCTAAGTATTCAGCCAGTCAGCCTCTCAGGTGGCAAAGGTGTGCCTCTAAGAGGTCTGGGAGTTTATAGCCTATGCAGCACCATGCCTCATTAGATACTAAATGAGAAGGAGAGAATGACCCCTCTACCCCTTAGCTGTCTCTGGAAGTTCACCAAGTCTGGTGCAGAGTAGATACGGCACGCGTAATGTATGTTTATCAGGCATGCTAGAACTAAATCAGCAGCCTAACTGAAATGGAACCTTAAACGGTGATTGATCTGGAATGTTCTACTTAGAGGTCATTTACACAGAATGCACTCTAATAGTCTGGAGCAGGGGTCTCCAATGCATTTTTAAAAGTTTATCTTCTTTTAACTTAATACATTGTCTAAAAATGCAGAACTAAATGGCACATGATACATTGCATGTGGATGCATACACAGACCCATATGTAGATGTTTACATATACAGGTGCATCTCAATAAATTAGAATGTCGTGGAAAAGTTCATTTCAGTAATTCAACTCAAATTGTGAAACTCGTGTATTAAATAAATTCAATGCACACAGACTGAAGTAGTTTAAGTCTTTTGTTCTTTTAATTGTGATGATTTTGGCTCACATTTAACAAAAACCCACCAATTCACTAGCTCAACAAATTAGAATACTTCATAAGACCAATAAAAAAAAATAAAAAAAAACATTTTTAGTGAATTGTTGGTCTTCTGGAAAGTATGTTCATTTACTGTATATGTACTCAGTACTTGGTAGGGGCTCCTTTCGCTTTAATTACTGCCTCATTTCGGCGTGGCATGGAGGTGATCATTTTGTGGCACTGCTGAGGTGGTATGGAAGCCCATGTTTCTTTGAAAGTGGCCTTCAGCTCATCTGCATTTTTTGGTCTCTTGTTTCTCATTTTCCTCTTGACAATACCCCATAGATTCTCTATGGGGTTCAGGTCTGGTGAGTTTGCTGGCCAGTCAAGCACACCAACACCATGGTCATTTAACCAACTTTTGGTGCTTTTGGCAGTGTGGGCAGGTGCCAAATCCTGCTGGAAAATGAAATCAGCATCTTTAAAAAGCTGGTCAGCAGAAGGAAGCATGAAGTGCTCCAAAATTTCTTGGTAAACGGGTGCAGTGACTTTGGTTTTCAAAAAACACAATGGACCAACACCAGCAGGTAACATTGCACCCCAAATCATCACAGACTGTGGAAACATAACACTGGACTTCAAGCAACTTGGGCTATAAGCTTCTCCACCCTTCCTCCAGACTCTAGGACCTTGGTTTCCAAATGAAATACAAAACTTGCTCTCATCTGAAAAGAGGACTTTGGACCACTGGGCAACAGTCCAGTTCTTCTTCTCCTTAGCCCAGGTAAGACGCCTCTGATGTTGTCTGTGGTTCAGGAGTGGCTTAACAAGAGGAATATGACAACTGTAGCCAGATTCCTTGACACGTCTGTGTGTCTTGATGCCTTGACCCCAGCCTCAGTCCATTCCTTGTGAAGTTCACCCAAATTCTTGAATCGATTTTGCTTGACAATCCTCATAAGGCTGCGGTTCTCTCGGTTGGTTGTGCATCTTTTTCTTCCACACTTTTTCCTTCCACTCAACTTTTTGTTAACATGCTTGGATACAGCACTCTGTGAACAGCCAGCTTCTTTGGCAATGAATGTTTGTGGCTTACCCTCCTTGTGAAGGGTGTCAATGATTGTCTTCTGGACAACTGTCAGATCAGCAGTCTTCCCCATGATTGTGTAGCCTAGTGAACCAAACTGAAAGACCATTTTGAAGGCTCAGGAAACCTTTGCAGGTGTTTTGAGTTGATTAGCTGATTGGCATGTCACCATATTCTAATTTGTTGAGATAGTGAATTGGTGGGGTTTTGTTAAATGTGAGCCAAATCATCACAATTAAAAGAACCAAAGACTTAAACTACTTCAGTCTGTGTGCATTGAATTTATTTAATACACGAGTTTCACAATTTGAGTTGAATTACTGAAATAAATGAACTTTTCCACGACATTGTAATTTATTGAGATGCACCTGTATAGTGCAGTTGTCCTGCACTAGACCATTTGCTCATCTTGATGCCATTCCATATAATATAATATATAATAAATGTCAGTGGTGTTGTTATGGGCCCCATTGACTTTCAGAGTGTGTACAAAAACAGTTTCATTTTTCAAAATATCTTCTTTTGTGTTCCGCAGAAGAAAGGAAGTCATACGAGTTTGAAACGACATGAGAATGAATAAATGATGACAGAATTTTCAGTTTTATGTGTACTATCTCTTTAATTGCTGCTATATTCTTGCCAATTTCAGACTATAGACTTTTGAGCCTGACATGTCAAATATTCTGGTCCTTTTATATGCGATTATGTTTGCCAATGCCGTGTCTGAAGGTCATGCTCACACACATACACCGTTAGACATTATTACCTGTGTTTACATTAGCTCTCCACTGTTTTATGGTGACCTAACTGGAGCATAAATGTGTCTAATGGCCTGTAGAGTAAATTTGTGGGACGGTGACATATAGATTTGTAGACCGACCAATCATTCATGATGCTGAGAGTACAGCGCACTATTACGGGCTCCTTTGTGAATGTGCCACAGACCACGCAGCAATTGGTCAATAACCCGGACCCTTGTCTTCTTGAAAGGTGGGGGACTTGGAGAATAGCCTAGTATGGTTCACCTGAGCCTGAAATTGGAAGAATGTGTGAATAGGAGTGAATGGATCACCCTAATGTGTCCTAAGGCCAACACATTCATTTCAGATGCATGGCTCCCACATCTGTGATTTATGGAAAATGCTACATATGATTCATCATTATGAAGAGCTATGGCCATATGCCATTTTTACAAAAAAAATATGCATTACACACAGACCTTCCACAAGCCATCAGGGGGAAAAAAACACAGCTAGCTACAGGCAATCATGTAGAGATGCAAATCAGCATGATGTGTTGCACTGAATGCAATGTATGTGAACCCATATCTTTTCGCCTATTTCATATTGATCTGTTTATTGATCAGGGTGGATTTCACTTTCTAGATGTACTGATTGAATTTGGCTTTTCTTTCCTCTTCAGCATTCCATCACATGTACTTACTACATCTCGAAAATGAAAATGAAAATTCTGTCATCATTTACTCACTCTCACATCGATTCAAACCACTGTGGCTTTCTTTTTTCTGTGGAACACAAATTAGATATTTTGAAAAATAGTCTCACTGATCTTTCCAGTGACCAGTGTTATTTTAGTATTACTTATATACTATATAATATTTTTTAATGTTTTGAATTAGCTTTTATTTTTATATTTTCGAGTTTTTTTTATTCTATTTTTTCGGTTTAACTTTATTTTTATTTCATGTTTAGTCATTTTGCAAGCTGGGAGGATTCTTCACATTAGCTATTTATACTAAAGGTATGTAAATTGTGTTGGTATTAGTTAGGAGCGCCTGTTCTCTCTGCAGTGCTCCGTGTCGTGTGTGTCTCTGTCTCTGTGTGAGAGCTAATCAGAGGCTGTTGACGAGTAAAGCACAGAGTTGAAGCCACCCCACAGAGTGCAAAGCTATTTATTGGAGCCTTAGGGACCTGTAAGGTTTCAAACACACACTCTTTTACAATAAAGTTGCCCTAAAACAAATGTAGCCTATTTTTTATTTATTTATTTTTTAATAAGAGACAGGGAAATCCAACTTTGCTTCTGTGCAGACTAAACCAGTTTTTATGTTTTCCAACAAGCAAGAAGTGCAGCAGTTGGTCGGTTTCCTTATGTATTTTTTCTCACTTAAGTACTATTCTGAATATATGTTGTGAATGTTTGTGGTATATAAACAATGGATTCCTGTGGACCTTTTCACTGTGGCCACAAACATTGGTCCAGACTGATTTTATGCACTTTTGGTTATGTTGCAGAGCATGTTGGTAGTGCTAAAGCTATTTTTCCTAATACTGGCATGTCACGTTTGGTTTGAGTAGTTGTTTACTCTCACCCCAATACACTGAAATCATCAAGATCCATGTTGAGCACATTTTCTCTTGGCTCAAGCATCCAACAGCATTGTTCTTACTGCAGGCAGGCTCTCAACAACGTTAGCGCAACCTCTCCACAGCAGTGCTTCACTTCTAGCACAGAAGATGACCTGCTGTCTGTAACTGAAAGAACAGCATGTGATGCACTACAGACAGTGTTGGGAAGTAACTAGTTACATGTAACGGAATTACCTAATTTAATTACAAAATAAAAGTAACTGTAATCAGTTACAGTTACTGAGAAAAAATGTGTAATTAAATTAGTTACTTATGAAAATGTGAAGGAATACAAAGGGGGTTACATCTGATTTTTTTTTTCACACACTCCCACATACAGATTTATTTGATTGCTTTCATAAATTGCAGTGAGTGCTCTAAAATATGAAACACCATTGTTTCAGGAGTTTATAACATGCTTATTTGATAACTCTTTTATTTCCTATATGGGTTTATGTAAATGCTTTATTTTTTAAGATTAACTGTTTTTTTTTTTAAAGGCATTGTTAGATTTCAGTGTTTCCTGTCATAGCTATGCAAAGATTTGCTTTCAAAAACAGTATCATAGCTATTAAACTATTTCTTTTTATAATTTTAAATCTGTATTAAACCTCATAATGATCTTAAAGTGAGTTTGATTTTGTGATGGCTGTGCTTCAAAGGGGACATCGGATGCCCATTTTCCACAAGTTGGTATGATTCTTTAAGGTCCTCTTGAAATGGTCTCAGTGGTCGTGTAAAACAACTCCCTTTTTACCTTGTCAAACATAGCTCTGTTCACAGCGACTCGTTTCGGTGCATATCTCTTTACATGATAATGAGCTCTGATCACCCCGCCCCTCTTTTCCGTGGAATAGCAAAGGCGATTCGTAAATAATCATAAAAAAGAAAATAATAATAATAATAATAATTCATTAACTTTATATAGTGCTTTTCTGCTTTTTCTAAGCACTCAAAGCGCTCTGCATTGTGAGGGGGTATCTCCTCGTCCACCACCAGTGTGCAGCTTCCACCTGGATGATGTGACAGCAGCCATATTGTGCCAGAACGCCCACCACACACCAGCTTATTGGTGGAGAGGAGACAGAGTGATGAAGCCCATCAGTAGATATAGGGATGATAAGGAGACCATGATGATCAGAGGCCAGTGGGCAAATTTGTCCAGGATGCCAAGGTCACACCTCTACTCTTTTCGAAGGACATCCTGGGATTTTTAATGACCACAGAGAGTCGGGACCTCGGTTTAACGTCTCATCCAAAGGACGGTGCTTTTTACAGTATAGTGTCCCCGTCACTATACTGGGGTGCTAGGACCCACACAAAGACCACAGGGTGAGCACCCCCTGCTGGCCTCACTAACACCTCTTCCAGGAGCAACCTAGTTTTCCCAGGAGGTCTCCCATCCAGGTACTGACCAGGCCCAACCCTGTTTAGCTGTTGGCGACCAGTCTTGGGCTGCAGGGTGATGTGGCTGCCATAAAAAAATATAAAGTGTGAGACTTACTACTTCTGGAGGTGCAGCTGGATCATGAATAGTGGGTACTGATCCATCCTTGAGTTTTAACAAAACCTGCCTTGGATTATCCCTCATTCAGAAAGCAGTCTGCAGTAAAATAATTTGCGCAGACATAAACAAATTTAGGTGTTCGTTGGCACATTACCATCAAAATCAAAAGCTAATACACTGCGTCCTAACGTCTGGAGAAGATTAGGACTCTTATATTCTTCTACATTTAACAACAAAACACCTGCATTGCATTCAAGACACTGCTGTCGCTACAGCTGCTCGAGCGTGGAGAAAATGACGGATTTTGTACTGGCTGAGGGTGGAAATATGCTAATATGGGACAGTACGTCAATGGTCATGGGAGGGGCTTGAGCAATATGACATCATTTTGGCTTGATAACTGTTTAGGTTTTTGGGGGATTGTTTTTTGTAGGGTGGTTGTCTACGCACCACTAAGACACATTTATATGTAAATGAAGATATTTTGCATTCAGTGTCTCCTTTAAAATTAAAAAAATATTAAAATTTTAATTCAAGTGATGAAGGATTTTGAAAGCCTGACAGTAATCAGTGTTGAGTACTACTGTAAGGTTAACTCTGCCTGGTTTACATGCTTGAAAATAATTAACAGTTGAAAACATTAGAAATTTAGAAAAGAAATCAAAAAGTAATCAGTTACATTACTTTAATAAAGTAACTGAAAAGTTACACTACTTATTACATTTTAAGTAGGGTAACTTGTAATCTGTAACCTATTACATTTTCAAAGTAACCTTCCCAACACTGACTACAGAGGTCTGAATGTATGGCCAATTCAAGCGATGAATGAAAAAAATCATGAGTCATAATACAATATGATGCAATGACATTATTTGCATTTCTATTTTGGACGGTTCCTCCTGGTTACTCTTGCCAAATGTGTTTCATTTCATGAAGAGTCCAGGTCAGCTGCTTATTTCTAACGGTAAGCTATCATCAGAGAACCTAATTTTGGTGGTTCTTACTCCTAATCAGAAATGCATAATTTTTATCTGCAGGCGTCCAGACGGACGCTTTCAGCCAAAGAATTCCAATTCCGATTTTTAATATGTAATTAAATAAAAGTAATTGTTCTCCGTTATTGTGACATTGTTTGTTTGAGCAGTTTTTAGCCTGCTTTGGAATGAGGACAGAATGTGATTTCTGAATACACATTTCAGTTTTGTTTTGCTTCCCTAATAGCAGTGTGATGAATTACATTGTATTGCAGCAGTGGTAGACAGCAAACCAATAATTGTTTGCGAGAAAATAAAATACAACTAACCATATAATGCGTAGTAGGATAACAAAATAAATAGGCTTATAAAGAACACTTCCCGTATCCCATATCTTTTATTGTTATGTCTGATCTAACTATGGTTATCTCTTCTATCTATCTATCTATGGTATTTTGACAAAAATTAATGACACTAGGTAGAAGCTAGACAAATTAGAAAGATGCCAACATTACATCATCGAAACCATAAACAAAACTACATAATTGACTGTAAATATATACTAAATTAAATATGGGTTCACTTGCAAGAAGGATAAACATGGTTTGTAATTGTACCAACCACTGTTTTGTGTCTAATAAATAAATAATAAATTAAAATATTGGGCTATACGTTTTTGTTTATTTTTTTGTGTGATAAACAATTTTAGTGCTGTTTTGGGTTTCCATTTGATGTCAGTGTAAAATCTGGGTCCTGAAGCAAAACTAGTTGACAACCAGTGTTGTAATGGACAGATAACTGCATTGAGACTGTGCTCTGCTGCCATCTTTGGACAGCCTAACAGAACAGCACTCTGTTAACATAACATTTTGCTTTTAAATCCTGCCAAACGAACATCTTGTTCTCAAAAAAAAAAAAAAAAAAAAGGTTAAAGAAGTAAATGTTAAATAATGTTAAGAATTAAATAATTTAACGTTTAAGACATTTAAAATTGTTAGAAATTAGAGCTATTGTTTTAGTTAATTAAACTGTAGTTACATGTTGTTTTTAATCAGTAGGACATTCAGCAGATTTCTTTCTAATGTGCATTCATATGTTTAGATAATATGAAACAATCATCTTAGATTTATCTTATTCCCTTTAATTTATGCATCTCTTCTGACAGGAGAGAGTGATCCTCTAGCGTGCTCCGGCCTAATCAACTGAGGCCGTTATATTGCTTGATAGACATGGAGAAAGATAAAATGTTATGGCACATAAAGTCAGTTAAGCCTCAGAGGGGCACATTAATTCAGAGCAGTGCACCATACAGGCTAACCCCTTCCTCTCTCACCACCAGAAGTGAGGAACTGAATATAAAACACACCATCTTTGCATTCTACTTGAAGACCCACTGAGTTTTCAAAAGGGGCAGTCAGAAGTAGAGATGGACAGCTTATGTCAATTTTGGACTGTCCACCAAATGTTTTGAAGGCTATGTGTGAAAACACAGTGTGGCCCCATCAGAGTCTCTCGGTTGAGTCACAGAATGAGACATTTGTTTCAAGTGAGTCTTCTGGCTTCTGTCCACAGCTGAAACAGAGCGAAGCCAATGCTGATACGAAAGAGAAACTTCCTCTGCGATTACGGATCTTTGAGAAGTTCCCCAATCGACCACAGATGGTTAAAATCTCCAAGCTGCCATCAGACTTCACCGTGCCCAGAATCAGGTACTATGTGCACTGAATGATACATGTACCTCATATCTTGTGAACTGCTGAAGAGAAAGAAAAAATCTTACTTCCAAACCATATATATGAGGAGGCTTCCAAACCATATATATGAGACAGAGTGTCATTGGATTCTGCTGGTGGTGTCTTTTACCTACTTATTCCTTTACACTGAATGCCTCCTACTTCGTCCTCAAGAATCCTCTGAAAACGTGAAGTCCTTTGTGTGTTTGCGTGTGACTGTTATGCGTGTGCCGTTTGCGTGTGCCGCAGGGAGAGCTTCATGAAGCAGTTCATCGACCGACAGCAGCAGGACCCCAGCTGTCTGTTCCGTCGCCTTCCCTCAGCGTCGTCCTCATCCTGCGACCATTCCAAGAGGTCTGCCATTGAGGATAATAAATGCATAGATCAGAAGGTACCACACTCCATCACTCCCACAGTCTGCCCCCTCAATACACACAGGGACTAAACAATACGCTGATGAATGTTCTGAAAGGAACAGATCTATTTCCCACGCAACAAGACTTAAATAACCAGCAGTTACATAACTATATTTTGTTGATTACATTGGGATGTTTTTGTTTGCTGATATCAAATTCAGCCTGTACCCATATAATAATAGCTGTTTGCAAATATATCCGTCTGAATTATTCTGTGTATTGATCCGTGTCTCCTGTGTGCGTCTTACTGTCTAAACCGCTTTTTCTTCCTAGCTCCGAAAGTCAGTATTTAGCATCCGGGCTCGTAACCTCATGGAAAAGGAAACCACTGTCAATAAAATTCTGCGGTGAGCTTGTGATTTTCTCCCAGCAATTTTAATCAATTGATTGTATATAAGCTTTATTTATTTTATTTAATTTTATATTATTAAAAAAAAAAACACATTCAATGACTGAGATTGATATTTTGCTTATAGTATGCACATCCTAGCAAAGCTACAGATTTATTAACATACAATCATTTAAAAAGTCAATGCTAATCAATTTTTAATTAGTGCAAACATATTTACAGTACTAGTTATAATTTTTGCAACTTTTATGTTCAGATAACTGAATTCAGTGTGTCATTGAATGAGACTGATTTTTCCATCAGCCTGAAATTTAAAAATGAACATTTGGTAACACTTTACTTAAAGCCTTTATGTAAAATGCATTATAAAAGTAGTTTTAATGCATTAATTATGCCTTGTAATGCACCTTATAATGCATTTTACAATCTCATGAATGATTGTAACCACAGTTAATGCATTATATAACATTTATCAATTATTGTTATACTATGAATTTTAAATTCAGTTATAATTATTTACAACAAGATATAATGTATTAAAATGCAAATTATGAATAATTATAATGCATACACTTTAATAACTCTTTATAATGCATTATACATAAAAGCTTTAAGTAAAGTGTTACCAGATATTTATTCATATTATAGATATGTGATGGGCCAGCAGGAATAGTAATAGAGCATTGCTTTGTTCTCTGGCAGCTTTGGGCAAAAACACATTAATTCCTATACAGGGTGAATATGTTTTAATTTCCATCCTCCATTTCCATGATTTCGACTCCATGTTTGTCATCCAGCCAGCCCAGCAGTCAGAGCAGATAATGGCGTCTCCATATCAATATAGCTGTTAGTGGGTCACCTGTGAGCATGAATGAACTAATTAATATTTAAAAATCTGGCAGCGATGCAGCCACATATTCCCACACTTTGCTTCAACTGCTCTCGTCTCAGTTGTTAAGTTTCAGATCACGTCAATGCCGTCCTCACCTCCCTCGTGTTATATACACACACACACTCTCATACACCTCACCTTGTCCACCCCTCCTCCTCCTGCTAAGCAAACAGACGGCACATCAGTAGCCATCCCACGTCGTCTGTGCCGTCTGGGGCATTCAGTCTGTCTGCATACACACATCCTTCAGCAGCCAGGCACTCTTCACTCTGAGTGGCCATAAATAAGGGCGACGTGTTCTCTTGAAGCTGAAATTATCATTAGCTGTGTTCTGGTACATGACTCTGCAATTAATGGACAATAGAGAGGCGGTGGTGAGCAGACGGCTTTTCAAAGCATACATAGATCAGCACTGATTCAGAGCATAAACAGCCAATGGGATCACAGCGGTGGAACAATCTCCCAATACCAATTATAGCAACAGCCTCACCAGTTACATTTCATCTCCAGACATAGCTTTGAAAGATTTGCCTTTAATAAACTGTCAGAAAGCACCGCAAGGGGCTTCTTGACTATTCCTTCTTACAGATCTCTTGTTCTTTTAAATAGTGCTGCATTTAGTTATTTAATTTTTGGTTTTATACAAAGACTTGTTCTGCATGTTTTGTTACCTGTTCAAGCAGTTGTCACAAACACAATATATGGGTCATCTTCAAAAACAATGCCGTTTGTGTGAGAAAAATGCAGGTAAATTACTATTCCTGCTGGACATACAGTAAATTCAAACCTCAAGCTCAAAGTAATTTTGAAAAATTTAGGATAGATTTGTTTCTACATTCCATGAAACTGAAATGTAATGTGATGAATGAGGAGAAATTTGATATTCCAATCAGTTACATTTAAAGATAAAATTATGGTTCATTTAATTCACTTCAGTATTTGCACTGAACATTAAACTTTATAACATGACTAAAATTTAAATTAAAAGAGTTAAATCAAGCAAATGTTGTCTCTAAATTCAGTATACTGTTAAATAAATCAGTATTAACTCATGGGAAAACACAAATGGGGTCGCTTGCTAAGAATGTCCCACATGCATACGGAAAGCTACTTAGGTGTAAATGGAGTCAACTGATCATCATCTAAGTTTTGTAATTTTTCTCAGAAGTGGATTTGTAAATACAGTATGTAACCTCATATACCTATACTAAGTATGCCAAATTTTTCCTTGGAGATTAATTCCCTCCTACTGCTTCATCTTCTCTTCACTGTTAGCCTGAATTTTTAGCACACCACAGGTCACACTTGACCACTCTGAAAAAATGATTAATCAGTTTCCTCTCCATGGGCTCCCCGTTCCTTAGAACTGTTTCCACCTGCACAACACAGTGTTAGCTAAGAAGAACCATCTGCTGCGTCGGACGTACAACAGCGTACATGACAGACAGTAGTGGCATAGCTTAAGGGCTGTTCACTGATGGTCTTCACACAATCCTATACATTTACAGTATGTACAGTAAAACTCATTTACATTTGTAGTACCTCCCAAGAAATGAAAACCATTTAGCTTTTGTAATGTGAATTATTTCTAAGTGAAAAAATAGTGGAAATAATTTAGGATGGGACTTCAAAATGGAGATAGTTATTAGATTTTGATGAATAACCTGCTCAAATGAATCATGCTCAGTTAAGACTAAGAAATTAAATTAGAAGCCAGTTTTGATTTAACGAGTCTAAAAAAACAAGAATACCACACTTGTGTCATAATTTATTAATTTGCTCTTGACCTAGTTATGGTTTGTCTGTGGGTATTTTTTTCAGAGCCTGCACTATACAACGTATGACGAGTGGCTCTTTTGAGGGTCAGCCAACAAAAGAGAGATCCATACTCAGTGTCCAGCACCACATCCGCCAAGAACGCCGGTTAGGAAAGCACATTAACATGCTTTCACATACTCATCTATTTCATTTATTTAAGGAGCAGTGGATGGATGTATAGTCATAAAATGCACTACATTATGCTAGTGTGTTAACCTGCTTTTTTTGGCACAGGTCCCTCAGACATGGCTCTACCAGCCAGAGAATCAGCAGAGGGAAATCCCTGGAAACACTCACTCAGGATGTGCGTACACACCCACACTCAGATATCACCTAGTAATAGCTGACAGCGCTATCTGTGACTATCTGTGATCTCTGACATGCGTGTGAACTCTTCAGCACTCCAGCACGGTCCGCTACCGTAACGCCCAGCGGGAGGACAGTGAAATCAAGATGATACAAGAGAAAAAGGAGCAGGCTGAGATGAAACGGTATTTCTGCCACTCCATACACTTGCCTTGGCATGCGGTCAGTTGAACAGATCTTATCCCCCCCCAAACAAAACATGCCATGTGGGAGTTATTACACCATATCTTTCTCTTCTACTGTATGCTGATGGTGGCATAGTGCCATCGGTGTATGACAACAAGACATATTGCAGGGAAGGAAAGCTTTTGTTTTAGATCGGCTTTATTTATTTGCTATGTTCAGAGGGCAAGGAGGGACTGTAAAAGAGAGATCAGATCACATTTTAGCTGATTTACGATACAGTACACTGTAAGAACTAGTAAGGTTCCTTCTAGTAAGGTGCATACTATATCTTTCTATCTTTTCCATACTTTATCCCAAAGCAGGACTAATAAAAGCAGCAGTTGCTGAATATGAGATTTCAAGATGATTTATTGTTAAGCCTCCAATGTTTTTTTTTCCAGAAAAGTCCAAGAGGAGGAACTCCGGGAAAACCATCCATACTTTGACAAGCCACTCTTCATCGTTGGTAGAGAGCATCGCTTCCGAAACTTTTGCCGAATGATTGTGCGGGCCCGTTTCAATGTGTAAGACCAAAGCAAATACAAATCCATTGCAGTATATTATTAGTTACAGTAGCATTTTCATACGCCTCAATGAGATGACTAATCCCTTTGTACCATAATCACTGAAAAAATGCCATGTTGTTTCACAAACTGTTGTGTGTGTGTGTGTGTGTGTGTGTGTGTGTGTGTTACATTTCTTTGCTGACACTGTGTTAATGGGCTTTTTATGAATAGGTCAAAAACGGATCCCAATACAGGCGCAGTGAACAGCACAAAATACCATCAATTATAGTAAGTCCAAAAATATTTAGGGCCTTTGCACCATGATTCCCTGGTAATAATACACAATTCAATAATAATAAAAAAAAAACCTACGTCTTTCTTTTGCAATAAATCAACATTTAAAATAAATGTCATGCAAATGAAATCATAATATGTTATGAATTGTTTAAATTGTAAAAAATAAGTGCATTAATTATGAAATATACAAAATACAAAAAAAGTACAAAAAATGAAGAATTGGAGGGAGAAATGTGCTTAATTCTCATGCAAATAATGTCAAAATGTTGGTATTTCTTATTTTTTCCGCACAGTTTTGGGGTTAAAATATGACCTGCACATGTTTTCTTGAGGTTCTCTCATTTATATGTCTGTTTTGATTCTAGAAATGTAATATGAGAATGGGCTTTGGAAAGTTTTGATCTGTAAGACACGCCAGGGTGGGTTAGTGTGGGATTAGCTGGAAACTTTTGGGCTGCAGCGTGCAGGATTTCACCAGTGTCAAAAGATCTGCAAATTTAAGACAAAGTTATGTAAGCTCAGACTGAAGAGTAGGAAGAATGCAGAGTAGGAAAAGAGTAGCACATTTAACCTGCACTAAACCTTGCATGTGTATGTGTCTGTGTGTGTTCTCCAGTGATTTGCTGGGCTTGGTAACCTATCTGGACTGGGTGATGATCGTGGTCACCATCTGCTCTTGTATTTCCATGATGTTTGAGTCCCCTTTTACTAGGGTCATGCATGTCCCTACTCTGCAGGTATTCTAAACCCAACTGGTCACCATTCTATCTCACACGCACATCCGACTAACTTTTTGACCCTGTAAATGTTCCTCATCTCTTTCCTGAAGGCTGGTCATCATGTCTCGCTTTTGTTGCAGTCCAGCACTTTTGATTGCCTCTCTTAACTAGTTCTGCCCTTTTGAGCACATTTGATCATGATCCCCACTGATTTAGACTACTTTGGAGTTCATTTAAGTTGACTTTGAAAGTGAATGTTTTTAGGGTGCCTCTGTTTCAAAGATCTTGTACTTTACGACACAGAAAGATGGGGCTGATTGACCTGCCACTCTTGAAAGTCTTCTGTCTTTTTTCTACACCACTGATTGAAACTCCACTTCAGACAATCCAGGATGACCTGATCTTTACCTGATAAGGATATTTTCAAGAGCACAGAGAAAGATTTTTATACTGTTTTGTGTTATGACACTCCCAGTCTCAAAACGTTCTCTAACTTACCGGCAGACAAGGAATTGTTATGACAAAACTGGCAGACCTTTAATTACGTTTTTATAAAAAGCTGCTTTATGAAACATTGTATTCTGTTGTACACTAAACCACCCCTTTCCCTGCAGATCGGAGAATACGTCTTCGTCATCTTCATGAGCATTGAGCTGAACCTGAAGATCATGGCAGATGGTCTGTTCTTCACTCCCACTGCAGTCATCCGAGACTTCGGTGGCGTCATGGACATCTTCATCTACTTAGTAAAACTCCATTCTCAGCTCTCCTGTGAAAAACCCACTTTCCGACACATGTGAAAGGCAGCCTTCTTGCTGATTACTCACTTCTCTAATGAGGCTCTGAAGATTGCGTTTTAATGACCCTAAACAGTGTTTTATTTAAATGACCCAGTCACGTCAATTTCATCCTGTTTACTCATTTCAGAAGAATTCTGCCTGTCTCACGCAAACATTATTTGCATTTAATTGAACAGCCTACACCTCCACTGCTGACTATTGCATGAGTAATACTTATTGCATTTAAATTAAAGGGATAGTTCACCCAAAAATGAAAATTCTGTCATTAATTACTCAACCTCATGTCGTTCCAAACTCTTAAGACTTCTCGTAGGTTCATAAAATTACAGTTGAACTACTGATATCACATGGACTATTTTATCGATGTCCTTACTACCTTTCTGGGCCTTGAACTTGGTAGTTCCATTGCTATCTATGCAGGATCAGAAAGCTCTCGGATTTCATCAAAAATATCTTAATTTGTGTTCCGAAGATGAACGAAGGTCTTACAGGTTTGGAACGACATAAAGGTGAGTAATTAATGACAGAATTTTAATTTTTGGGTGAACTATCCCTTTAATAAAGCAGTATAAATGTGCCATAGAAAAATAATATGCAGTTAGTGATTTCACATTCAAAATCAGGATTAAATGAAGAGTTGTGCCCTTTAAGGTGATCTTTCTGCCCACTCTGTAGGTCAGTCTGATCTTTTTATGCTGGCTACCAAACAATGTTCCTCCTGAGTCTGGTGCCCAGCTCCTCATGATGCTACGCTGCCTGCGGCCACTGCGCATCTTTAAACTGGTGCCCCAAATGAGGAAGGTGGTTCGAGAGGTCCTCAAGGGTTTCAAAGAGATCTTCCTGGTGGGTGAACAAATCTGCCCACTTTTTGCCTGTAGTCACTCACTAAAAGGAGAGGAGAGCATTTGTTTCCTTGTTATGCTTTCTTAACTTTTTTTAGCATTTATATTTTAATTTAAAATTATATTTCAGCGTCTTTTTGCAGCATTGTTTCAGTAGATGATATTTTAGAGCAAAGAGGTTTGCGTTCTGAGTACATCAAACACTTTGATTTAAAAATGTTTCATGGTTTGACCCCTTTAATTGAAAATCGAGAAGCTCTCTTCTTTGCAGTAGTGGAATGTAATGCATTAACTCAGCAGTATTTGTCTAGGAGATTTCTTTATGGACCTTCTTTATCAAAGCTTTCTCCCCTTGGGTACTTTTCTTTGAGCTTATTATAGTGTTACTGTATATGAGAGTAATGCACTGACCATACGTTGTGGGAAAGCCATTTTGCTGTAGACTGGATTATTGATTTCCCAAACAGGTCTCTATTCTTCTTCTGACACTAATGCTGGTGTTTGCAACCTTCGGGGTGCAACTCTTTGCTGGAAAACTTGCCAAATGTAATGATCCCCATATCTCCAATAAGGTACAATGTAATTCTTACAACTTTTCAAACTAAGTTCGGAGTGGAGGATCTTCTGTACTTCACTGAAATTTTGTGCTTTGTTGACTTTTCCAGGAGGACTGCCATGGCATCTTTAGAATCAATGTGAGCATTTCAAAGAACCTGAATTTAAAGCTCAGGCCGGGCGAGAAGAAACCAGGATTCTGGGTGCCAAGAGTTTGGTATGAAATGGAACGAGAATATTCTCTATAGTTTTTTTGTTTGTTTGTTTTTTAAATGTTCAAATATAGTGTACAGTTAATTCAATAGAAAATGTCTTTTTGATGTTTATTTAACTAAAATTTGAAGATTTGAAAAAATTATTTGGACATTAATTTTTTATTTTTCACAAATGAATATAATTCATTTTCTTTTAAAAGCACAGAATAATTCAACACAAACCGAACCTGTCATGTCTACAATGTTGAGGTCTTTTTCCCTGTAGTAACATCTCATCTGTGACAGCACAAACCAGTGTGATGAATGCTCTCATCAGATAAACAGCACCACATTTTCATCATCTTTCATATGTATTTTCCCCATAAGCAATAGTCAGTGTTGCAGTGCAGCTGTACGGTTTGTTGTGGGCACAGAGCAGGGGGCTGATATATCCTTCCCTCAGGCATAAACACAAACAACACAATCATACACCCACACACCAATGAGTCTGTTATTGCTCTAGAGATGTGGCAACACAATGCCAAATTATTTGTGAGACGTTAAATAATGAAGACCAGCAAAAAACACACATGACTCCATAGCCGTACTAGAGCAAGCAAGGTTTCTGCTAAGGCTGAATAACAAAGAGAGAGGGAGAAAGGTTGTTGCTCTTTTATCTTTGAGCACTTTGCGTGGTAACAGGAAAAGAGAAAGGCGTTTGATCCTCTTGGTATTGTGTTCATGTTCAGCCCATAGAGCAGTGCATCTCCAGTCCGCTCACACACGCACACACACACACAGGCAGATAGACACCACAACATTTTGGTACATTTTATAACTGAGATTATAAGAAAGGAACAGCTGAAGTTTTTTTCCCCCTTGTTTTTTATGTGTCTTCAACTCAGAAGATGAGTTGACAAAATTATTTTGATTTTTAAGAAGACATTTTAAAAATGCTTTTTGAATATTCTTGTTTCATGTTATTGCTTTAAAGGTGAATATAACCAATAAATGTCTGGTTCATATTTCATTTAAAAAAAAAATACAAATTTTTAGTTTTTTTCATGTTTTTCCATTGTGACATTATTTTCATGACTATTACATACTATAATGAAAATCATTCTTTGCAAATACATTTTTTTTATCAGTATCAGTTAATGTCAGTACAACAATACTAATATGATGTATGTTACAGTTATATTTTACGCATATACTTTACATTTTAAATAATATGTCATTATTTTGTCTGCCTTACAGTAATAATAATTAGATATTTTTCATAACAGAAAGTTACTGAAACTTGGGGAGCAAGGAGAGAGTAAATGTGCTTGTGAAAATAATGTCACAATGGAAAATAAAAAATTAAAAAAACAGGCTTAAATATATAATTTAATATTGTGCTTTTGATTTAGGGGTGACATATTTTTCTTCCTAAGAACAGACATAAATAAATATGCCAAATATCTCTTAAACTGCTCTTTTTAGGGCAAACCCTCGAAACTTCAATTTTGATAATGTGGGCAACGCCATGCTGGCTCTGTTTGAGGTGCTGTCACTGAAGGGCTGGGTGGAGGTGAGAGACGTCATCATACACAGAGTGGGACCGGTAAGTTACTTTTTTAAAACACTAAACTGTATACTGAACTGATTGATCATGAATGCACTATTTAGGACATTTGATTGTCTCTTAAAACAGATTCATGGCATCTACATCCACGTCTTTGTGTTCTTGGGCTGTATGATCGGGCTCACTCTTTTTGTTGGTGTTGTCATAGCCAACTTTAATGAAAATAAGGTATGGCAGTTTTCTTACTGTTAGTTGATTAGTAGCTACAATAGGTTTGTTGGCTGATCCCTGATCAGATGTGTTGGATGTGTTTTTTAGGGCACTGCTCTTTTGACCGTGGATCAGAGGAGATGGGAAGATTTGAAAAGTCGATTGAAGATTGCTCAGCCCCTCCACCTCCCCCCACGTCCAGGTAAGTGCTCACTTGAGGTCTATAGAAATAAAATGTCAATTTGTAAACCACCATAATGTTGCTCTATTGTAGTTTGTGCGCCATCATGTGTTTGAGAATATAAAAGTAGCAAAAGAAACAATATAGTGATATTTTAATTACATTGAAGTATAAACTGCATCAGTTTGTTTGATTCAAAATCATAACACTCATATTTTGTCCATCAAATACATCTGAAGATAACTAAAGCTTCTTATTTCAAAAGGAATTTGAATCCTCCAAAATGGTCAAACAGCCACAAAGCGACATGATGGTGGTGCACAGATAAACGTCACCAGAGCAGCGAGTGTATTATTCAGCAGCAGCCTCTCAGTCTCTCATCTCTTTCTTTCTCTCTTTTTTTCTCTCCCTCCCTCCATCTTCCACTCTTCCTCTCCTGGCTAATGAGCCATTCCTGCTTTGCATGTGTTTCCTGAAGCATTTAATCAGCTCTCCTCTGCTGTAGTAGAGAACAAACTAAATTTAAGCTTTCAGCGGTGGGTACACCCCCAAGGCAATCACACACTTGATAATAACCACTCCACTTGTGAGTCAGAAGTTATAGCTGCCTGTAGTATGAATGACTTTGGGCTCTGTGGGCACCTCGGAGCCAAAGAGAGAAGAGCGATTCTCTCTGTCTCTCCCATAGATTGACTGACTGATTGATTTGGCAGTCGCAGGCTCTGCAGTGACGGCGGTGGCTCGTTATGTTTTTATGTTTGACTGCCGTTGGCTTGCCTGGAAACAGACACTTCAAAGACATGTTTCATAACAGCAGGAAAGAATAAACACAATTATCATAGTAGGCAATTATCCAGGCATATTTTATGTGGCAATTAGACACAAAGAATGCTCCAATCTACTGACAAGTGTGCATATTTGATTGATATGTTTTGAACCAAACTCCAAAGGCTGCAATGGACAGATTTTCAGTACTTTTCTATTCTTTTTCAGTCATTAAGTACATCTGAGTTGTTCAATTATCATTTTAACCAATAGGAAAACATGCAGCAGTTCTTTGGAAATTACAATAGAATTGTTCATCTATGCTGCCTTTGTAAACAATGAGCTGAACCAATGGCTTTTCACTATCAGCATGGAAGCAGCGTGCTCTTCCTCCAGTACTGATAACTGAAATCTAATTTTGTTCAAACAAAACAAAATGCATTTTGTGGGCCACACTGCAAGTTACGCAACCATTCTAATTAAATTTTCCCTCAAAGAGTGATCAAATTTGAATAATGGTTTACTTCCTTTCTTTTTTCTTCTTCTACCCCTATCAAGTATAATTAATATCCATATATTTAACCGGGCAGAGCAGTCTCAAAATTACTACAATTACTACTACTACTACTATTTAACTATTTATTTATTTATTTCTGTATTTAGTTAGTTGGCCAGGTGAGGTGTGCTAATCATTTTTCTAAGCAATTTATGATTTTTGAGTAGCTGATAAAACAGACAAAAAATGTCTTCCTGCAAAAGGGTTGTTACTGTTATTGAGAAATATTGCCTCAGTAAGTAACTGAAATAAGTTACTAAAATTATTACAAATAATAAAAAAAAAAAACTAATAAAAATGGCGAAAGCCCATAACCAAATGACTAAAACTTAAAATTAAAATAAATACTTAAAATATAAATGTATAAAAAATAATTAAAAATATTGAGAAATAATAATATGTAATATAATAATAATAAACAATAATATTATATGAATAATACTAAAATAACATTGCTGCAATAATGTTCAGTGCATACCATATAAAAACTAAAAAGAGATGTATAGAGAGTTGTGGACGGCAGTAGGCGGAGCTTTCTTTGTGCTTCCTGCCAGGTAGTCTGCCTTGTGGAATAACAGAAAAATCAATACCTTAGTCAGCACTCGGCAGAGTAACCACATCAATTCCAACTCTTTTGAAACCAGCTTCAAATAATCTGTCTGCGCTTTGTGGCTGTTGAAATGAATTTGTGATTACGGTGTGTGATGAATGCCACTCAGACCTCGTGACCTTTAGCTAAAAGACAGCAAAATGATGATGTAGCGGATCTCTAAGCAATGCCAAGGGTAAAGCTCTTACCGAGTGCATTGAACGAACAGTTGAAATGATTTTCTCTCAACGAATCTTTTAATTGATGATATAGGAGAGCGTAGAGATTATTGTGAAGGTCAGGGAATTTTAACCAGGTCTTTGTTTTATAACCACAGCACCGGATCATTCAGAAAAGAACTCATTTCCTGTTCTTTCAAAGCTGAAATTCGTTCTCTTCCATTTGCAGAAAATGGTGGATGCCGTGCAAAAATGTATGACATTACCCAACATCCTTTTTTCAAGCGAGGCATTGCGGTGCTGGTCTTAGCACAGTCTGTCCTCCTGTCTGTTAAGGTGAGGAGGGTTACAGCAACAAAATACATTTTTGCTTTATTTCTGCCCTAGAATTATAAATTCATTTTTATGTATGTGTTACAGTGGGATGAACTTGACCCGGTTACTTTGCCTTTAGCCACAATGTCTGTGGTTTTCACGTTCATTTTTGTTCTGGAGGTAAAGTTGATACAGTATCTATTTCCAAATCTGCTTGCTGTTCTTTCATGAGTCAGCCCAAGCAAGATTTCTTTCCAGCCACAAAAAAAGTTTTAAAATTCACCAGAGGCCTCACAGTTCATGCGGTCTTTCATAAGTATTGTACGGGTCATGACATAATTAAATTTGCTCTGCCGCAGGTGACTATGAAGCTGATCGCTATGTCACCAGCTGGATACTGGCAGAGCAGGAGAAACAGATATGACCTACTCGTCACTTCCCTGGGAGTCATATGGATCATTTTGCACTTTGCTTTACAGGTACAAACTAAAATGTCATGCATTTTCAAAGGGTTTTGTACCTCGTTAGCTTAATTATTTCAATTTCTTTTTATTATAGCACAATTACAGTAAGGCAACACACATCTTTTATATATATATCTATATAGAAAACAATTTTTATTTTTTGTAAAACTCAAATATTTACAATAATTCCAGAATTTTTTTTGAAAAACAGAACATAACAGAACCTTTGTTTTAAGACACTTTGTTTCTGTAAAATAAAATTATTTCAACAAAAACAGTATCTGTACATCAAAAGTAATATTCATAGTTTTCATTTTTGTTTTTAACTTTTGTTTTGTTGATTTAAATGTGCTTTATTCTGTAAATAAATTTCTTTTTCTTTAGAATGCTTACACATACATGATGGGCACATGTGTGATAGTATTCAGGTTTTTCACCATATGTGGGAAGCATGTAAGTATGCATAAATATGTATGTGAAATAACATTAAAATGACAGCACATTTTCCTCCACTACTGAGCTGTTTTGTATTTACAGGTGACGTTAAAGATGCTTCTGTTAACTGTGGTCGTCAGCATGTACAAGAGTTTCTTTATTATCGTGGGCATGTTCTTGTTGTTGCTGTGCTATGCTTTCGCCGGCGTCGTCCTTTTCGGCACCGTCAAATACGGCGAGAACATTAACAGGTAAGCCGTCTTATGTCACATGGAGGCAGTGATTGGACTGTGTCAGCGTACCAGAGGCGAGATTTGTAACACACTTACTACTACCCACAGCGCTGATATAATTGGTGTTGTCTGAACGTTTTGCTCGAATGCCCTACTTGCATTTGAGAGAATCAATTTTCAGGTACAGCTGACAGCATGAGAGGAAGTGACTCTGCGTGAGCTGTTACTTTGTCCTCTCTCGCCAACAGGCACGCAAACTTCTCCACCACGGGGAAAGCCATCACTGTACTGTTTCGAATAGTCACAGGTGAAGACTGGAATAAGATCATGCATGACTGCATGGTAAGAGATTGGATGACAGCCCCGTTTTTCCCGCAAGCAAGCTTGCTCACTGTGAAAATCATTTAAAAAAACAGTACACAATTCAGTTTAAATGAATCAGATAGAATTGCAAATATAACTGTACAGCGTCTGGTTTCATTCGACATGCTTCTGAATAATTTCTTTAAACAAAAACACATCAGCTGCGAGCCCCATGTGTTGATTGTTTGTTTATCGGCCTCGTTCCCCAGGTGCAGCCGCCTTTCTGCACGCCGGACAAACATCGCTACTGGGAAACAGACTGCGGCAACTATGCTGGCGCCCTCATTTACTTTTGCTCCTTTTATGTCATCATCGCTTACATCATGCTCAACCTGCTCGTAGGTAAGCACCTCTTTCCCCTGGCCGCCGACACAATATCCTGTTTCATTCCTAGGGTGGCATCTAATTTCCTCTCGCTTTAGACGCTAGCCAAACTAGCTCATAAAATACAATATCGCAGCCCATTCTTCTTCCTGACATCCTTCCATGTTTATTATCTCTTTTTTTGCCAGAACAGAGTGGTTCCTCCCTTTCGTAGCTCAGCATTGGTCACTGCTGAATATGAATGAGGCTTGAATCACTTTGGGTCAAAGCCAGTTTAGTCTCTGTCTCTATTCCTCTTGGTTCATGGACTGTTTAGATGTGCACACTTTCTAGTCACCAGCATATGTTGTCCCAACAGGCTGCTTAATTAGCAAGTTGGGTTGTGCACCAATCAGGATTGATTTGAGAATGCCTTGTTCCAATTATAATTGATGTATCAAACAGGATGCAGTATTTATGCAGTACAAGTTTATAGGGGTTTATACAACAGTTCTTTCTGGTTCTCGAATCTGATTGGCTGATAGGATTGCGATATTAGAGTCCAACAGAGCTCCTCCAAACTCTTCACCATTTGTATCACTCCGCTTGCCGAAGTTGCCGTATTTCTCACAGCGAGTGTAATGGCGGACGACCAAATCCACTATAATTTTAAAAATAATACTGTTTTGTGTCACGGAATGCAGTTTTAAGAGTTTTTTAGGTGAGAATCTGCTTGCTTGGACTTCAAATATGCAGTTTGTTAATAAAGATAAGGTCTATTTCAAAATTTGCTTCGACATTTTCAGTGGTTTAGTGGCTGTTCAGCGCTCATTACACCCACCGAGAGCAGCCTCACCTTGGCCAGATCTTCTGGAATTTACCGCTGGCTCTGATGTCTCTATAGTGGTTAAACACGAGATATAATTCGTGTTGGGTAAATCTAACGGTCTCATTAAACTATTATTTGTTCCAGAGCAAATAGTTTTGGCAAAATCTTATCATGTTTATTTAAATTTAGTGCTGTATATCGCGCTGTCTTTGTACGGTTGACTGAATTGCCTAGCAACTTTTATGATGGCTGTTGAAACAGAAGTTGTTTTTACTTTCAACAACAACTTGATGCAGCTAACAAATACACTGAGCAGCGCTGTCATCAAAAATCACCTTTAATAGATGAAAGGATATTGACGTTATGACAAAGCTTTCCCCAGTGGACATTCAAACTTATGTTTTAGTGTGTAGGAGACTTGAGATGCTGTATCAGATGCAGGTAACATTAATCACAGTCACTCAGTCCATCTCTCTCTCATAATACTTTACATAATACAGCAAGCTTTTACTACAGTAATACAATAAGCTTTCAATGAAACAACTCAACGTTCCTTCGTTACTAGTTCTAAAGTGACGTTTTCGAATTAGTAACGGAGGCTTGGGCTCAGCTGTTAAACTGTCAACTTTTGATTTAAATCTGTGGTGGAAGGAAGTAGTTCTGCACAAAAGAGGGCTTTTAAAGACACTCTGTTGTTGTTTCTAATTTATTTACACACTCGTGCCGTCAAACTGTTGTATAAACGCAATATCACACTCGTAGACATGCGATATGGCTGTATATCGGCATGCTGTGATTACCTACGGCCGAATCACAGCCGTGCCGATATACAGCCTTATCACACGTCTACTCGTGTGATATGTAAGGGATAATCAACGGCTAGCCATGCATTAAAGGATTTTAAATGCACAACGTTTCGCGTCGGGTGGTTCTTTGCCTCTGCGAAGTGCATTTAAAATCCTTTAATGCACAGCTAGCCGTTGATTATCCTGCTTATTCCATGGTCATTTGCCAAGTTATAGACAAGTTAAAACTAGTATTACTCTTTGCAGCGCAATATTTCACCGAATGGGTAAAAATGAGTTATTTTCGTCAGTTACGGCTGGTTAGCACTAGCATTCTGCCAGCTTCAAATCAGACACAGAGATCAAATAGTGCGGTAAGACCACATTTATTTCAATGAATTATAGCATGTATTTCAATTAATTATCGAGAGAGAGAGAGAGAGAGAGAGAGTTGACAGTTGTGTGTACCTGCTTGCTGCATCTGTGCGTCTCTCTCTACAAACAATTACTTCAGAAAACAGCGATTTTACCGACTCATTGCTGAGGAGTATAATGTAGCGATCTAGTATATTGGCTATTTTATTAATAAAAACCACGGGGAAGCGTTGACAAGTTTATGTGTGTGTGCAGCGCAAT
Source organism: Spinibarbus caldwelli (assembly GCA_039654775.1). Lineage (NCBI taxonomy): Eukaryota > Metazoa > Chordata > Actinopteri > Cypriniformes > Cyprinidae > Spinibarbus > Spinibarbus caldwelli. The sequence goes on from CM077232.1 coordinate 14,656,720, forward strand.
CTGCGATTTCCGAACTCACTCTCTGCGTGTGTGTGCTAGTGATGTGTGTTAGTTAGTGTGTATCAATTAAAGCAGAGCATTAATATAGAACGGTGATTAAACTGACTTGGAACTACCTGTGCATTAAACGGTTTTACTGCATACCTGCCAGCCAATCAGAATCAAGTATTCAGACAGACCATGGAATAATGCTCATTTATAGGACTTAGAATGATCGATAGCATGGATGCATTAAATTGATCAGATGTGACAGTAAAGACTAGTATTCCAATACATGCTGTTCTTTTGAGCATTCTATTTATCAAAAAATACTGAAAAAAAAAAAATTATTATGGTTTCCACAAAAATAATAAGCAGCACAACAGTTTTCACCATTGATAATAAGAAATGTTTCTTGGCCATCAAATCAGAATATTAGAATGATTTCTTATTTCTGTCACTGAAGACTGGAGTAATGGCTGCTGAAAAATCAGCTTTGCCATTACAGTTAAATTATAGGCTATTAGAATAGAAAACTATTTTAAATGGTAATAATATTTCACAATATGTCTATTTTCACTATTTTTGATCAAATGAATCCACGCTTGGTGAGCATATTAGACTTTCTTCAAAAATATTTTAAAGATCATACTGGCCTCAAATGTTTGTGAATTTAAAATTGAATTTTAGCTATTTCCATGGTTAATATGATCCAAAAGCTAGACCAACATCATACCTGCATCAGTGTTATTTTAATATCATTGAGATACTATTATAGTTATTGTTAATATTTTGAATGAGATTTTATTCATATTTTTTGCTTTTATGTTAATTTAAAGTTTTAGTAATTTTGTTGTTTTTGTCATTTTTATTAGTATTAGTAGTAGTATTAGTATATTAGTTTTATTTAGTTTTTTTTAAAATATGTATTTATAGTTTTTATTCATTTTTATTTCAGTTTTAATTTTAGTTGTTATATAGTTATTATATTTTAGTCTATTGAAGTTAAGCTAAATGAAAGTGAGAAATACTGCCTTGGAAACTAGCTCAAATAAAATAAGGTTTATTTTTTTCAGTTAACATTTATTTTATTTCAAATAAAAAAAAAAAAAAGTCTTTTTTTTTCTTTTTTTTTTTTCTTTAATGGTTTTACTTGGTTTTAGTTAACTATAATAACTCTGACCTGCACTAACTAGCTTCAACCAGCATATTTATGATAGACCTAGCTGGTCTTTTTCAGCAGGGTTAAGCCCACAACACTGTACATCATGAGTGTGTAACTCACAAACCACTCAACTTTATGCTCTGAAATGTGTCATTCAGTGTGTTAGCTGGTTGCATTCCCAGCATTGCCACAAGAGCTGCTATAGTGGGCATTAGCATGAACTGTCAACATTTTATAGCCTTACAATTTAAAAGAGGCATTCGAAGATAACTATATTGCCCCCTTGAGGTTTATTGCAACCACAGCAATGCAGTAACGCATGTTAAGTATGTGCTTGCAATGCATCAGCCAAGCATTCGTGTCTGCATGTGCACACTTGTTTAGAGTCTGTTTTCAGTCTTTTACTTATGTCCTGAGAGCCTAGCTGAAAGCTATCCCAACCATAATCACTTTATTTCCCCCTCAGCCATCATTGTGGAGAATTTCTCTTTGTTCTACTCCACCGAGGAGGACCAGTTGCTAAGCTACAATGACCTGCGTCACTTCCAGATCATTTGGAACATGGTGGATGACAAGCGGGAGGTGAGGAGGAGGAGGGGACGTGCCTGTGATCAGTGGCTGTCAGCGGGGATGATTTTGAGTTAATACCCACGTGTGCTCTCCGCACTGGCTCTGAAGCCGCAAATGAATGAATCACACGCATCGACATTCTCACCTCCAGAGTAATTGGAGGTTATTATTGCCTGTCACAGATAGCGAGAGGTGTTGAGCTGTCATCTTCATTAGGTGGAAACAGCCTTATTGAGAGCAGCAGAGAGAAGTGCGTGCAGATTTGACCTCCTCCCGTAGGATCAGTAATATCTGCTCGTGTATATTTGAGTTAAATGAGGCACACCAGTCATTTTCTGGCCTTAATGAATCAACCAGCGGTGCTGGGATCAGCTAGAAACACTTGAGGCCATAAGACTGTAACAGCTGAGCACAGGAAGGACCATGTCCCTAATGAGACACATGAGCTCTGCTCCAAAATCTAGAGAGCTTCCTCGATGTCTACTAGCCTTCTAAGACAGCACAAACCGCACAAAGCTAAATTAGAACACTCTACATTTCATTTTCATTTATTTTATTTATAAAGCACAATAAAACAACAATGGTTGACCATTGTGCAGAACAATAAAGTTTAAAAGGAATCAAAATACATAGAATGGTAAGACAAGACAAGCAAATAATAATTTGAAATAATTAACTCCTGTTGGCTCATACACTAAAAGCCTTCTCAAAGAGGTAGGCTTTAAGCCTTGTTTTAAAAAGGTATGAAGGTGCCAGTCCATTTAAAACCTTAAAAACAAAAAGTAAAATTTTAAACTCTATTTTAAAATGGACTGGCAGCCAGTGCAAAGAGAGTAGGACAGGGGTAATATGTTCGTATTTGCGAGTGCCAGTCAAAAGTCTAGCAGCTGCATTTTGTACTGTTTGTAGGCGATTCATATACGATTGATTAATACCAATGTACATTGAATTGCAGTAGTCTAGTCGAGATGAGATAAAAGCATGTATAGCTCTCTCAAACTCAGCACAAGTTAAAAAAACCCTTCACCTTAGCAAGGAGTCTGCGCTGAAAAAAACTTGATTTAAATACTGCATTTACTTGCTTATCAAAAGTTAAAGCAGTATCAAACAAAACACCAAAATTTTTTACAGAGGGCTTGACATATGCAGCCAGATCACCCAGCACTTGCTGTATGTTCCCAGATACAGCTAAAGAACCAAACAAAATTGCCTCAGTCTTACTCTCATTGAGATTCAAAAAGTTAAGAGACATCCAAGCTTTAATATCAGACAGACAAGCAGTTAAAGCACTCAAATTCTGGTTGTCATTTTGCTTAAAAGGCATATAAATTTGCGTGTCGTCAGCATAGCAATGAAACGACACTTTGTGCTTATTAAAAATGGAACCCAACGGGAGCATATAGAAAGAAAATAAAATGGGAGCAAGGATAGAACCTTGAGGAACTCCACAAGTCAGCACTGATTTAGAGGATGAGTACCCACCCACACAAACTGAGAAAGTTCTATTATTCAAATAGGATTTGAACCATTTTAGGACAGAACCATTAATACCCACACAGTGTTCAAGACGGGAAATAAGAATACTGTGGTCTACAGTGTCAAATGCTGCACTTAAGTCTAAAAGCAAAAGTACTACAGTGTTACCAGTATCATTTGATAGCAAGATATCATTTAACACTCTTAAAAGGGCAGACTCAGTACTGTGATGTTTCCTAAAACCTGACTGAAAAGTTTTAAACATACTATTTGAATCTAAATAGCTTAGCAATTGATTAAAAACAACTTTCTCTAAAATTTTAGAAATAAAAGGTAGATTGGAAATGGGCCTAAAATTGGATAACACAGTCACATCCAAATTTTGTCGTTTTAAGAGAGGTTTAATTGTTGCATGTTTGAAATATTCAGGGACAGTCCCTTCAAAGAGACTCTTATTTATTATAGCCAGGATACATGGCCCAACAGCATTCAAAATCTTAATAAATAAATGTGTTGGAACAATGTCAGTTGAAGACGTAGTGGGTTTTAATTGCTTAGTAAGTTCTCGAAGAGAACCTATAGAAATTGGTTCAAATTCACTAAAAGATGAACTACAGGCCAGAGGGACTGAGGGGCCATAATCTGCAGGAATAATAAGCTGTTTGATATCACTTATTTTATTTGTGAAGAATCTATGAAAACTTTCACAAGCTATAGCAGGTTCATCAAAGTGAAAATCAACAGACGGATTTATAACAGAATTTATAGTGGAAAAAAGAATCCTGGGTCTATGGCAATTTCTTGATATAATGTCTGAAAAATATTTAGATTTAGCTGCTTTCACAGCTTTTTGATAGTTGTTCAAAGAATTATGTAGGATTTCAAGAGACACATGTAACTTATCCTTTTTCCACTTCCGCTCTGCACGCCAACATACTCGTCTCAGTGCCCGCGTAGTGTTATTTAGCCATGGTTCAGCCTTAAATTTTTGTTGTCTTTTCCGCAAAGGGGCTATAGAATCTAAAATGTCAGAGCAGGTAGAATTAAACCAAATAAGTTGTTGTTCAGCATTTGAATTATTAAAGGAAGGATCAAGAGAATATAGCTGATAGGCCTCATTAAAATGTGCAGAAAAGTCTTCATTAACTGTAGGACTAAAGATACGAGACCAGAGTACAGGCTCGTGTACTTTGGAAATTTGACCTGATAAAGAACAAGTAAACATTACAGGCTTATGATCGGAGAAGCTTAAGTCACAGATTTCAAGATCACATATAGAAAGACCATATACCAAAACCAGGTCAAGTGTATGGCCCAGTGAATGCGTAGGACCTTTAACCATTTGGACCAAATCAAAAGAGTCAATAAGACTTGTAAAATCCTTTGCTAGGGGATTAGTATCACAACAAACATGAATATTAAAATCCCCAACAATCAAGAGTCTGTCAAACTGTGTAACAATTCCTCCTAAAAAAATTAGCAAATTCGTTGATAAAATCCTTGTTTGGTTTGGGTGGACGATGTACAACAGCAATCGACAGATTTTTGTCCTTCTTCAAATAAACATTTGTACTTCAAAACTGGAGAACATCTCAGTTTTTAGGGTCTGACAGCCAAAGCTGCTTTTAAAGACGGCTGCTAAACAGCAACCCTTTCGAGTAGTTCTTGGACAGTTTATAAAAGTACAATTTGAAGGCACATGATCAGAGAAAGGACTCAAATCACCCACAGTCAACCAGGTCTCAGTCACAAATAAAAAATCCAAATCATTTGAAGTGAGAAAATCATGCAAAATAAATGTCTTGTTCACCAGAGATCGACCAGGGCCATCTTGACCCGTGTTGATTCACCAACCGGCTGTATCTCACGACTCAATGGACGAAGATTTCCATGATTGACTCCTCCTCGTCGTGAACGAAAAGACAACCGGTACCGACAAGATCCATGTGAAACATTCGGGATTACTTGCTGATGAATAAACTCCAGGGAAATAGTACGGCCACTGTCCAACCCAAAACCAGAGTAATCCATGCAAGGGTAGTGCGCCGGTAAATTTGCTAAACATAGCTTTAGCTTGACTGCAATTCCTCCCCGCTTTCCTCTCCGTCGGCGGAGTTTCCTCCCAGGGAAATCCCATGGCGACCGTCGCAAGCAGGCAGGAATAGACGTTATAAAAGGTGGAGGTGGACAATTAAAATTAGATCCCCTCAAAGCAGTGCTTGATAAAACTTCAACTGAGCTCCTTATATTAAGGAGCATTTGACGGTCTTACACTAACAGTGCACGGACAGTATGAGTCAGAAAGGAGCTTAAGCATAGGACAAACAAAACAGATAACAGACGGCTAGCCATGAACAACGGCGCCATCTTGTCTACATACAGTAGGCAACAACAACTTTTCACTAAACTTTTCATTTGGCTGTTCTCAGGTGTTAATTTACACCAATCAGTAAAAGTAGTAATAGTAAAATAGTAAAGTTCTTTGGCAGTGAGCTGCCTCTTGATATTTCAGCCAATTTTTTTTTTTTTTTTTACATATTGTTACTGTAGCATCATTTTTTGTCATGCTGAAGCTGACATATTCACCTGTTGTAGTTTATCCAAGTTATGTGCACAAAACAGACATATTTCTAATTTGGCTGAATATTTTTGGTTGCCAAATTTTCAATGAATTCCAATAAGGTTTGCTGTTATGTCGCAATAATCCAATATGCATTTAAAAAAAAAAAAAAAAAAAAAAACGTGCATACAATTATTTTCCAAAACTGACCATTTTTAATTAAACTAATATTTAATGACAATATTTATATATTTATAATTAATATTTCCATTGACTTCTTCAGCCATTCATAGTTCATCAGAATTCATTCTGGGAGTGCCTGCTCTGCTAAGGATACATTATGATGCTTTCTTAGAATTTAATAAAAGGAATGTGCCTGTGATCCTTTAAAATGTTGTCTAGGTAGGCAGCTCACTAGCAACAGAGTGATAGCCCTTTTGCTATTGTATATACAGGTATTTACTTATGTTTTTTTGGAAACAGGGAGTGATTCCGACCTCTCGGGTGAAGTTTCTGCTCCGTTTGCTGAGAGGTCGTCTGGAAGTTGACCTGGACAAAGACAAGCTTCTCTTCAAACACATGTGTTATGAGATGGAGCGTCTGCACAATGGAGGAGATGTCACCTTCCATGATGTACTGAGGTTAGAAAGGACCATTAGTATTCATTACAGAACACAAACAAAAGAATTCGTATCATGACAAATCAAAATGTCCTTTTTTGATATAGAACAGTTACTATCAAATCTTTTCAAAAATTTTCCCCAGTCTAAAAAGAACAAACCCTGAAAGGGCCAATTCATCACTATTGTGTTCATGTTGGTCACTAAGCTTGTTCAGCAGCTTATATGCAGTCATTGATGGTCTATGTGTTTCAGCATGCTATCATACCGCTCAGTTGATATCCGGAAGAGTCTTCAGCTGGAGGAGCTGTTGGCACGAGAGCAGCTTGAATACACTATAGAGGAGGAGGTGGCCAAACAAACCATCCGCATGTGGTTAAAGAAGTGCCTGAAACGCATACGAGCCGTGAGTTCACACAAACACACACACAACTCTCACACTCCTGACACTTCACTGATGTTTACCCCTATACACTGAAAACAGATAAGCGGTTTGACAATGACTACATTCACGCTACATTTCAACATGACCCAAATCTGATTTCACTTTAATATGTGGAAATAAATCCATATAGTAGGTATTTTTTTTTTTTTTTTGGCAGTGGGTCTTGAACAGTCAGGTGGGAATTTATGCAATATTTATGTCAGTCTAACTTGACAGTGTGACATTAACTTTTTGTCTGAGTGAGTTTTGTTTTTTAATTTCTTTTGTGCAGCTGTAAATATCTCCAAAGACTGAATATATATACCAAGACAATTTATTCATAATACTCCAAATAGGAAAATTTGCTTTGCACATTATGATGGAATAACAATATTTATTGAAAAGCTCATTTAAATGTTATTAATAAGTATTTTCTAAGATTTTGGCATTTCCTCATTCACAGAGATAGTAATTGGTGCCCAAAATAGCTGCCTGGAGGTGTTGCATAAACGGTCACTGAGTGAACTGACTTTCCTTAAAAGAGACTTTGCTATCTCTTCTCATAAAGAAATCTGATTTGAGCAGGAAATCACAATTAGGCGCTTTTGGCTTGCCAAAGTCAAAGCTATAACCTCACACAGATCCACTTATGGGATCACTGATATAACTGCTGATATTCAGTTCAATTGCTTTTATTGTCATTGTTCAATAGAATTAGTCCCATATCAGCATAGTGGCAGCTGATATTAGACATGCAGGATGAACCGAATGAAAACACTGACACCACCTTCCTCCTTCAGAAGCAGCAGCAGTCATGTAGCATCATTCTCAGTCTGAGAGAGAGCCAACAGCAGGACCTCCGGCGCCTGCTCAACCCTCCCAGCATCGAGACCACCGTCCCCAGCGAGGACACCAACGCCCATAACCAAGACAATCCCACTCAGCCAGAGGTAACCCTACCAGTGTCTATTCTTCAGAGACTCATTGCGTGTCACTGAGACTTCATTCTAATGAAATGATTTGAAATGATTTTCCGGGTCTTGACCAGCAGAACAGCAGCCTGCAGACCTTACTGAGCCCCACCCTGTCAGACCGCAGCGGCTACCGACAGGACTCCGCCGACCGACCCCAGAGGAAGCTGGGACAGTGGCGACTGCCTGCAGGTCAACACCAAACACTCGCACTATTAAACAAGCTCTTACATTTACAAAAGTTTTGCTTTTATCCAGAGTGACTTGTAAATGAGGTGTAGCAACTAGTGCTGTCAAATCAATTAATCGCATCCAAAAGAAAAGTTTGTGTTTACATAATATATATGTGTGTGCTGTGTATATTTATGTGTATTTATTAATATATACACATACATTAATATATAAGCCACAGCCATATCACCCTGCAGCCCAAGACCGGTTGCCCACTGAAGCTAAGCAGGGTTGAGCCTGGTCAGTATCTGGATGGGAGACCTCCTGGGAAAACTAGGTTGCTACAGGAAGAGGTGTTAGTGAGGCCAGCATGGGGTGCTCACCCTGTGGTCTGTGTGGGTCCTAGCGCCCCAGTATAGTGACGGGGATACAATACTGTCAAAAAGCTCTGTCTTTCAGAGATGTTAAACCGAGGTTCTGACTCTCTGTGGTCATTAAAAATCCCATGACACTCATCGTAAAGAGCAGGGGTGTAACCCCGGTGTCCTGGCTAAATTCCCTCCACTGGCCCGTCTATCATGGCCTCCTAATAATCCCCATTCATTGAATTGGCTCTGTCTCTCTCTCTCCTCTCCACCTGTAGCTGGTGTGTGGTGAGCGCACTGGTGCCGTTGTGCTGTGGCTGCTGTCGCATCATCCAGGTGGAGGCTGCACACTGGTGGTGGTTGAGAAGAGACCCCCCATATAATTGTAAAGCGCTTTGGGTGTATAGTAATACACAATAAGGCGCTATATAAATGCTTCATTCATTCATATATACATGTAAATATTTCTTAAATTTAAACGTGTGTATATTTATATATACATATAAATATACAGTACACAGTACACACACATATATTATCTAAATACAAACCTTTATTTTGGATGTGATTAATGCCGATTAATCAATTTGACAGCTCTAGTAGAAATCATATCCATTCTCTAAAGCTTTTTTTTTTTTTTTTTTTTTGTAATAGCAATAAAATCTTAAAACAATATAATATAAAATGTATTTTAAAAAATGTAGTATTATATTTTAAATATAATACATTGCACAGTATGTCTGTGTTTATTTTTATTATTTTCTAATTTAATATGTAAGTTTTTTTTAGGTAATAAATAATAAAAAGGTAATAAGTAATGCCTTATTTTGATAGTCATCTTTAGACATTCTAACTGTAATTAACTTTGTAAGTACATATCATCTTATTTTACTAACCCTAACCTTAAAGGATTAGTTCACTTACAGAATGAAAATTCTGTCATTTACTCACCCTCCACTTGTTCCAAACTTGTATGAATTTCTTTCTTCTGTTGAACACAAAAGGAGATATTTTGAAAAATGTTGGGATCTGAACAGTTGATGAGCACCATTGACTTCCATAGAATTTTTTTTTTTTTCCTACTATGGAAGTCAATGGTGCTCATCAACTGTTCGGATCCCAACATTTTTTAAAATATCTTCTTTTGTGTTCAACAGAAGAAATAAATTCATATAGGTTTGGAACAAGTGGAGGATGAGTAAATGATGACAGAATTTTCATTCTGAAAGTGAACTAATCCTTTAACTCTAACCTTACATACTAATAATCTAATGAGAGTTACTTACATTTGGTAGAATGTCTAAAGTGGACTATGGAAATGAAGTGTAACCTTTTTAAATATAAATTTAAAATGACAGTGGTGCTATAAAATAAACAATTTACCAAATTTCTTCCCATGTTTTTTTTTAATCCGTTTGAAAAAGAACAAAGACTTGTTTATTGTTTCTTTTTCCATGTGTTTAGTATTCTGCACATTGACATGTTTGTGTGGCTTGTTAACCCGTGACTCACATCGCAGTCTTGTGTTTGTCTCGCAGGGCGCACGAGTGTGAAGTCCATGGTGTGTAAGATGAACCCTGTGAGTGATGAGGCCTCCTCGGGGTCAGAAGTCAAGAAGTGGTGGACTCGCCAGCTGACAGTGGAAAGTGATGAAAGCGGCGATGACCTCATTGATATCTGAAGCAAAGCGGCTTACTAATTTTCAGCTTTTCCTGGAAAGGACCATTCAGCTAAATCTTTTGTATTGGCTTCTTATATGGCGTAAGCCATGATCCTTTGTTAGCTTTACGTAGGTGTGTCTACACTGCTTAAAGCATCACTTGCACCCGTTCAAGCCACCTTTTACTTATTCATAGGCAATTAATGCAAATTTCAACCGCTGGTGGAAAATTTTCCGTGAGCATGGTTTTATCAATGAGAAATATCTTTGATGAAAGAGCAGTTGTAGAGTGTCCTCAGGAAGTTTATGTAATGTAATATAAGAGTCTAATAATCTGAAATCTAGATGTAATGGTTAGAGAATTCACGTTTATGTGACACACCTAACCAAAGCCTTAGCGTTCTCCTTGTTTGTCTTTTGTGCCACCATAATTTGTCTTCATTACATGGGTGTTTGTAAGATCAACAATTATCTTGTGTTATAACACTGTGGGCTTACAGTTTATAAAATGCAACCACTTGCATACATTATGGCAAGACAGTGAATGTAACTGTATTATGCGTCTACGTGACTTTGATTTTTCCAGATGTTTAATTATTATAATCAAGCTACACATGTAAGTTATAAGATTAATTTAAATAATATATTGAAACAATGTACTTAATATATTTTGTAAAAATGAAAATTGCAGCAATTTATTGCGTGCTTTTAAATGAAGTGTCTGTGATACTACCTGGTTGTGTTGTTATTTTAAACATATTTACCTAGATTCATTATCAGGAAGATCCGAAAAGAACTACGCACATATAAAGAATAATTACTGAAAGAACAAAGTTAATTATTTACAACAGCTGCAGTGTCCATGTATATTTGATTAAGAGAGTTCAGTTATAAACCTACAGGGACAACAGACAAACAGCAGAAGAATGAAGGTTTAGACATGCATCTATAGAGCTCAGAGGTAGTTTTTGCATGCTACTGACAGTATATATAGCATCATTAGATGACATGCATCAAAAGAGAGGACAGCCATTAGAGGTTCAAAGAGTCTATGTCCACAGCTCGATGGGCATGATTCCCTCTTTAGAGTTGAAGGAAGGGAAAAGGTTCTCCTCAGACAGAAAGTATAAGGGAAATTGGACCAGAAAGCCTCGTATCTTCTTCAGTTCGGTGCAGGCCTGTGCTGGGTCCTCTATAGCCATGCAAGGACGTGACATGAAGTCTCTCAGAATCTTATAGTTCAGGACTGCATCAGTGGGCAAGCATCTGAAGACCTGCACAGATAGTCAGTGATGGTGACTATTCACAATTAAGCATATATATAAAAAGGCCAAATCTGCAGCAAATTTATCTAATATTGGACTGCAGAATCATTTCAGTGACACAAAGGCAGAATCAGAGCACAAGTAAACATCCGGCTCTATTGACTGAGCCGGTTAATCACATTTCTAAGATCAGTGATAAAAGGAAGCACTATTCTAAGAATGAATCAAGGGCTATTTAGAGTGTGCGGTGAGGAAGGTCAGTGCTGTGCTCTTTCGGTGGCTCTTACCTTTTCTGAATGATTTATTTACCTTGTCATACACACTGGCATTCTTGGCTGCAGTCACCATCCAGACTTCCTTGTAGAATTGGTCACTGACGGGATCACTGATGTCTATATTGTCTCCCAGCAAGCCAAGTACAAGTCTAAAAAAGAGAGACTGCTTTCACACTCAAAATAACACTTTGTAATGTAATAGAGCAAAAAAAAAAAAAAAACCATTTAAATAAGTTAAATTAATCTGTATATAAACTAGTTCATATTTCAGCTGAAAATCAAAAGAAAAAAGTTTTTTTTTAGAATCGTATTTTAGGACAGACATATTTTATGCAGTGTATGATGCAGTACATCTGCATTATTGTCATAAGAATTAACTACACTTTCCCCACAAAATTAAATTTTCCAATAAAGCAGAAATGAGTGATGTATTATTTAAATTGACTTGTTGCATGTTTTAACATTAGAGTATTTAGTTAAAAAATTGAATTTAGTGTCAGTTTAGTTGCTTAATCTTGAAAATAATGCCACAATGCCATAAAAAGTCATAAAATAGGCTTAATTTTTTAAATGAAAAATATGTCAAAATATATAATAATATGAAGAAAATGAAGCCTATTTTATGACTGTTTTTGTCATTGTGGCAAAATAGTCATAAAATAGGCTTCAGTTACTTCATGAAATATGTCAAAACAGAGCCAGACATTTGTTTGTGGGATTCACCCAATGAATATCAATGATGTATTTCACAGGACTGTAAAATCTCCCACTGCAAAGGGAAATCCTGTTGTCATGTAGCTCACGTGTAACAGGAAAGCAGACCTGAAGCACTCCTCCCGTAGAGACAGAGCGAAGCTGCCAGCCTGATAACTCTCTCCATCCATGACAGAGGGCTGGAATTCTGTGTCTTCAACAACCACAGCCATTTCACTGTCTCTCTTTCCCAGCATGCTCCTGTCATTGATGTTTGCAGAGCCTAAGCAGATCACAGATACCTATCAGACACTTTCCCTTTTCCTTCTATCATGGTTAATGCCTGTGGGGAGCGGTGGGAGCGTGTTCTGGGTCTGTATTGGGCTTTGACCTCTACTGAGAGCCTCAAGGACATATCAGTGAACAACACTGAGATTTCTCGTTTTTCTTCTTCAAAGCCTATTCATAAGGATAAGAGGATAATTGGAATTGACAAAGACAAACAGGATTTGAGCGACGTTAATGGGATTTTAATAATGCATTTGAGATGATCGAGGAGACAGGCGTGACTTCGCTTTTCATAAACATCTGTTGATGTTTATTATTCTGCACATGTCCGCACTTGTGTGTTTTGTGTGAGTGCAGTGCCCCCTAGTGGCGACTAACAGCTTTACAGCTTAAAGATTTCAAACAACACAATGTGCAATTTCAAGATCATCTTGTGTGCACAAACCTAATAATAATAATAATAATAATACATGTATTATGAGTATAATATAATAATATTATCTAACTTTACATGCAATTATTTACAATGATGGACTGTCCATCCATCCACTATATACAGGTCAAAAGTTTTAATAATTTAATAATTTATAAATCATTCTAATATGCTGATTTAATGCTCAAGAAACATTTCTTACTATCATCAATGATGAAAACAGTTTTTTCTGCTTAATATTTCAAAACTGTGATATATTACCATTGACAAGGTAAGAGTAAGTAAAAAAAACAAAAAAAAAAAAAACATAATAATTCAATTAATTCAGCAAGGATGCATTAAATAATAATCCAACACCAAATCAGAGTATCAGAATGATTTCTGTTGGATCGTGACACTAAAGACTAAAGCAAGGGTTGCTGAATGGTTGCTTTGCCATCACAGTATGTACAGTCAAACCAAAAATTATTCAGACACCAGATATAATTTTTGATATTTTTTTACTGGGTACAGGACACTATAGTTCATTTGAGAATAGAATTCAAGTGAGGATAGCAAAATAAAGTAAACTGTGACATATTATAAACTCTTAAAAATAAAGGTGCTTCACGATGCCATAGAAGAACCTTTTTTGTCTAAATGGTTCCATAAAGAACCTTTAACATCTGAAGAACCTTTCCGTTTCACAAAAGGTTCTTTGTGGTGAAAAAAGGTTCTTCAGATTATAAAAAGGTAAGAAAGAGATGGTTCTTTAAAGAACCTTTGACTGAATGGTTCTTTGTGGAACCAAAAATGGTTCTTCTATGGCATCGCTGTGAAGAACCTTTTAAGCACCTTTATTTTTAAGAGTGTACCCAAAAATTCTTCATACAGTGGACTGCCAGTAAAATTGATAAAAATTTGGGACCAAAATTTGATTTGACACTTTGACCTGACCATGTTTTGTTACATACCTTTCTATCAAAGTTACTTTTCTGACATTATCAAGATGAATTTGTTCAGACACAGTTTAACTCTTGAGTTCTTGTCATATTTTCTCACCATTTTCTAAACTATAGCAAATAAACTTTGATAATGTGAGAAATGTTGAAGGTGTCTGAATAAATTTTGGTTTGACTGTATATATATCACAGGATATATATTTCAATTAAAAAAAAAGAAAAATAAATATTACTGTAAATTTAACATTTAAATATTTACTCATAATTGAATTTTAAATATTTATTTTTTTTAAATAAATTTTATTATTAATTTTACATTTAAATACTAAGTCTTTTTTCCAAAGATGTCTTAATAGTAATTTTTAGCCAGTAAAAATTTCATATTTGTCAACTACTACACTGAATATCAAGCACGACGCTTCCACCAGTGGTGCAGTTATGACACTGCTACTAATGTTTTCAAATGAAATGATAAAGAATAAAATCCCCAAAATTTTCTGGCACAAATGGTGCCATTTCCTGAGAAATGACCCAATTTTACTTTTCTATATGTGTGTGGGGAGAGTGGCTGACCAATAATGACAGTGCAGTCGTCCACGATCATAAGCTTGCTGTGCACGTAAATGAGTTCAGTGACCAGACGCCCATCCAGGTCAGCATGAGTGCGCAGACCGCAGAAAGAGATGTACTTGATCCAGCAATCTGCCACTGCAGACAAATACATATACACATACTTTCTTCATCCTTGTCCTGTTATGATGTATTACAATCATGCAGTTCACATTTGATGGACATGATCTTTGCAAATGTCACAGCTACAGAGTAGGTTTATACTTCTACATACTAATCTACTTACTCACACATTTGAGCCTCTCAATAATGGAGTGCTCCCCTCGGCACATTGTCCTGTAATGGAGAAAGAAGGGTTTCATTTCATCTACTTCCTCTCTTGCACCAATCATATGTCTTAATTCTTTTTCACCTGACCAATCACATCGCTCGCTGAACCCCAGTGACCACAGCACCCTCACTGCTCCTCTTACTGTATCTAGCCTAGTGTTGAGGATCCAAGCTGGGGCTGTAATGGTCTCTCTGTAGCCCGTGAAGAGCAGGGTCTGTTGTTTCCATATTACACACGTGTAATTTGCTGCGAGCGGCCATTCAGGCTGCATTTTTACCCTTAATTGTGGCAATTTGGTGATTACCGAAGACGCATGTTTGGAGGGTTATTACCTGTAATTAAAGTGCATGATTGCTTTGATGGCTTGGCCCCCCCCTGACGAGATGTCACCTTCAAAGCCTGGCAGCAGGGGCATCACCACATAGACCCGAAACTTTTTCTTCTCCCTGTGGCCGAAATGGAATGTAGTTAGGCATGCCCAATGATGTTTTTGTGTCATGTTTGTATACAAGTGAATCTATTGTCACGATGCACCTGTACGCCCGCAGGATCCTCTCCGTCAGTGCATCTCCAATGCTGTTGTGGATGGGTTTGTAAGTACAACTGATGAAGAACTGGTTCTGAGAGATAAAGAGACAAAAGGGAGAAGGGAGAGAGGATGACTGAAAGAGAGATGCAGTGAAAGTAAAGCCGTCTTTACCCTAGTGAAAAATAAATATACTAAAATGTATTTGAAATAAATTTATTCTGTGCTAAATATACTACAAATACATGTACATATTTATGTACTTAATAAAACTGCTCTGCAATTGTACTTTCGGTATACTAAACTGGTTTACTTAAAGTCTGCTAAACTGATTTTGTACTAAATGTACTTTAATTGTGCAGAAGTAGTGCTGAAGTCCAACTAAAGACATACTGAAGTATATTTGATTGTGCTAAAGTAGAACTACTGCAAGTATACTTTAAATATCTTGCATTTAAAGACGATATTAATCAAAGATCATACAATCCTCATCAACAGTGACATTAAAACACATTCTAGGCTTGATATTCAGAAATGTGCATTGTGCGCAAGCAGTGCACCAAACAAAGTTTAATTATAATTTTTACATCAGTAAATCTTGAGCGATATGTCAGTAAATATATTAGTAGATTTAAACTATACTTAGTATGAAATAAATGTATCTTAAATATATTACTGGCACAGGAACTGCAATATGAAGCATTATGCAAAATCTAATAAAACAGTGTTTGGGATCAGTTGTTCTTTAAAACCTTTTCATTTTAGTTTTTGCATATATATTTAACATAATATGCATGATATTGTATATAATTAAATTGGGGCTGGTAAGTTTTTTTTTTTTTTTTTTTTTTTTTTAAGTTTTTAAGAGAAGTTACTTATGTTCGCCATGGCTGCATTTGTATAATCAAAATTTAAACATTATTACAATTTTACAGTGCAATACAACCGGTGTCTATTTTAATATATTTTATTTCAGGATTCTTAGATTAAAAAAGTTAGAATAAAACAGCACTTTAGAAATATAAATTTGAAATATATTTAAATTGTTTGAAACACTGCAGTCACTTTTCCTTATTAAATAAAAGTATCAAAAGTATAAATTTCTTAAAAAAGAATATATATATATATATATATATATATATGTGTGTGTGTGTGTGTGTGTGTATACTATAAGAAATTATAATCAATTAATCAATCATAATCAATTAATTATTATTTAGGAGCAGGTATACCCTTCAGTATTTGAATGTAAATTTAAAAAATAACAAGAAATCTGCCCTGATATATGTTAAATAATACAATATATTTTAAATGAATAACTGGGTAAATAAAAGTTCATAAAATTTATGCACAGTTACTGTGCCCCTAAAAAAATAAATACCTTTTACTCTGCACTGAAGAGCATAGGCATAGGCCCTATCCCAAATTGTGCAGTTGATGTATATTTGTGGTCATATATTTTACCTCTATGTAGATGAAATGTTTGCTGTTCTGGATGGCTGAAACATAGGCTAAATGAATCGACTCCTCATGGACCTTTGTCCCAATAGACCACTGGCACACAGACCTCAAAACCTTGTTTGTTCAGGGAAAAAGTTAGAATCACAACGAATGGTTTCAATTATCACACCACACATATTAGTGCAAACATGGATTCTGAAATTATTCTAGAAAGAATATGAATAATTTTGGCAATATTGGTAGTTAAAAGCAGGAACCCGTGTGGTTTGGTGGTGATATCTCACCTGAACATTAGCCTGTGTTGATTTGCCGCTGTACTCAGCTGGCACCATGGGTGCGGATAGAGACTTGGGCATGAGGCAGGGGTAGCACGTCGCCCCCGACCGCTTCTTCACCAGCTAGCAAATAAAAGGAGAGTTGATTGGGATCAGACAGAACGCCCGACGTTGACTCCAAAATCACACCCCTAAAGAGCGCTAATTACTGTGCCACATCCAGATAGCCTGTTGGGCTGACCATCAACCCCTGCCTGCTACCTCCACTCCCCAGAGATAGAGCACTTGTTTGAGGCTGAATAAAAGTCTCTGCTCCTCTGTTTAGTCTTAGACAGTGTCGCTGATTACAGTAAATTGATGGCTGTGTGTGTGAAGGTTTTCCAAAAGTAGGTTTTTAATGGCTATTGTCCTAACTAGACTATACTCAGACTGTTTTCAACTGGGCTGGGAACATGGTTCAAAGGTTGTTTGAACATGAGACAGGCTTTGTTTCCTGGGAAACAAAGGAAACGATGTTGACACCCTCTACCAATTATCTACATATGGAAGAAACTATTTTTTTTTTTTTTTTTTTAGCATTTTTAATGCTTTCCACAATATTTGGTCACATTAGTTTTGTTCTTGATTCATCTTTCTGTTCTGTTCTGTAAAAAATGGTGTCACTACAACAAAAGACACAAAAAATGTTTTGTTCGCTTAAGTTGGAGTTTCTTTGGAAGTTTTATTTTACTTGACGTTTTCCCCCCTCATGAAGGAAGTGCTCGTGGTGCAAATTAGCGAGCTGTACGCCATGTCAGCTTACACTGTGGGTAAGCGGTAATCTGGGCCGTGTGGTTATAAACAGATGGTTCTCAGGCAATTAACAGCTGGCATAATGTGTTGATTAAAATCCATTGAGCCCTGATGAGGGAGAACTAACATTAACTCTGCTCACGGGCTGTTGGCAGCTGCCCAAGCGATACTCATAACTCCAGTGACCTTGATAGTGCATCACATGTCTGAATCACCACAGTTCTAAAAATAAGGCTTGACTTAAACTAATTCATTTTTTTTTTCTTCATATTACAGGTACAGAACATAACCATTTAGTTAAAACACTGATCATATGGTTGGAGAGTGAAGAATAGATGCTAATTCTAGTTCTGTAATAATAGTAGATAACTGCAAGTTAGTTAAGCACAGGTGTAAAAACACATTATTTCTACATAACAAGGAAATAAAATCAGCTGTTATTTTTAATAAAATTTTAGATGGTAAGACAGCAGGATGAAGTATTTTACAATGTGAATTCAATAGTCTATTTATGAGCTTAATTCTGAATTAATTCTGAGCTGAGGCAAATATTTTTATTAGTATATATACACACATTACCGTTCAAAAGTTTGGTAGTTTTTTATGTGAAGAAGATAAGAAGATCAAAAGTGACAGTAAAAGTAAAACATTTATAATGTTACCAATGATTTCTTTTTCAAATAATTGCTATTCTTTTAAACAATTCATCAAAGAATCCTTAAAAAATGTAACAGTTTCTACAAAAATAACAGTTCTCAACATTCATTAATAATAATAAATATTTCTTGAGCATCAAATCAGAACGTTAGAATTATTTCTAAACAATAATGTGACATTAAAGACTGGAGTAATGGCTGCTGAAAATTCAGCTTTGCCATCACAAGAATGAACTACATTTTTAAATATGTTAAAAGAGAAAAAAAGTTATTTTAAATCGCAATAATATTTTACAATATTTATGTTCTTACTGTATTTTTGATTAAATAAAAGCAGCCTTGCATAATAAATGCATAAGAGATGCATAAAAATGCATTAAAAAAATCCTATGCCAAACTTTTGAACGGTACAGCGTTTACATACACTACCTATACATATGAAAAGTCATCTAATATATCTCATAATGCCTTCCACACAAATCACTGACAGGATTGTTCCCACTTTACAATACTTTCTTTGTTGTGAATGTGACGAGCGGCGTTCTCTAATCAGCAGCAAAAGATATAAATGAGACCAGTCTGTCTTTGAGCCGTAAATTCTCATTTCCACTAAACACCTCATCAGAGGCATTCAACTGGCTTTTGTTTGTCCTCCTCTGCCGCACACACACCTGGCTTCCTCTCCTTTAATTATTCACCAGCAGAGTGTCTGATCTGTTGCCAAGCCTGAAATATGACTGGCATAATCCAAAGGAAATCATACAGGCCTCAAACCAATTCAATTACTGAACAATCAAAGTAAAAAGGCCTCTAATTGCTCTAAAAGGGGGCTGAGAGTGCAGGCGGCCATTGAATGCTGACAGCATTCAGAACAGGACACAATGAGCAACTGCAGGGGGTGCTAAGCTCAAGCTAATAAAGATGGTTTTTTAAAAAGACTTGAGAGAGGGTGGAAACCTCAGCTTCGTGCATGCTCTCTGATCTTTAGTTCTTACAATTAGACTTCTGAATGGAGGTGGTATCTGTGCACCTTCTAGCAATTTAAAAAAGCTCATTTTTCTGGACATTCATGAAGATAAGCTTTATAGTCATACTACATAAACAATACAATACTGTATATACCCAATTCACTTTGTAACACTCTATTATAGTACTTTCAAATCTAAAACTCCCCCAGATGAAAATTGTGTTGCTCTTAGGTTATTCTTTAATAGTTAAGGAGGTACTTATTTCTAATGTTTTAATTCAACTCAAAATGTTCCTTTCAAAATTGTTTAAAAAAACACAAATGAGTTATTTAGGTACTTGTAAGAATAAAGAGGTAAAATTGATGCAGATTTACAGCTCAGATCATTTTATTCTTGAAAGAATCTGAAGCTAAACATTTGAGGTAAACTTGAAATCTCAGATTTTTGCTATCTTGACAATTCTGAGTACAGATTGGGACAATTTTTTGAGTCTTTTTCTAAAGAGGAAAATCTAGGAAGCAGAAGATCTCCATTTTCGTTCCATTTAATCTCATTGTTTAGAAGAGAAACACTGAGATTGCAGAGAATGTATCTAATTTCTTACCTTTGTAAAGTTCCACCTCTGAATGAAATGTCTTGCAATATCTCTTGCAGCCCTCCCATGAACCAGCACCCCAATATCATGCCAGGGCATCCGTGGTGTCTTATACCTGTCAATAAAATCTTAACCAGAGAAAATAAACAACTATAATTCATAATAACATTAGCCAAACCATTATACAGAGATGACAGACAGGCCTTTTGAAGCCATCACAGTGTGGTCTTTCTCTTTCACCGTCTTTGACGATGCACAAGCATCTTAAGAGTATTTCACCACATTCATCTATCAGACTCCTCCATTCTCCTGCTGTGTCCTACCCAGTTGGCACTATGTGCAAAACCAGAACTTCACATTCACAAAGCAGAGATGCAAAAATGAAGTTATCTTCTACTGGCAAGAGAAAAGAGCTGGGAAAATAACCCCATACCGACTACAGAATGGGATTGTTGGAAACAACTTCTATGTCTTCTTTCCCTCACTCCTGTGTTGGAGAGATTGCTTCATTTGATGAATTTGACTTAAGATATCAAAGAATGTGTAGTCTAGTTGTCATTTTTGTCTGTCTTGTTTGCTAGTTTGTTTTTGTCTTAAGGCCTAAAGTGTTACTGTTTCAAAAAACATTTTAAAAAGAAGATATTTTGGCTGGGACTGTGGGCTGTGATATTGCAGATACGCTTCATCTGGGGTTTAATTAAACTGTTCCGTACCATCAAAAGGCTTGTTGAGTTTGACCCAGTCTTTTAGGATGAAGTTGCAGTAGTCTTTGCCATGCCAGAAACGAGTCTCTCCACAAAGTTCTGTACTGCCTATGTAACTTCTTAGTGAACTAGTCTCTAAAAACAGACCGACAGAAAAAAAAAATGCATTACACAGATAAACTGATATAACAATTCATATGATATATCAACTTATAAAGATTAATTAGTTCTCATTGCTGTGTCATGTCAGCTTCAGTGAACAAGGTATAGTTGTGTGTATAAATGTATGTACGCTGGATTTAAGTGCCAGTATATGCATGACACACAGATGTGTTTGGTTATACAGTGTGGGAGTACTAACCGTAAGGCAGGGGGAGAGAGTGATGCAGGCCGAGAGAGTATGAATCGCTGGAATGCAGAGACAAGCTCGTGGTGTAACATTCCCGAGTGAGAGGTGTCCTGGAATTAAGACTAGTCCTACTGTAATGTTCTACACGCAGAATACACACAAACACAGCCACTGTTATGTAACAACAAAACACTTGTTATATTCATGTCAAACTTCTATTACTAGACATTTAGTGGTATTTGCGCACTCAAATGTAAACAATGTCATTTTTGTACCACTATCGGCACAAAGACAAGTTTTAAAAAGTTTCAAAATGCTAGAAAAATTAAGAACATATATAAATCAAATAAAATAAAATGTATTATATTTATCAAGAATATGTAAGTTTCACACAATAAAAGGGAAGTATATAAAACAGAATCATATCTCTATAACCTGGAATTTGACATCACAATTGTTTTGTTAAATTCCTCTTACTGGATTCTGTTCCGTCAGAGCTGTGGTGACTTTTCTCTGAGGGGGTTCTTAGCAGTCTTCCTGTGGGCAGGTTGAGGCTGTTTTCTCCCTGTTCCTCCACTAAAGGCAAAGTTAAGTTCACACAGATCTCCCCTGGATCCTCCACTAAACCTGAATCTCCTGCTTTCCCTGCTCCTCCTTCTCCAGTCTGAATTTCTTCTACCACCACGTTAAACTTCATCTCCTCGCCCTCCTCCACCGTGGTAACTGACTGCTGAAGGACAAAAATGAACACATATATGTAACACATTTGTTATCTATCTATAGATAACTATTTGTTATCTATCTATCTATCTATCTATCTATCTACACATACATGCATACATACATATATATAATGCTATTAATTTATCCATTCCTATATGTCACATATTTAAAATTTCTAGTTTTTCCATTATTGTGGGATCACTGATGCTCCAACAGAAAAATCTGGGCACTTTGGATATACTATTTTAAACATCTCACATGTATTGTATCTGACTTGATTCTCTCTACACTCTCTAGTATTTTTTATTTTTTTTTAAACAGAGTCTAAACTCTTTAGTCCAAACTCTCACTGGTGCACAATCCAGGGCCAAACAACCAAGACAACCTTTCCCTCACACACTTTAGGGTTGTAACGATATACCGGTATGACGGTTTATCACGGTTTGAATGGGCACGGTTATCATACAGTAAATATTTGCATATCTACGGTTAAAAAAAATAATAAAATAAAATCAAACCCGCATATGCAATTTATTTTCGCTTGGCTGCTTCACTGCATTCATTGGGCTGTTTACAGCAGAGAAAAAGACAGAGACAGAGATTATATCTAATCTCAATCTCCGGAAAAAAAGTTAAAATCTGCGGTATGGGAATACTTCGGATATATATATTAAAAAAAAAAAAAATAAAAAAAAAAAAAACACGAACGAACGAACGCGGGGTTAAATGTGGACGCAAAGTGGCTGCAATTAAAGCAGGCAATACATCCATTCAACACCTTCGCTCATATTCTCGGACACCATCCCTCCGTGCAGATAAAGGTATGTCGCATTTATAACAAGTTATAACTTTTAAGTCCGTATGATTTCTGTGATGCAGAGGGAATCCCGGTGCAGTCGTGAACACGGAATTTACAGTATAACGAGGATGTCACCTAAAACGCGCAATCTGATGGATGGATCAATCAAAAGTAGATATATGTGTCTGTGAAGCGCGAAGAGACTGCTAAATAAATAATCTTCTTGTTTCTGCATGTCTCTGAGTTGCGCCGTTTTATACTGAAGTACGCATGATGATTAATGATGTTTTCAGCGTCTACAATGAACATCACCAGAGCTGCTCGCAGAGAAAACTTAAACATTTCCTAGTTTTATTGGAGAAAAACCATTGTCAAATACATTCTGAAACTCAAAGGTCCGCTACAACCCTTCAAAAATAAAAGTTCAATTCAACTTGAAGTTATGACAGAAATATATTAGCATTGTACAATGTACTTCAAAGTTATAACAACAACAATATTTTTCTTTATAATAATGAATTTATTTAAACATTATTTTTAAGGAATATCATGTTTGTCCATGTTGTAACTTAGTATACCTCTGTTGTGCAGAACTTTGCCAA
Organism: Spinibarbus caldwelli; assembly: GCA_039654775.1. Lineage (NCBI taxonomy): Eukaryota > Metazoa > Chordata > Actinopteri > Cypriniformes > Cyprinidae > Spinibarbus > Spinibarbus caldwelli. The sequence goes on from CM077232.1 coordinate 14,679,927, forward strand.
AAAAATAAAAGTTGTAAAATTTTCATTTGATAACATTTTAAAACATTAATTAAAATGTTAATGTGTGATATAGATATACATAAGGTGTATAGCTTTTTTTTTAACAAAATTAAATTTATTTATTATTTTTTTCAGAAGGCAGACTTCAATACTTTCATTAAAATGGTTTCAAGTTTGTTGTAATAAAGGATTTGTTCACTCAAATAACTTGTTCTTATTCTTTTAAGAGTCATTATTACTGATTAGAATTATTGTATAATATATACCGTGAAACCGTGATATTTTCTGACACGATTATCATACTGCGAAAATCTCATACCGTTACAACCCTACTCTGAACCATTAAACAATGAAAACCTCCATGTTATCTATATGGCTGATACATCAGGCTAGCTGTCAGCATGCAGTATGTAAGGAGTGGTAATGGCCACCCATGCGGCCTCAGCCCAGCGAAGCTATGACTTAAACGATAGTGTAAGTGACTCCAGTCTGCTGTGCGGAGTCTGAACGAGGGTAAAATGCCCTCTGATGTGTGCGAGTTAATGGCTCATGGGGGATCATAGTTCCCTCGACTTGACAAATGGCAAATATCAGAGCACTATTCTCCTGGTGGGCATAATTTTATTAAGTGCAAATATCACTGTGCTCCTTAGGAGACGTTTTGAAAGGTTAGACCAACAGCTGTAACAGTTTCATGTATATTAGCAAAGATTTTACAGTTGAGGAGCCCCGCATTGATAGATACAGTCACTCAAGCATGCTAAGATAAGCCCCTTAGTAAATGCAATAAGTGCCTTCATCTGGGTTCAAATCATGTTTATTTAAAAGCTCAGACCCATATTTAATGACACAATGGCAGGCAGGTAGGCAGCAGGCCGGGAGAGGTGGCATATAGACGAAATCAAGCTCCCATTTAGTGGCCCCAGTCATTTGTTGACTCACTCATCCATGCAGGGCCTTTATGTTTAATGCAGCTCTCAGGGGGGAAGGAAAGGCCCAGCGAGAAGGACTGGAATTATCAACCACAGGCCCTTCAAGAGTGCCCCAGATGCTCCGTAATTGCAATTTTACGTTTGCTCGTTGGAAAAAGAAAAGAATAAGAAGGCAGAGGCCCTGAATCACCCGCCACAAAATCAATCCCAGTAAGCATACAACTGAAATGCAGTCTGGACTAGTCCTTTATGAGCACCATTGTTAGAATGGCTACAAAATATAAATCACTACTATTTTAATTTAGGTTAGCTGTCAGTTAGCTTTCAGTCGCAGATCAATACAATTACTTCATAACATAACCCACAAATAAATACTCAGCAGTGAATTTACATTATATTTAAATGAGCAGCTTTAAATAGAAGATGTTATTTTCAATACTGATTGGCGCATCAGTACACATGTTCAGGGGAGGCTTTAGCAGGCATGTCAGGAGCGTGTTGACTTCCCCCATTGAGGTCTTTGACAGATATCAGAAACACCCAGCTGGCAATACGCATGGCATGTTGGCAAACATTGAGGGGCCACTGTGGGCTATCACTCTCAATGGGTCACATTTACAAGAAGTTTATTCCTGTCCAATTCACTTACGCCTCTGTGCCTCTGAGAAGTTGTGATACCATCCATTTCTGATTTGCCCTCTCTCTGTATATAAATCCCTAAGAAATAACAAGGATTTTCTTTTTATAATTTTAATGTTGTTCCTAATAGAATCCAACAAATTAATCTTGCGAAGCACAACGATTTTCGACAATAGAGTAATAGCTGCTGAAAATCAGTTTTGCCATCACAGGAATAAATTACAGTTATAATATCATTATAAATGCATTAAAATTATATATTAAAATATAAATGTTATTTTAAATTGTAGTAACATTTGATAATATAACAATTTTACTGTATTGATCAAATAAACGTATAGCCTTGGTGAGCAAAAGACACTTTAAAAAATTTTTTAAAATAAATATGTGACCCTGGACCACAAAACCAGTCTTAAGTAGCACGGGTATATTTGTAGCAATTTTCTTTTATGGCAAAAATCATTAGGATATTAAGTAAAGATCATGTTCCATGAAGATATTTTGCAAATTTCCTACCGTAAAATTAAAACTTAATTTTTGATTAGTAATATGCATTGCTAAGAACTTCATTTGGACAACTTTAAAGGTGAATTTCTCAATATTTTGATGTTTTCGCACCCTCAGATTCCAGATTTTCAAATAGTTGTATCTCAGCCAAATATTGTCCTATCATAACCCTAACCCTTTCAGATGATGTATAAATCTCAATTTCAAAAAACTGACCCTTATGACTGGTTTTGTTGTGCTTGACTGGCACCTGCCCACACTGCCAAAAGCACCAAAAGTTGGTTAAATGACCATGGTGTTGGTGTGCTTGACTGGCCAGAAAACTCACCAGACCTGAACCCCATAGAGAATCTATGGGGTATTGTCAAGAGGAAAATGAGAAACAAGAGACCAAAAAATGCAGATGAGCTGAAGGCCACTGTCAAAGAAACCTGGGCTTCCATACCACCTCAGCAGTGCCACAAACTGATCACCTCCATGCCACGCCGAATTGAGGCAGTAATTAAAGCAAAAGAAGCCCCTACCAAGTATTGAGTACATATACAGTAAATGAACATACTTTCCAGAAGGCCAACAATTCAAAATGTTTTTTTAATTGGTCTTATGAAGTATTCTAATTTAGTGAATTGGTGGGTTTTTGTTAAATGTGAGCCAAAATCATCACAATGTAAAGAACCAAAGACTTAAACTACTTCAGTCTGTGTGCATTCAATTTATTTAATACACGAGTTTCACAATTTGAGTTGAATTACTGAAATAAATGGACTTTTCCACGACATTCTAATTTACTGAGATGCACCTGTACATAGTGTAGTGACGAAGCAGAATGTGTTATGAGATGAATAACTGTATGTAGTACAGTAATGGTGAGTACTGTATAATAGTGGTGGTCTTACATGAGTGAGGCTGGGTGATAGAGCAGGACTGTGCTGAGGGCTTCTTCTCACACTTCCCACATCAGTCAGTCGGTGTTGGGAATCATCCCATCTTCCGTAGGCCAGGTCAATCCCTCCCAGGAAGGCGAGTGACTGGTCAATCACCACCAACTTCTCATGGTGAGCCCAGAGCAATGCTGTGGAGGGCATGTGATCAGGGTGTCGGATGACCTGTCAATCAATAGAGATGGGCAGCATGTCAGGTTTCTTTTCTCAACTACACAAGATGCTGGGCAATTCTTTATTGAAGAACAATGAAGACTGAGGTTATGTTCAGAATATTACAATTTTACAGTTGTCGTACTATTTCTTGTATGTTTCTTGTGCACAATATACTATTTATACACTACTGTTCCCTCAAGAAATTAATACTTTTTTTTAGCGAGTAAGCATGAAATTAATTAAAAATGACAGTAAAGACATTTACAATGTTACAAAACATTTTTATTTCAAATAAATACTGCTCTTTTGATCTTTCGATTCATCAAAGAATCAAATGCATCAGAGTTTCAACATATTGCGCAGCACAACTCCTTCCAATGTTGATAATAATAAGAAATGTTTCTCGAGTGCTAATTAAGCATATATTATAATGATTTCTGAAGGACCATATGATACTGAAGCCTGGAGTAATGGCTGCTGAAAATTCAGCTTTGCCATCACAGGAATACATTTTATTTTAAAATATATTGAAATAGAAAACAGTACTTTTAATTTGTAATAATATTTCACAATATTATGATTTTAACTGTATTTTTGATCAAATAAATTCAAACTCGGTGAGCAAAAGAGACTTCTTTCATATACATTTTAAAATCATACCATCCCCAAACTTTTGAACGATACATGAAAAAGTATTACATGTGTCAAAATATACAATATACAACCAGGACATATACAAATATGAGGATAGCTTGAAAGTTCTATGGATCTATGATGTAATCAGTCCTTCAAACACAGATTTTACAAGAATCTGATAAACTCTTTTGTCAATTGACTAAATTTCCTAAATATCAGCTAAAGAAATACAACGGGCCCTAAGCCAAAAATAACACCACAATGTAGATGGTGTCAACCTTTGTGCGAAACAGCTGTGTCTCCACCAGCTTTGGCGAAGCCTCCGGAGGACGTCGCCCCTGGCAGGTGCTTCTACACCAGCAGGGCCCAGGAATACCTCCACCCAGCTGGTTCGCCGCACACATCCTGGGGGTGTGGATCCCAAGCCACTTCCCAGTGTCACTCCTCTGCCTAGATTCAACCAGCGCTCCAATAAGATAATGTGACGGCACGTCAATCACGCACCGGCCTGGGGTGCTACGGTGATGAATACCGCAGCGCTATGGTGCCATAGAAGCTCTGTGGCACCAGGGGAGAAAGCAGACTTGCTGCCTCAGGCTCTTATGGAGACGATCAGCAAGGAAGAACCTGACCATCTCCAGACACAATCCGTAGGGTTCCCAAAACAGCGATCCCCCTCATTCTACTACAGAGAATTTTGGCAATGTCCAAACATGATCTAAGTAACATGCTATTCCTGTGTCCGGAGGTAGTGGGCACGCTGGGTACTCTCGTGCTTTCTATGATTTGCTTTGATTGAACCTTAGTTCTTGGAGAGATATGTGTAGATGTAAGAGTGAGAAGCTGATTTGGAGTGACGGGTCCCCTCTGTAATACTGTCAAGATTCTGCTTTTGACAATGTTTGGCATACTGATTGACTCACCCTGATGTTAGAGTGAAGTCCCATCAGGGTCTTCTTCGTGTACTCGCTGTTGAGACCCATCACTACCTCAACTTCTTTGTAGAGCAGGACAAATATCTTCACTCCTTGTTGCTGAGTTGACAAAAGACAAAATATTGTTAAACAGCTTTTGAACTGGAAAAACCAAAGACAACTGGGCGAACTGTGAGGTGAAACATACAGGTGCATCTCAATAAATTAGAATGTCGTGGAAAAGTTAATTTATTTCAGTAATTCAACTCAAATTGTGAAACTCGTGTATTAAATAAATTCAGTGCACACAGACTGAAGTAGTTTAAGTTTTTGGTTCTTTTAATTGTGATGATTTTGGCTCACATTTAACAAAAACCCACCAATTCACTATCTCAACAAATTAGAATATGGTGACATGCCAATCAGCTAATCAACTCAAAACACCTGCAAAGGTTTCCTGAGCCTTCAAAATGGTCTCTCAGTTTGGTTCACTAGGCTACACAATCATGGGGGAGACTGCTGATCTGACAGTTGTCCAGAAGGCAATCATTGACACCCTTCACAAGGAGGGTAAGCCACAAACATTCATTGCCAAAGAAGCTGGCTGTTCACAAAGTGCTGTATCCAAGCATGTTAACAGAAAGTTGAGTGGAAGGAAAAAGTGTGGAAGAAAAAGATGCACAACCAACCGAGAGAACCGCAGCCTTATGAGGATTGTCAAGCAAAACTGATTCAAGAATTTGGGTGAACTTCACAAGGAATGGACTGAGGCTGGGGTCAAGGCATCAAGAGCCACCACACACAGACATGTCAAGGAATTTGGCTACAGTTGTCGTATTCCTCTTGTTAAGCCACTCCTGAACCACAGATAACGTCAGAGGCGTCTTACCTGGGCTAAGGAGAAGAAGAACTGGACTGTTGCCCAGTGGTCCAAAGTCCTCTTTTCAGATGAGAGCAAGTTTTGAATTTCATTTGGAAACCAAGGTCCTAGAGTCTGGAGGAAGGGTGGAGAAGCTCATAGCCCAAGTTGCTTGAAGTCCAGTGTTAAGTTTCCACAGTCTGTGATGATTTGGGGTGCAATGTCATCTGCTGGTGTTGGTCCATTGTGTTTTTTGAAAACCAAAGTCACTGCACCCGTTTACCAAGAAATTTTGGAGCACTTCATGCTTCCTTCTGCTGACCAGCTTTTTAAAGATGCTGATTTCATTTTCCAGCAGGATTTGGCACCTGCCCACACTGCCAAAAGCACCAAAAGTTGGTTAAATGACCATGGTGTTGGTGTGCTTGACTGGCCAGCAAACTCACCAGACCTGAACCCCATAGAGAATCTATGGGGTATTGTCAAGAGGAAAATGAGAAACAAGAGACCAAAAAATGCAGATGAGCTGAAGGCCACTGTCAAAGAAACCTGGGCTTCCATACCACCTCAGCAGTGCCACAAACTGATCACCTCCATGCCACGCCGAATTGAGGCAGTAATTAAAACAAAAGGAGCCCCTACCAAGTATTGAGTACATGTACAGTAAATGAACATACTTTCCAGAAGGCCAACAATTCACTAAAAATGTTTTTTTTAATTGGTCTTATGAAGTATTCTAATTTGTTGAGATAGTGAATTGGTGGGTTTTTGTTAAATGTGAGCCAAAATCATCACAATTAAAAGAACCAAAGACTTAAACTACTTCAGTCTGTGTGCATTCAATTTATTTAATACACGAGTTTCACAATTTGAGTTGAATTACTGAAATAAATGAACTTTTCTAATTTATTGAGATGCACCTGTAATATATGGATGTGTGAGAAGTCAAATGAAACTGGCTGAAGTCCAGATTTGAGCAGGTGTTCAGACTCACTGCTTTCCGCTTGAGGACATGGTCTAATCTCCACATGTTCCCATCTACTACCGGCCGTTTGAGGAAGATTTCTGGGCTTAACCTGAGGGCCATATCAAAAGCAATCAATGCCTTGACAACTTCTATACAACTTTCATTCTTATATTAAAGGAATAGTTCACCCAAAATTGAATTTTTGTCACAATTTATTCAGCCTCATATTGTTCCAAACATGTATGGCTTTCTTTATTCTATGAAAAACAAAACGTAAATTTTTAAAGAACATCCTGGCAACTCTTTTCAAAATTCTTCTCCACAGAAAGTAAGTCATATGGTTTAGAACAACAGGGTCAGTAAATAATGACAGAAATTTCTCTTTTTAATGAACTTCTCCTTTAAAAATGTATACTTGTTTGATTCAGTAGGTATTGCTAAAAAGCCATTGAAATCACAGTTCTACAAAACCAGTCATGTATTCTTCTCCTTTCGGAAAACATCTCAGTCCATCTTTGAGAAAATCACACCGCCATCACAAAAAATCGCAATGGTACAAAAAATGGTGCATTAAAATGTGCGACATAAGCGCTCACAGAACTGTAAAAGCGAGGTACATGGGGAGTAATTGAAGCTGATTCTAATCTGTACCACCAGGCTGTGATGAAGATTTCCTCCTTTGCTCCTTCCAGGGCATCAGCTATGGCATCAAAGTATCCAGCTGCGTTGACAAACCTTCAAAAGGAGCACAGGGCGCTTCATTTAAGAACTGTGTCAGGGTACTTCACAGAGATTTAAGAGAAAATGTTCTAGTAAGTATTGCTCACATGTCGACATAAAAAGAACAAAGAATGAGGGACTAGCTGAATTTCCGAGATTACTGTAATACATTAAACTGAAAATATTATACAATTTAAATATATTTAGAAAGTCTTCTATAGTTTTAATTGGCCTATCACAATATATTTAAATAATTAATGTGAAAGCAACATTTCTCACCATTTTGATGTAGTGTTATCTCTAACAGGTGTGAAAGACCCATGGCGGTTTTCCCTCAGAAAGTCCTGTCCAAACATTTGAGAAAACTCATCTATGGAGTGCCCCCACCAACGAGCCTGCCTATATGTGGAGCACTTGATAGTAAGTGCCCTGTCCAAAACAAAAAAGCTGATTAATACTTGTTTTTGTCATTACAAAACAAAACAAAAAAAATGCACTTTTGTCTTGTTTTCCAGTAAAAATCGAAACATCCTTTTAAACAAGCCTGATTTATTTAACTTACTATTATTTTACAGTTTTATTAAGATAAGGCTTGCATATATGTATATGAAGCTTTTGAAAGCATGTTTAATAGCAAAAATTGCATGATGAAATATAAAACACATTTTTCTCAACTTGCCTGCAAAGATTCTCAATCGTGACTCCATGCCTGACTCCGGTCTCCCGGGTCCCTATTTTGATGTGAAATCCCTTATCGTATAGAATCACGGTGCCTACTTGGCCATCCTCTGGCCTCATGTAGAGAACAAAGGAGTCTTTTACCACCAGCCATCTGAAACATGAAGCAGTCACCACATGAGAGCTGAGACAAGGGAGAGAGCCATTCTATCAGCTGTGGGAAAACATCATAATAACCTAAATAAGTAAACAACCGAAAAAGAAGACATGCCACGACCCAAACGCTCAGCAAGGCTGCAATCCGAGGAGCAAAATTCAACTGGGGCTGAATCTTTCAGTGTTTGCTTTTAAGAGCCATGTGAGTTATGTAAGTGTAATGTTACTGTAGCTGCTTGTCAAAGAAAAAACAATAACACTCCTGTCCGCACAGATGAAGATAGTTCAACATCAGCATCTGTTATTCACCAATATTCATTTCAGGGCTTGGTGTTCTTACTTGTGAAAGCATGAGACGAAGATCACGCACTACTGATTGAAGTGTTTTTCTCAGAAAGATATTATGTCCACATTGTGAACAAAGGTGAAAAATAAAAATGACGGTTTTCATCATAGTATTATGATTTTGTGAGTGTAACACGTAAAACAGCTCTCACCTTTTGGACCACCGATAACAGACGCTGTTGGATCCGCACCAGTAACATACAGGGAATGTGTTTCCTCCGGATTTCTTTAAGATCAGACCTTCACTTTTAAGGCAAATGAACATATAAATGAACAAATACAAATCAAGCCAAGGGCTTTTCATTATATTTCACTTTACTATATGTACATTCTTACATTCCTTTTGGTCCGAGATCCTGAATAAATGAGATTTGACTCACTTCCAGAAATTCAAGCTGAAATAAAATTCAGTTTGCATCAATAAGCCTCAATCCAGCTTTATGGCAAATGTATATGAGCCATACACCAGTTACTTCCAATATATCATTATTTCAGTTCTTTGCATGGTTCTTTGAAACATTTTAGTTATGGTGACTAAAATTATGTACAAATTGACATCTGCTTTGTACAGTCCAGTTCTACCTTAATAATTAGCCAGGAAAGTGTGAGGTGAAAACTGAGGCAGGGGGTGAATGTTTCCGGGTACAGGTACTCTTTAATTAGCCCTGCAAACGAATGCTAATTATGTGACTGTCAGAGAATTAGCCTGTGAAGCACTAAGCTAAGTGTGGAATCACCTCTCAGAGGCTTTCTCTACAAAAGAGCCTGTTTTAATGAGTGGGGACACAGCAGGCAGAGTTCCTTCCAGAACCTTCAACCTTCATCGTGTGACACAATGGTAACTGAACAATTTTTTTTTTAACACTAAGGCTATTGCTAGACAATAGCACAGTACAGATAGATGATATTAGTACAATTTGTGAGTAAAACTTGGCTATACAGTCATTATGTTCTCATTACGACCGAACAGAAAGTACCACAGTATAATGCTATTTTGGGCATGGTAGCATGAGGATAACACTATTATTTGATGCTGTTTGATCATGGTAATGCCATTATATTACCATGACAAGGTACTGCAACAGTACTTTTTTGTAAGGGTACAGACAAGGCAAAATGTTTGAGGTGTGACTTACGGTTGCAGGATGTGTCCTGTACAAAGGCCTTTTTAATATGTTCCTCAGATAGTCCTCAAGTTGCAGCTGTTAGAACAAAACAAAGATTGAAACACTGAAATAAACATGTTTAAAACAATTATAGCATAAATTAAATGAAGCCATTTTTTGAAGTCAACGTTTACTCTATATACAGTATTATATATATATATATATATATATATATATATATATATATATATATACATATATATATATATATATGAGCAGTATAGCAATATTGATTGAACTGAAAATAAAAGATGTAACTTTTCTGCTGATGAGCTGTTCCTCCTTGACGAGGGCATCGGGTCTTCGTGGTAACGTTGGGATGTGTTCTCCATGAAACAGTTTACGGCCTTTGAATGACCTCCTTTTGACTGAATGACTGTCAAAAAGAGGAAACCTGACTGTCAATATTTGACAAGATTTGGGTTGTGTGTCCATGAAAGCACCTCTGATTTGATTAACTCAGAGGTAACAGTGCAGTGAGTTTGAGAAAAGGGTTTTTCGTAGGGTTCAGGGGCGCTAACGAGAGAATACATCTGGGACAAATTGAGTACACCCAACTGAAAAATGAAAACACTCAGCGGCACAAAAAGCAATGGGGCGGATTGTGTTTTCAAGACTTGTGGTGTGTTTGTGAGAGAATGTATGCATATAGAGATGAAATTAGTACAGCACAGCTTACATTCGGCTTGGCAGGGGGATTTTTAAGAGGGCCCTGAATTTGAGCAGCTCCTGATGAAGTGCCTGGAAGTGCTTAAACCGACGCTTGATTTTCCACTTGAAATTTCCATGGCTCAACTCTATCGTATACAGGTTGGGATTCAGCACCTTTGAGTGGATCATTTCAAGAATCAAGAACTGATTAAATTTATATTTTTACACATATCCAATCATGAGGCATATTACATATGTATAGATAAAACTAAAATACTACACAGTAGAAGATAGCTTTATAGTTCTAATAATTGTTTTAGAACATCTTTCCCCGGTTTCACAGACAAGACTTAAGCCTAGTCCCAGACTAAAATGTAAGTCTGAGCTGTTTCAACTGAAAGAAACCTGCACTGATTGACCTTAAAATATATCAAAGCCTTTGTTTTGTCTCAAGATGGACACCAGGGCCGTATTCACAAAACATTGTAAAGCTGAAACTAGCTCCTAACTTGCCGATTTACGAGAAAATCTTAAAAATAGTGGGCGTGTCAGTCCTAAATTTAGGACTTCTAGGCCTGGTTTCATAGACAGGGCTTAGCCTAAACCAGGATTAGGTCATAGTTCAATTAAGACATTTAAGTAATTTTTATAAACATGCCTTAGAAAAAAGCATTACTGGTGTGCATCTTAAGACAAAACAAAGGCACTGACATGTTTTAAGATCAGTCAGTGCAAGTTTCTTTCAGTTGAAACAGCTCAGATTAACATTTAGTCTAGGACTAGGCTTAAGCCTTGTCTGTGAAACCGGGGGCAAAATTTTTGCTCTAAACCCCGGTTTCACAGACAAGGCTTAAGCCTAGTCCTAGACTAAAATGTCTTAGATGTCTAAAATGTCTAAAAAGTCTTAGCTGTTTCAACTAAAATAAACTTGCACTGACTGATCTTAAAATATATTATTGACTTTTTGTCTCAAGATGTACACCAGTAATGTTTTTTAAGCATGTTTATAAAAAAATACTTAAATGTCCTAATTGAACTATGGACTAATCCTGGCTTAGTCTAAGCCCTGTCTGTGAAACAGACAGTCTCCCTGTCTTTTAAACCTTTATTTGAATATGGCAACATAATATTGCGCTCTACAATATTTCTAGGAATCAATCTCTGATAGAGACCCCTCCCCTTCCCTATCAGCCAATCACTGTGTGCATAGTTAGTAAGCATGTTGACATCATCCATAGCAACGAGGTCTTTACTCTTAGCTTAAGACTTCTCTCTATTTCTTAATAAAAGTTTGTCTCAGCAGCTTTGTGAATAGGTTTTAAGAGAAAACTTTTAGATAAAAACTTTTACTGCTACTTAGGAGAACTCTTAGTGGTAAGATAAAATGTTTTGTGAATAAAGGCCCAGTAATGTTTTTTTCTAACGCACTTTTATAAAAAAAATTACTTAAATGTCCTAATTGAACTATGGCCTAATCCTGGCTTAGTCTAAGCCCTGTCTGTGAAACCAGGCCCTTAAGTGTTAAAGAAATATGCAAGTGATTAATTTGTGATCCCATTTTATTACCCTTGTAGATGTGAATCGCTCCACCTCTGTCACTTGTACCAGGACTGGCACTTCTTCAAGAAATATATCACCATCCAGGGACTTGAATGGAAGAAAGTTGTATATTGCTTGAAAGGATATGTTCCTTGGTTCTAAAAAACAATCATAATATAGAAACGTTACTGATCATATCTCAAGGGATAATCACATGAGCCAGGTGAGATCAATAAGAAAACACTGACACACACCCTGATGGTGTGGTAATCGTTCAGACTCATGTTGACCTTGTATTTTAAAAATGGTTGATAACATCTTAGCAATCTAAAGTACAGCTACTTTAGAAATAGTTTGTTTGGCTTTTCATCTTTTGAAGTTGTGCAGTAATGGCATGGAGAGGCTCCATTTGATTGTCAGCAGGATAGCAATTGAAGACTCCAGCTGGAGGTGTATAGTATGCTGTGTGCTCTGGAGTTTCACAAGGCTAAATCTGCTCTGCATCAGATAATGATTTTAGTAAGTATGTGCTTTTACCTGCTGAAATTAACACGTTTGTTCCTGGAAATATTAATGAAGATGTACTGCTTTAACAGTGAGCATAAGCTGCACTTTCTGTGAACAGGGCACAAAATAGAGCCTGAAATCTTTTTCAACATATGGTCTGTGAGGTGCTTAACATTCAGGCCAAAAAATTGATCGTCAACCTCAGGAGGTCAAAATAAATATTATATGAGCTGGATTTTCTATTTATTTTATATGAGGTTTGCAATTTTTGCAACACTGTTACCAAAATCTGTGACGTTTAAATACAGTATATACAAAACTTGGATTCGTCTAGCAATAAACACTGAAATTCAATAAACATCATTTATCAAAAAATGTAATTCTGCCAGAATGGGTAAAAAGATGCAAGTGATTGCATATTTAGCCTAAATTCACTCAGTAAGGGCCATATGTTTTGGGTCAAATTTTACTTTACAGTGACTAGATCAACTTATATTTACCATAAATTAAAGAAAAATTAGTTTCATAATTTTTTCTAACAGTAACTTGTATAAAAGACTTGCAGTCAGTATTCAGTATCAGCAGTGTGTTTCTATTGCACTACACTGCTCCAGCATCTCAAAGTCCAATATACAGCCATCTGACTGACTCTCCTTCTGATATACAGTAACTACAGCAGTATGCTGTGAGGTCAGCTGTCTTATGAGGTCACTGATGAAAGCAGTTTACCTCCACAGAGGTCAGTATGGCCACTTAAGTCCAGCTCCTCTGGGTCGTCTTGTAGGTCGTCTTGGTCCAAGCTGCCAGAGAACTGGCTCATGACTGACTCCAGTCGCTCCAGTTTAGGAGGCCCCTGACGGCCCCTCAGAGACATTTTCACTTAACGGCTTTCATCTACAAAAACAATGGACATTATGTGGACAATGGACAATGGACATTATGATATATAGTGCTTTTGTGATGATGATAATAATAATAATAATAAGAAGAAATATTTTATTAGTTATTTAAACATATTTGTTTAGTTTTGATATCAGTATTTGTCATCAGTTTTGTTATTGGTAAACTAATTTAAACACAATAAATATTTGTTCACATAACCATATACTTAATGCAGACACCCCTTCAAACCATTTAGCTTCATATCAGTGTTTTGTCAGCTAAATATGCATAAATACCTCACATTCTTATTTTTTCGGTCACTGATAATTGCCCCCATATGCGAAATGCATGAAATATGGATTTAATATCACTTGGCTGGTTGTAGCACTTTGGTATTTATATGAGGGGGAAATCTGTTAATGAGGGGCTCCTCCCCTCGCTCCTGACCGACTCCAGAGCCAATGGCCCAAATGCAAAGTGACAGACAAGTCATCAAAGAACATGGGGATGTAATGTCTTGTGATCCCAGAAAGGGTGACAGACATTGATTTTTTTGCAATCTGACGGTACATGTAATGATAAAAGAAAGGAAAGGTCAGGGTCAAATGGCATGAAAGTGAGGAAATGGCTGGATATCACGCAATGGCATGGGCCACAAACTTTTTTGCAACTAAACAATGCAAGTAGCGCATTTTATTAACTTTATGACTGTTAGTGAAAACAGCTGTGTTATGTGAGAGTGCATTAATTTATATTAAAAGCATAGTTAATACATAATATTGTCTAAACTAATTTGAATAATAGTTTGTAAATAATAATTATTGGAATATGCATTATTATGCAAACAAATTATGCAACAATTCATTTACTTTTGTTTTACTATTTAAGAAAAATCTAATTAATAAATTACGTTTATTCATTCGATAAATGTATGTGTGATATATATATATATATATATATATATATATATATATATAATTTACATTTCACTGTACTTATTTTATGTCTGTTTCAGAATTTCACTTATGACTATTTAGATTTTTTTTTTTCATTCCAATTTGTGTCAAAGTGAGAGAGAAAGCAAAAAAGGAACAGAGTATTTTGTGCTTCATTTCACCTGTCATTGCTCCAGTAAGACTGGAAATCTTCCTAATGGCCACGGCAAGGGGCCAACGGCTGCAAGGAGGGGGCGGAGTCAGAAACACTTGTGATTTCCTCTCCCAGAAGGACATTAACATTGGCAAGATAAACATGGGCAGCGGGCAGAGGTGTATTCTTTTGTACAGACAAATCACTAAATTTATCTTGACACCAGTCTTATGAGTTAACTATTTCGATATACTAATGAAAAAAATATGATTATATTATTATTATTATTATAATTTAAATATTTGGATGCAACTTTTTTTAAATTGTTGTTTTAATAATGTCATTATAATATATTTTTGTAATGAAAATGTTGTAAGGAAAAAAGGATTTTAGATACCTATATATATATATTATTTTTTTTTTTTTTTTTAAATGCTCCACAAACATAGTTGATCTCTTATAAGCCTATTAAATACTGACATCGTATTGCTCACTGTTTAGAAAAAAAAAAACTAAAAAAAAACTTTAGTCTGACTTAATAAATTCCTTAATAACGGCAGCTGAAATTAATTTTAATCAACACAGTCATTCAGTCTGAGATCAAGAGAGAAAGATACTTTGTCTGCTCAAAATGTTAAAAATTAAAAAAGACAGTATTTTCATTACACAAGCTTTGCACCCAATTCTATGTGCATCACTGTGGTCATTCAGGTAATATAACAAAGTTACTGAAAAGTATATGCAATACTCTTGATATGAGAAACACACAGGACAACGAGTTTACTGGATTAGATTGGATCTGTGGGGGATCCAAATTCATACATTTATTTAGGCCGCAAATTGTTCATGATAATCATATGTGTGTGACAACTGCAATGTAAATAAGGTTATTAGTTTGTGGTGTAATTAGACAGGATGTGAGTCTTCATTCTATGACAGTACAAACGGGACAGAGACAATTCATTAAGCAGGTAATAGAGCACATTATTGTGCAAATGTTCTGCATCAGACTAAATCAGTCACCACTATAACTGCACATTCTTTCATTAAAGTGAATTACAAAGCTGGAAGAGGGGAAAAGATCGGAGCTTGGAACAGCAGGAAGGCAAACTAAGAAAATATAGAGAGTTCTTACCTCATTTTGAAGCCCGTGGAGGAAGAACGCTTCTCCTGAGAGACAGGAGATTACAACAGGTTGTCACTACTTTGCTTCTAAACTCAGTCTTAATCTCGGTGGTAACTGCTTTCTGTTAACTTGAGGAGTTTCAGGGCTGTTACCCTCTTTAAATTATGTCAGCAATATGACTGGACAGTTCCATCCACGGCTCATCACACCATAGGGGAACAAGGGAACGGTTTCACTGCACGCTCAAAGCCTCTATTGATAGTGCAAAGCTCTGCCACTGGTGCGAGTGTTTGTGTTTGAAATGTTTGTACCAGGAATCAGACAGCTACAGCTAATCTCTGTGAGGTCATCCCTCATGAGATGGGGACTGGTGGAGGACTGGCCGCAGTGCTGTTTGTGTTGCTGAGTGAGTTGTGATGTGTCAGCGGTTCAAAAGGAGAGAAGTTGGACAATCATCATTATGACATGTTGTCACTATTGTAGCTGAAATCTCAACTATCTAGGAGCTTGTGTATTCAGGGTGTATTTTCTAAAGTAAACACAACAGGATAATCAGTAACAATAGCGTGTATATGATAAAACTGCACGTGGCTCTAGATTAAGCCTACAGTTTGTGGCCTATATCCAATTCTAAAGCTGAACAGGCAAATAAAAATTGCACAGAACAGAATGTTTAGATATACAACACAACACAATATTCATAGGTATGAATTCTGATAGTATGACTCCTTTAAACAATTGCTTCCGGCTAAAATACGAGTCTTCTATCCATAACGTTGCTTTCTCCAGTGAAAAAAAATCGTCTCATCTGAATCAGAAGATCTAAATGAAATTCTAAACAAATATGTTTTTGGGATAACTGGGGACAGAACAGAGGCAGGTTTAAAGTTAAAGTGGCTTAATGATGGATTTGTTTCTTACAAACATGCGGCCTTTCATTTCACTCAAGATGTTAATTGATGGACTTGAGTCATGTCTGTTTGGATTCTGATTCTGACAGCACCTATTCACTGCAGAGGACCCGGGGCAAGTGATATAATGCTAAACTTCTCTGTTTTATTTAAATTTATCTGTTACAATGAAGAAAAACTACATCTTAGATAGCCTGAGGGTAAGTATATTTTCAGCAAATTTTCATTTTTGGGTGACCTATTCATTTTATAGTGACTTGGTGTGGATGCATTTGTTTAGTTAGTGCTGCTGCTTCAAACTGTTTTTCTTCCTTTTTATGGCTGTTTGTTGGACAGTGAAATTTAAGGGTGCACTTTGATATTTAATTTCTCAAATTTTGAGAACTTGGTCTTAATCCATTACCCAGTTAGGAAATGAACAGTTTTAGATGAAGTATACAGTATCGCTCTGTTTCACTGCTTGACATATCCTTTCATGCAGCCATCAACTGTGTACTGTTTTCATTTGTGTGCGTCGCGTTATATCCACTCGGCTGGCTCAGGTCACGTGACCTCTTTCTTCTCCGCGCGCTAGCAGGAAGTACAGGCGAGAGGCTCGCACAGGGATCAGCCATCGTTTAGACACGTATTAAACCTTTATTTTCACATTCGTGTGGTTTAGCGATATTTGTAACGTATTTATTTGACACCGATTACTTAAAGCTTGTATTGCTCGTCTTCAACAGACTGTAAATCGTCCTCGTCGGCGGGCAGACAGTTCTTGATGTCAGTGCACGTTTATACTATTATTATTTGTTAATCATGTTTTGACGATCGTCATTCTCGCGCGAGCAAAATATATGAGTAGACAACGTAGTAGAAAGTGTGAATGGTTTCGTATCGTTTGCTCGCTTTGAAAGCCGGTTGCTATGCATTGCATGCATCTGTGTGTACAGCCATGCAGAAAAGCATGCAACTGTGCTGAGATGTTACACAGCCTTTTCTAACAGATCTCTGTAGTGCATTCAGTAGGTATGTTGCAGTCCATGCGCCCTACTCGCAAGATACTTGCTTCTTATTTTTGAAGTCTTATTTTTGGAGTGTTAGTTTGCTATTTTAACCTTCCACCTGCTTTCTTTGTTCTGCACCACAGTGGTGGGTCAGAATGAGCAGAAACCATATGAAACATGGTGCTTTCTGAGCCTTACTGGGATCATCACATCCCCCTGCCAAAACTGGGACCCTTGCACTCCCGGCTGGTCACTGCCTTTGTTGCCCTGATCTGTTTCATAAACAGCTATGATGGGGACTTTGTCTTTGATGATTCAGAAGCCATCATCAACAACAAGGTATCACCCTCAATCTTGGTTATTTATTTATTTGTTCAGATGTTTATTATGAAAGAAATAATTTACCTAAAAATCTAAATTCTGACATTCATTTCAAACATGATTCATACATGCAGTACATGTATAGTTTTGCATACAATGACAATGGATGGGGACCAAGGAGTGGCCATTGTCACCATTCAGTTTCATCGTATGAAAAAAGCAGCTTTGACATTCTGAGTAAATGATGATTGAATTTCCTTTTCGGGTAAACTGTCCATTTAAACATGCATATTGTTGTAATGGTCAGCTGTGATTTCAACATACGAAACATGTCACTACCTTAATAGTACATGATATTTGCAGACTTGCTGTATATTTATATACATTGTCTCAACAGATTTTCTCTTCTCTCTCTCTGCATTTCATAGGATTTAAATCCTGACACTCCATTGAGTAACATCTGGAAAAATGACTTTTGGGGAAGTAACTTAAGTAGCAACTCCAGTCACAAATCCTACCGGCCGCTGACTGTTCTGACCTTCAGGTACGTTCACCTCAAAGACAAAAAAAAAAGTCTTTCAATTACTGCTGTGTGACTGATGATTAACACAAGGTAATGGTCCAACATGCTTCTAGTGAATATTGTCAAACCTCTTTGCATGTATTAGATGTGTGGACTTGTAATTTTATTCTCAGTGGGAAATCAAAAGAGGTCCCCCGAGTGCTTCCTCACCGAATGCCACAATAATTGACATTAAAATTGGATGCATATATTGCCTTTTTTTCAAACTCATTTTAGAATTGTCTTTGGCATTTGACTGCAACTGTGAGGAATCTATACAGGGGGCATATTTCATGTCCTGCATGCTGCTAATGAGAATGACATCGTTTTGCATCAATTATGGCCCGTTATCCCAACTCAAGCATAAAGTTACACGATGTCTGTAAGCCATCGGATCTCTGTTGTTTTACGTTTCAGAAATATACAAAAGTTTTGTGATTATTGCACAAGTCAAAAGTTAGTTTTAATCATTGCAATTTGTGTCTGTTACTTGTTTTTGCAGGATCAACTACCTCTTGGCTGGTGGACTGCATCCGATTGGCTTCCACGTGCTCAATGTTGCCCTCCACTGTGTTATTTCTGTGTTAATGATCGATGTGTTTGCAATATTAATTGGCGGCTTGGTTCACGACGGAAGAGGGGTGAAACTCAATCTTTCTCCGAAAGCTTCCTTCCTGGCTGCGCTCTTCTTTGCTGCACATCCAGTTCACACGGAAAGTGTAAGTAGAGTGGGAAGATGTGATTCAGCAGGCCATCTCATCCCGGTAATCAATCTCCGACTACAATGCTCCATATCACAATGTTCATTGATGTTGCATGAAATATACATTACAAGGGCCGTGGAGAAGAAAGCTTCACGCAGCTGGTGTGCATCGCATAGGTGGGCTCTACAGTCAGCCGTGGCTATTAACAGCTACCGAACGCTCTCTCTGCCCTGCCACGGATGCGTCCGAGCACGGTAGAGTCTGCCGATGCTCCGGTATCTGCTCTTTAATCAGGTTCAGAAAGACCGGCCCTGGACCTGGAGGGGGTGAGGTTCAGAGAGACCACTGACTTGGGCCTACGGGATGAATCAAAGAAGGTGGCCCCAGGACTCCAGCCAGGGCCGACTGCAGTTCTGTAATGAGTGCTGCCTCCTGCCTTCACCGTTAATTTGGCACTGCCAGAAATACAGGCAATTTCACAGACGAAAGGGCGGCGAAGGATGTTTTTATGCAGACTGCCCGTTTTTTTTTGCCTTTAATGTACAAGCAGGATTTAATTTGTTTAGGTGTAAAATGTGTAGCTGCTGTTAAAAACAAATGCCCTTGGGGTGGATTTCACGGCCGTGACCCGCTTGATGATGGATGATGCTTGATGAGACATTGTCCTTTAGCTCTACAAAAGTATTTAGTTGGAGTTGATCTTGTGAATAATCTCCTCTGTTGGCTCTCTGTCTTGTAGGTGGCTGGCATTGTTGGCAGAGCAGATTTGTTGTGTGCCCTTTTTTTTCAGCTCTCTTTTCTGGTTTACTGCAAAGCGTTTCAAGGTCAGTTGATAAACTAAAGACTCTGATACAGTTATTATGGCACTATGTGAAATTTAGTGGCATAAAATTAAAAAGAAAAATGATTTCATTTTATCTGTATAACATAAAAGAAGAAATTTTGCATTGCACTGGTTGCTCTTTTGGTCTCTGCTTGGGAACTGAGGTTTTCAGGATTCCAAAAAGGAAACAAAAACAGCATTGAAGCATCATATAAGTGGTCCATTAAACTTGTACACTATTACAAGTCTTCTGAAGACTTACAAAAGCTTTGTGTGTGAGACGGACTGAAATTTAAGTTATTATTCAATGATAATCTTCCGTCCAGTGGGCTGTTAACCTGTTCAGACAGATCACTGAATCACTGAGTTTGTGAACAAATCACATAGACCAGTTTTGTGAAATGGATCTGCCAATTAATTGAAATGTTCATGATTAGTTCATAAATGTATGGACTACTTTAAGGAGCTTAAAAGCCTCAGTTCTCATTTATTGTAATTGTATAGGGAAAAAAGTACGTCATACAAGTTTGTAATGACTTGGAATAGTGAATTACAAATGACAATTTTTATTTTTGGGTGAATTAATTCTTTACAGATACTGTATGTCAGAATCACGTTGAATGTATCTCTTACTTTGTATCGAGCATACTGTTTAATATACAGACTATTGAATTTCTCTTTGTAGGTGGTGATAAAAAGTTCTCTGTGTTGTGGATATTTGGCAGCATTCTTCTTTGTGCTGTAGCAATGCTCTGCAAGGAACAAGGTATTACGGTTTTGGTAAGTGAAAATGTGTATGCATTTGAGAGAGCTGCAGGTCAAATAAAGTAATATGCAATAAGCATATATATATATATATATATATATATATATATAATATATATATATATATATATATATATAGTGTTAGATAATCTCTCATCTATTTTTACAATACAGAGCTTTGGTCATCCATAAAATATCTTGTTCTTTTCTTCTCTGTCTCAAGGGGGTAAATGCTGCTTATGATATTCTCATGGTCTGTAATCTGAATATCTATGAGCTTGCTCACCGGATGCTGTCCAGGAGAAAACCAGCTGAGGTAAGTGGCTTATTCACAGGTTGTCTCTCTTTGGACCCAAAACAATCTTTAGACTGATTTATACTTTCTCTTTTCCACCCAGATTGGTGGGATGGTGAGAAGCGGTTTGCTTATGAGGTTGGCTCTTCTCTTTCTTGGTGGTTCCTTTCTTTTGTATGCGAGGTGGAGAATCATGGGAACTGGGCCTCCATCTTTCACTGAGGTGGATAACCCAGCATCCTTTGCTGAAAATGTCATCTTGAGGGTAAGCAGTCCTTTCAGTTTGGGTTTTTGAATGGGCCCATTGAAGTTGAAATTTGACTGAAATGTTACTGGTATTGACAAATACCAAAAATGGCATTCTGACTACCCTAGTCCAAACCATAATAAACTGTATACTTTAATATAATTTTAGCAATCATTTTTACCCCAGACAGACTGTGCCATATTCTTTATATACTCCTTAAAGAATTGCATGTGTTTCTCTGCTATCTCTCTCTCTCTCTCTTCTCAGATTGTGAACTATAATTACTACTACTCCTTGAATGCCTGGTTGCTGCTGTGTCCCTGGTGGTTGTGTTTTGATTGGTCAATGGGCTGTGTGCCTTTGATTAAATCAGCCACTGATTGGAGGATTGTCTGGCCTCTTTTGCTGTGGTGCTGTCTGATGGGCTTGGTATACCAAGCTCTGTGCTCACTGGACAGCAATAAAAGAAGGTAAGATCAGCAAAACAAAACCTGCTTTGTCTAGACATAATGAAAAATGTGTAAGATAATTTGAAAAAGAACGCCTGGTTGTTGTTACCTGAACATTTATTTCTACACAGTTGCCATAATGTAATTTTACTAAGACTTCTTTTGATGGATTAATTATCATAAAATCATCTAAAGTCATATTTACGGAACCACCTATTATTCCAATTTTGTAAGCTGTGTTTTTTTCCCCCCTGAAACACAAAATACAAAGACTCTTCAGATTCTCCTTATGGAAAAGTAATGACAACTATACTCATATACTCATATAGCAGCAAATATTTCTTCGTTTAATACACTAGTTTTGAGTTGTGGTGATGCAACCATATATTGATATCCCTTTTTTTCTTACAATATTGCAACAATATTTATTTTATATCTATATACACACTGAATTTATATGCAGAAATTACTACGAATATCTCCAGTGTCACATGATCCTTCAGAAGTCACTCTTAATATGCTGATTTGGTGCTCAAGAAATCTTTTTTTATTATTATGCATGTTGAAAACAGTTGTGCAGCTTAAAAATGTTTGTGAAAATTGATACAGCTTTTCAGGATTCATTCATGAATAGAAACTTCAAAAGAACAGCAGTTATTTGAAATAGAAAACTAAACTTTCACAGTGTTGAAGACCACTGTCACTTTTGATCAATTTAATGTGTATGAATAAAAATATACATTTGTTAAAAAATTGTGTATGGTAGTATATTTTATGCTCTCTGTGTTTTGAGGACTCTGACGTTTGGCCTGGTACTGCTGGTGATTCCATTCCTGCCAGCCAGTAATCTGTTCTTCAGGGTGGGTTTTGTGATAGCCGAGCGGGTGCTGTACCTCTCCTCAGCGGGCTACTGCCTCATTTTGGCCTACACTGTGGGCTACTGTAGCTGCCACTGGAAGAAACACAAGGTATGTGGCCTGTTCTACACCAATTTCCCACTTATCACCTCCTAATATTCACCATCGGACCATAATTCACTGTAACTAATGTTCCGTTGAGTTTGTGCTCATATCTCATGTCTGTGGGATGACCGCAGAGGCTGCTGAGAGCGGCCACGTTGACGCTGCTCTGTGTGAACGTGGCTCGCTCTGTACAGCGCAGTCAACAGTGGAGGTCTGAACAGAGTCTCTTCATCAGCGCCTTGTCTGTCTGCCCGCTCAACGCCAAGGTGAGACCGCACACCTCCCCGCGTCATGCTGCAGTTTAACTTCAATCCATTGCTGAAATCCATTTCCGTAACTTCAGCTTACCCATCAACACAAAATGCCTTGAGCAAGACTCTTAACATCAGGTTTCTCCAGAGGAACTGAACCTGTAATAAGTGTACTGTGAGTCAGTTTGGATTTGAAGCATCAGCTAAATGACTAAATAACAGAAAAGCAAATAAAATATTTGTTCTCAATTGTATTAAGTCCAGTTTTGCACACCAGTGACTTCATTAGCTTGATGAGCTCTCTAACTTTCTCCTTCCTTGCACAGGTGCATTATAACGTTGGCAAAAACCTTGCTGACAGAGGCAACCAGAGTGCTGCAGTCAAGTACTATAGGGAGGCAGTGAGGTAAAAAAAATCATGACTCTGTCATATTCAGTTTGGCAGTTCTTCCGTCTTTCAGCACTTTAAGCAGTGTGATCTATTGTCTATTATGTGAAATATAAGTTAGTGTTCACTTTTTGTCTACATGTGTTACAGATTACACCCCAAGTATGTTCATGCCATGAACAATCTTGGCAATATATTAAAAGAAAAAAACGAGTTAAAGGAAGCTGAAGAGTTCCTGTCAGCTGCGGTTCATATCCAGTGAGTGAAGATTTTCAGTTCAAATATATTGTGTAGTTGTGTATGTAACCTTTAATAATTTCTGCTGTGTTTTTTGATTGGTTTAGGCCTGATTTTGCTGCAGCTTGGATGAATTTAGGTATTGTGCAGAACAGTCTGAAGAAGTTTGACAAGGCTGAACAGAGCTATTGGAATGCAATTCGATTCAGGAAAAAATACCCAGACTGTTATTACAACTTGGGACGTCTGGTAAGCGTTGTGTTTTCTTTGTAATTTGCATAAAGCATTCAATACATTTAAAGCATGTTTTCCTACTTATTACATTTCCCCATATTCTAAACATCAATTTCAGTAATATTATAGTGAGGATTTTTAATATGTCTAGGGTGGTTTTGGTCTTGGGCTATTATGTTCATCCTTCCTGTGTGAGTACAAACCAACATGGTGCAATTTATTATTAATTATGGCAAGAAATTGGCTATTCCACTCTAAATATTGCCCATTATGATGTGTAATTACATGCTATTTTGTGTTAATGAAGGTTTGGCTTCTTTACACCATGAATTATCAACTTCAAAGCATTTTTATCAAAGATGTGCCGTAGTGATTAATGCACATGCTTCCGACATGTTTAGCCTTGTTGATTATGCAGAAAATGCAAGTTCAAATCTGCATCATTTCCCTGCCCTTCTCCTCCTCTCTAAAAGAATAAAATTATTTAAAAAATGGCATTGTAAGGCATGAGACTTTTTTTTTTTTTTTTTGAATAATCTTTGTCCTTGACACACACTGGCCCATTGTTTATGATTGGTGCTTGTTTGTTTTATCTCCAGTATGCAGATCTGAACCGCAGCATTGACGCGCTGAACGCCTGGAGGAATGCCACCATGCTAAAGCCTGACCACAGCCTGGCGTGGAACAACATGGTCATATTGTTGGACAACACTGGTAAGGTGTAAATGGAAAGTGATTTATTAAAAGGCCAGTGCATACTGTCACAAATAGTGTAAAATGAGTGTACTTATGGCTGATATACTTCTCTTATTAGATGTATTCTGCAATACTTGATTCTGATTGGCTAGTTGCTTCATTCCACAGTCCACAAAAAAAGTGAAAAGAAAAGTGAAAGTCATGACGTATTGTCAAATATGGTGACCCATACTCGAAATTGGTGCTCTGCAATTTAACACATCCGCACACACACAGCAGTGAGTAGTGAACAAATGCACACCGTGAACACACACCCGGAGCCATTGCTCCAGCGCCCGGGGAGCAATTGGGGGTTCGGTACCTTGCTCAAGGGCACCTCAGTCATGGTATCGAAGGCAGAGAGAGTGCTGTTCATTCACAATCCCCACCTTCATTTCCTGCCGGTGCGAGAATCGAACCGGCAACCTTCAGGTTACAAGCCCGACTCCCTAACCATTAGGCCACGACTTCCCACTATATAAACTATATAATTAGCCACTGTCCTAGGCTCCCTGTTCCTACATAGCAACTTGTCTCGCTTTATGCTGCAGTCTCTTTATCATATAATAAAAATACTTTCAACTGAATTCAATAGTTCATGTTCATTTGCTTTTTTTATAGTATAATAAGCAGGATAATGTAAAACTAACTGTACATCACCCTTTTAGGGTTCGGTTTGCTGAGTGTACATTATCTTTTGCATATATTACAGTTTAGCAATGGAGTATAGATCTGTATTGTTACGTTCAGACAGGGGCAGTCATGTATGCTTAAACTGAGTGAGTGTTCTCATTAAACGTGACCTTGACCCTGCCCTTGGGGGTAAACAGATGATCTTGGCCTCCTCCCAAATCTTCCCGCCTTGTCGTTTTCATCTGGTGTCCCAAGTATAGCCGCGGCTCATAGCTGTGTGTGAGATATAGGGAGAGAGAGGTGTGAACTTCCACTCTGCAGATGCTGAGCGTCAGGTGCACGCTGCCACATGGGGCCATGCTGCATAATTAGTTCACCCTTTACAACAATTAACTCCTGCACCCCATCTTCACCCCCTTATCTCGTCAGAGACCCTACAGGGATAGATAACTTAGCTTTTTGTTAGAATTATTAAATAACCTTTTAATACTTTTTCTTTGCATGATATAAAGAGCACATACTACAATATAGTTGGGAAAGTATAACAGATTTGGTGATATAATAAATATTAATATACATTTTAATATTTGAAAAATGTCACAAAACCTTTTTGGAACATTTGTGAACATTTTTGGGTTATAGAAACAGTATTTTCTGCATTTTGTCAGTTATGAATGTCTAATGACTGCCTTTGGAAAAAATTAATGCTAATTAAGAAACACACTAAAATCACTGTTATTTACAATGTTTCTTTATTTGTATCACTGGCAAACTAATTGCACATATATTACAAATTTTTCTCGTCCAGCCCTAAAATAGTATTTTTAAACTTTACATATATTTAGGTCAGTAAACCATACTTGTATGCATCTATTTGTAGCTTGTGCTTTTATTATGATGAGAGAACCATTTTCTCAAAAGCTTCCATTCTGACGAGATGTTACAGGATTAATAGAGGATGTCCTTTCCAGGAAATGCCGGCATAAGAACCCAACATGATTAGACCAGAAGAGCAAGAATCAGCAATGCTTGAAATTTATGTATTAAAAGCCTTGTGTGTTGTTTTAAAGCCACTCTTCCCTGCCGTGTGGAGAATGGCACGATTCCCTGACAGAAGCCGTTTATTCAAACGTGTCTCCCAGGCAGGTTGGCCCTCCCTGGAGAGTCTTGGCACGGTCCATTTTCCTTGCTAAAAAAAAACCCAACAAAAAAAAAAAAAACTCTGGCACCAGCATCATCTCCCTCTGCATTTTCCAGCCTCACTTGATCCCAAAACCCCTCCCAAAAATAAGTAAATGATTGCAAACAGGAAATTACTGCTGTTCTTTCCCTATAATATTAAACTGAAAATGCATCAAGAAAGTGTGCAAACATAAAACATGAGTCATGTTTAGGTTTCAAAGGTGAGGAAGAATCCTCAGCAGCTCATGAATTTGTTAAGGGCCAGCCGGTGAGAGAAGATCTATCCGAGTCTGTGGTCAGAGGGAGTTTTGACATCCAGATCAATAAGTCAGTAGCCCTTGTGTTGCCCTCTAATTAGGAAACTAAAAGAATCAGCCATGTGTGGAGTTGAAAAACTCTCTTCTGGAGGCTGCTGACACACCAGAGCAATCCGCTCTGCACAGTCAACAGAAATTACAGAATGACAACTATACGGTTGTGATGTTTAGAACTATTTATAAAAATGTAAACAATTTGCTCCTTCACAGTTCTTTGTAGGTTTTTTTTTTTTTTGCATTTGTTTTTTTAATTGTCAGGTTTTAATGATGGAAGTGGGCTGGCACACAACAAACGCTTCTTCTGTGCAAGAGACAGCTCTAAAAGTCTGGCACTGAATACTAGTTAAATGTTCTGGGGTTCTCAGTGGTTGCTTGATGTTTGTTAGGATATTCTGAGTGGTTGCTAGGTGGTTACTTGCAGGCTTAGGTCAAAAGAGTCCACCCCCAAGTCACTATAATATTCTGGTCCCTAGATATTACTTGGGTTCCTCCTTCAGTGTAATAGACTGTATGCATGAACGCTTCTGCATTAGCCTTATTGGCCATCTCAACTTCCAGTGCAGCGCAGTATATGGAAATTGTGAGAAAATGAAATCTTAAGGAAGTGCCCCACTATAGGACAAAGCAATATTAATATTAAAGTTTCTGGAATTTGTTAATAATACATGTTAATTATGTTTTAATGTAATATACTAAAATTGCACATGATATCCTATTCTATAATATAGTCTAATTGATTGTGTTTGACAGCTATTAGACAGAAAGTGTTTGCTATGTGAAAATACTACACCGGAAGCTTGCATAGTACTAAGATTTCAATAGAAAAGTGTAGGCAGTTAACCCTTTTTATCAAAAGCCAAAAATCATTAAGTCTAAATTCTTTTTAAAAAGTAAAAGCCCAGCAGTTTATCATTCATAACTTAACGAACAACAGTAATACTTTGTGTCTTAGCAAGGTAACAGTTCTTGTTATATTTAATATTTTGTCTTGTCATTACAGGCAATCTGGCTCAGGCTGAGCTGATTGGAAAGGAAGCATTAAAGATATTGCCAAAAGATCACACCATCATGTTCTCCCTCGCCAATGTCCTTGGGAAACAGGAAAAGTACAAGGTTAATACAAACTTTTTTCCATGTAGTGCTGCTTTTGCTGTGAAAATGTTGCTCAAACTATCTCTTTGATACAGCAGGAACTTTATAATAACCAATGTTCCCTTTTCTCTCAGGAGTCGGAAGGATTCTTTCTTAACGCTCTGAAGATCAACCCAAACGTTGCCAGTTGCCATGGTAATCTTGGTAAGTCTCCCAGAATCCCGCTGGCACTTCAGTATTGTCACAAAAAACAGTTGTGCAAGTTTTGACT
This sequence comes from Spinibarbus caldwelli, assembly GCA_039654775.1. Classification (NCBI taxonomy): domain Eukaryota; kingdom Metazoa; phylum Chordata; class Actinopteri; order Cypriniformes; family Cyprinidae; genus Spinibarbus; species Spinibarbus caldwelli. The sequence goes on from CM077232.1 coordinate 14,707,705, forward strand.
CCTGCAATGTTACACGATACAGGCATAAATCGGTGCGACTGAATCAATAAACAAAGCGAAGTGGCTATGATTCTTCTCCCATTCACTGGGGACCAATGCTGAGTTACTGTACAGTCCCTTGATTTAAGGTCTTTTTTTTTGTGCTCTTGCAGCTGTTCTTTATCACCGTTGGGGAAAACTAGACTTAGCAAAGCGGCACTATGAACTGTCTCTTCGACTGGATCCCAGCTCTCCGGGGACCAAGGAAAACTACAACATGCTAAAACGCAAACTAGAACAGCGGCAAAGGACTGTTGGATAACACTGTTTTTGATAACTGCATGCCACACAATTCTTTGTACGGTCTCTACATAATGAAATAAATTAATTCATCTTATTATTTTTCATTTTTGTCTTTTATGAATGCATACAGATGCTGTAGATGCACACGGTGCTTCCATTCTGGCCACATTATAGTCTTTTAAGGTCAAGACTGTGGTTTCTTAACCAAAATGAGTTTGTCATGTGTAACTGTAGTCTCAAGACATATGGAACATATCCACTATCTTGACTTTCATCTTTGACCTCATGTTATGTCAGCTGGGCCTCTATTTATTAGTCTGTTACACTTTGTAATTGCAAAGTATGTTACTCTTGGCCATCCACCAAGGACGTACCCCACTGTGGACATCGCAACAAATTGCATTTTAAAATGTCGAGTAATCTTGAGTCACTCGAACCATAGGCCAATGGTTTTTGTTAGCGTGTTTGTTTATCTAACATACGTGTCTCGAGGACTGGATCGTGGCCTTTCGTTCTTCTGAGTCTTCTGTAGTTAATGTCGGAAAGGTGTTTTGCGAGCCTGTCTTCCGATGTGCCGGGGCCGTAGGGTCACGCCAAGTAGGAAGCCAGCAGTCATGACAGCAAAGAAAACAGTGAAGCTCAGAATGGGGGCTTCAAAGGAGGTGGAACGCAGTCCCTAGGGGCATCTCACACATGCTGGCTGCTCTTGAAAGTTAGTGGGCTGAGCGAGGGCTGACCTCGAGACACAACTTCAGTCAACAAGTCTCCTCCTTAGTTTAAAGTGCACTGTGCTTCTATTTTTTCACCTGCTTCCTCCAGCCAACGGGACACTTTTGAAGAACCGGGATCGCAAAGACGGTGCTAGGATGATAGGGTTGTTGGTTCTAACGATACCATCCTCAGATCTGAAATATCAGCCTGCAGTTGTAATATATAGATGAATGTATTACTAGAATCACTTTTGAACAACAAAAACCTTTGAAGTATTGTGTAACCACTGTCTGCCTGTATTTTCATGCTATTCCTACATTGTAAAAAAAAAAAAAAAAAAAATCCGTAAAATTTACGGTAAAAAAACGGCAGCTGTGGTTGTCGGAATTCTACCGTAAAAAATACGGTAGCAACATTTTAGGTTTTACGGTTTTAACTTAAATTTACAGTTAAATACCGTAATTTCATTAACTGATATAATGTTAATATACCAACCTATTGAAGTAAATCTGTTTTGTACCTTTTGAAATACACTGATAACCACCAAATGCAGGTCGTGATGAGAAAGTCACATGATGAACCAAAGCCCATCACAAGCAGCTTTTAAATAATAACATATATAGATGGTGCACAGTGTCATTCACACAAGCACTAAACACCATTATGGTGAGACTCATTAAACTGAAATATGCAATAAACATTAATTTAACAACCTTAGATGTAACATACAACCCTAATAAACATAACTGATAAAAAAAACTAAGAAGAAAAAGTTATTTCAAAGAAAATTCATCAAATTCAAACAAAATTTGAAATGCAATGCAGGGAATTCTGGGAATGTCAATTTACGTTTTTTCCCTGTAAATTTTACATTCTTTTTCACTTCCAGAAACGGTATTTCACTGTAAAATTGTCTTAAATGTCTATTACAGTTTTCCACCGTATATATTAGGGGGAACTTACCGTTAACCATTTAACAGGTTTTTACTGTAGCATTTTCACAGTTTTTTACCGTTAAAATTACGGTAATTTTTTACAGTGTTGTTTTACTTCCCTTCACACTGCTGAAATTGAGCCAACATGGGTGGACTGGTGTCTTTCCATCTTTGCTTGAATTTCACACATGATGTACCAGCAATATTTTCATAGTGTTGCATAGAAGGATTACTGTGTCCACTTTTGGTTTTGCACATTATTGAGTTTAAAAGTGTGTGGAATCCATTGGACCTCTGCTTAGCCTCTGAGAAAAAGGCTAAGCAGTTGTACTAAAATTCATGGATAGGAGGCCAAATGATTCTAGAACAAAACAGCAAGTTAAAATCAACAACAAAAACCCGGAACTATATGTGAAAACCGTATGCATTTGAACATTGAGCATGGAGGTTAGATAAAGGATGATCAAAGAGCAGGTATTCCTGGGCCAAAAGAAGCTATATAGTACTGATGTAGCCTACTAATTAAATTCAATATATGGCATTATGTTGAATGTAATTATATAATTGACTTGGAGAGTCAGTTCTTAGAAAGTGTCTGGGAACATCTACCTGTCAAGTTTTCCTTAAAAGCGAGGGTCACTTTAGTGTAATCAAGACAGAACCAGTAGCATTTTTATTAAACGTAAATTTTAATTGGCCAATTGTCTTGACTAGAACTTGAAATACTTGATTTTTATTGGTTTCTCACAGCATGTTTATTATTATTATTATTATTATTTGTATAGTAAAACCTTCCCTGTCACCAATTTCTTACAATGCACTAGTTTTAGGTCTCTTGTAACACTTAAAAAAAAAAAAAAAAAAAAATTCCAAACAAGCCTTATGCTCACCAAGGCTGCTGCATTTGTTTAAAAACACAATAAAACAGTTATACTTTGAAATATTATTACAATTTAACATAACTATTTTCTGTTCTAATAGATTTTGAATGTAATTTATTTCTGTGATGGGAAAGATTAATTTTTTAGCAGCCAGTCTTCAGTGTTACGTGATCCTTCAGAAATCATTCCAATTTGCTCATGATCATTGCGTATTGCTATTAATGTTAAAAATTATTAATATTTTTGTGGAAACATGATACATTTTCATTTAAAACAATTTTATCAGAATTTATTTGAAATATCTATTTTTTTTTTCACTTTTGAGCAACTTAATGTGTCCTTGATATAACTAAGCTTTTCTTTAAAAACTATACTGACATATCATTTGAACAGTAGTGTATTTGGTAAGTTGCAATATATTAAGAAATATTATAAGATGGTTTTGATTTATGTAAATTTGTAAGTAGTCTTCATTTTGGTATTTGTAATGTAACAAATGTAAGTTTCAGATAAAAGATCTAGAGCAGAACAGTAGATTAAATTTCATCTAGCAATGAACTTGTGAAGCATGCTAAATTTAACCTCAACTCACAAGCATGTAGCTATAGGAATATCACAGCATGGCAATTAATTCATTCATTAATTGTTGATTGCGATGGTACTAGTATGATTTAAAAGGACTAAATGAGGAAGAAAATATAGATAAATATTTAAAAAATGAAATACCTTCCACTTTTTGATGTTCTCTAACCATTTCTGTTGCTACCCCCCCTTCTCTAGTTCAAAGCACTAACAATTAAGCTTCGCTGTTTACACACCAGCAGTTCTAGGAATTGTGTGCGATTCTTTGAATCCAAGAGCTGGTGGAATCTAGCTTAAGTGAAAACAAGGGAAATCTTTTTTTTTTTTTTTCTTCAGTCAGTGACCTGAGGTTTATTTAAGCTTCAGCACTTTGGCTAAATCGCAGCGCAGCACTTGACACGTGCCGCTTTGTGAACGTTATTAGCCGCTTGGCCCCACAGTATGTTTAGATGAACAAGCCTGAATCACATTTTACAGCTCAGAGCTCCTCTGACAGACTGCTAATCAATCTGACAGGATGTTGTCAATGTTGCTCTTCTAAATGCTCCCTGGCCCACCCTGCAGTCCTTTAAACAAAACTAATGGGTTGTGATGTCGGCTCTCCGACTTCCAGTCTAATTGATGTACATTTTACAGATCTTCCCAGAATGGTAGCTGCCATCCGGCACGGTACATCCGCTCCTCTGACACCGGGTCAGGATTCACGCACACGTGTGATTATTAGGATGGCACTCATTAGGGAGCATCTTGCCTGACACTGTCGTCGCCCCGCTCTGAGGAGCACTCCGCGAATTACTGCGATACACTCCCCAGCATTTTAAAAAGGACTGATTGTCACACACGATGGCACCACCGCCAGTCCCCGCGTCCACCTCTGCCCTACTGTGATTAATTGTTCGCGATGGGCAAGTAGAGGCCATTGATGCCAGCTGCTGGTCTGGGTTTGCTGAATTAATATCATGGACATTTTCTGCCAACCCTGTCCTGTCATTCACAAGTCCTTGAGACATGAAACAAGTTTAGACGTATACGTGGGTGTATTTTTCGTATTTCGTCTTTATCTCCGATTATATTATTTGATTTGGTTTTAAAACCCATTCAAATTTCAAAGCAAAAAATCAGTTTAAAATATGGGCAGTCATGGCCTAATGGATAGAGAGTCGGACTTGTCAAGTTCTTAGAAATGTACACTTTGTGTTCTTGTAGGTTTCATATTCTTATGAAAGAAAAAAAAATCTATTTAAAATTGATGTGTAACCATCAAGTAAAAGTAATAAAATATTTTATTTTAAAATATATGAATATAATATTTTCCTTATACCTTGAATACGTGACTGTACATAAAAACATATTTTTCAAGGTAAAAAAAAAAATACTTGTTAATATCATGAATTATAAATTCATAAGTACGAGATGGTTTACAAATGACATTCTACAACCTGAACTAGCCTTGCCTTGTCATAAAAAGGTTAAATTATCTGATATTTTCAGAAACTGAAACAGGGGTCTACAGGGGTCCTCTATAGATCTTCTTTGCTGCATATTTATGGCTCACGTGACTTAAGTAGTTTTGTTAAAATGTTTTTTCCTCTAAAAATAATAATAAAACATGCAAAACTACATAATAGCTTTAATGAGGCGTTTTCTTTATGATATCATTCTTCTTATATTTTTTTTTGGGGGGGGGACATAACCACCCAAGGATATCACAATGAATTGTTATTATATAGAAATTCTAAACATTCTCATTATGGACAAGTTATGCTCAAGTCACTATAAATGAATTGCATTTTTATGTATTTCTGAATAAATTAATAGATCTTTAGTGTGGGCCAGTTATTTAAAATAAAGAAAGTGTTCTTTTCCTCAGGGAGACAAATCATTTTTTAAGGGAGCTCTCTTAGCTGTTTTGCACAACAAAATGAGACGCTCTGGATCTTATTGGAAAAAAAAAAGGTTCACTGAGATGGAAATTTATTAACTGGCACCAGTTAATGTGTGCATTATTCATTTCTGGTAAGCATGGAAAATGATTTAAAGAGGTTTGAAATTGCAGCTGCAAAGGCTGACTGCACCGAGCCAAACTTGTTCATTTGATCCTTTAGAGGTGCAGAGGGGTGTGAGCTGCTCTCTGGACAGGGTTTACAGTAACAGCTGTGCTCCTCTCACAAGGGGGCGGCCACTCGGCCGGGCAGTGGGCCGCTCCGAACAGATGGAAAAATACATCAGAGCTCTCTCACTGTTATTAAAAACACAATATCCTCTGCTTTTTAGGGTTTAAGACGGGTGGGGGTGAATAGGGCGGGACGGGATCGAATGGAATGGCTGTTGGGTAATTTCTTATCATCTGGTTTTCCAGAAATCAGAGAAGGAAAAAAAAAAAAAAAAAAACGGAGACTCTGTATTTGTCTCATGTCAGTCGCGAGGGGCTTCTTGGGTTCTTTGTGTCTGTGTGTTTTTCTTGGTCTCTCTCTCAGCACCACCCCTCTTTAGCTCAGTGAGGGCAGCGAGGAGGAAACGGTGCCAGTGGCATATGGCTTGCCACTGCGCTAAACATCCATACTACAGACAGGTCCATCAGTCACAGCTCTGGCCGTGTGAGAGGCGAGTATGGGTGCCTGATAGATGGTGTTTAGAGCTTACCTGCTGTGACGACATCACCACTGAAACACTGGGCTCCCCCCAAAAGCCCACGCCGATACTGGAAACCGCAAAGCGTGAAATACCATGTCTGGAAGTGCCTACCGAGTCGACCGAGTTACAACAAATAATAGATAAGCTATTTAAACCCTCAGTTAGGGACCCTGGGTCAGAGCCGCACACATGCCAATTAATGCGCAACATCTGCCATACAGGGAATGAATGTATATGAGGAGCCTCGGTGAGATTCTGGTAATTTAAGGCCAAATGTTTCCGTTGTGAGAGTGGGCACCAAATTCAAATTGGTTAGAAGATTGGGTCAAATTGGACCATTCTTCTCAAAGCCTTTTCCTATTTCTATGAGGAAAGGTTTGTCTTTGTTCCTACTTGGGCCCGGCGTTTTTCTGCCAAATTTAACAGAAGGCTCTGAGGGTAAAGGGGGTCCACCCCACCATTACCTTCTGCTGCTGAAGCAAAGACAATCGCTCAGAACCCCACTGCCTGCACCACAAAGTGAAAATCCTTTAATTAGACCTTTATTTTTTTTTTCTTCGCCATCTAACATTCTTCATCAGAGTTGCTGGATTATAAAAAAGTAATTAGACTTTCAAGCTTCAAGCAGAATTCATTTTCTGCACACATGACATTGTGTACAAATGTTTAGCTAATGCAAATGTTATTTATATATTTATTTATTATTGGGAACTCATTCACTTTTAATAATGAAACAATTTCTTCAATTTTTAGGAATTTATTCATCATGACACTTTTCAGTCAATGAAATGCTAGATCTATGTGGAACTATTCTAGGTGAAAGAGAAGAAAAATCTTATCAGGCTACAGATAATTAATAAAGGTCAACAAAATACTGTAATACATTCTACTAAACTGGTCTGCAGCTCCAGAATCTCTACTAAACAAGTCTGCAGCCGCAGAACTGACCACTGGGGGCAGTGCTGTCCAAGAAACCACTTACAAAGTCTCTTCTGTGCGGTGAAAAGGCAAAACCGTTCTCTCAAAAAAATCTCTTCTCTAAAATAAGATGGCTTGTAACTTATTAAAAGCAAGCAAACATGTACAAAAATATAAAAATGAAACAAATTTCTGTAATGCTTTCTGACGTTTCTAAACCAAACAAACAAACAAACAAACAAAAAGCCAGAATGTGTATAAATTAAAAGAACTGATTAGGCAAGGACAACTATAATTTACAATATTTTTTACAGTCAAAAAGAAAGCCACAGTTTGATCCAACTCCAGCAAAAAATAAATAAATAAAATTAATAAAAGTACAGTACAGTTTAACAACATGTATGTAACGGGAAATAATAATAATAATAACAATAATCATCTTGAATTCTGTACAAAATCCTGAACAAACTACACTGACTGAAAATGTTCATGGGCATATCGAAAAGGAAGGGTACAAGAGGAGGAAGTGTTATATAATCAGTACCGCCGCTCCCTATACGCAGATTACGCAGTTTGCGTAGGGCACCAACTCCCAGGGGGGCACCATCCCAGTTACTCAAAAAAATAAATAAATAAATAAAAAAACCTTGACACGCCATTCCCGCATCCGCTCGCTCCTCATGTTTGCGGCTGAATGCAAATGATCATAACTGATAGACAAGTATGCCCGTGAAAACACATCAGCAATCCGGCGCCAAGAAAAGAAAATAAAAAAATAAATAAAAAAAGATTAAATCGAAGCCCGTGTGTCACTTTCAGGTAACGTTAGGCTACATTCATAATCCTGTGAAACTTTTTTGGGTGTTGAGGTTAATAACGTGTTTTAATGTCGGTAATAATTTCACCACCACTAACACATCTAATATTCTCTCCGAGTTTCCATGTTCACTTACGAAAGTTAGCTATGGTTTAAACACTATTAAAAAAATAATAATAATAATAAAAAAAGACCTTGGTTCTTGTAGCCATGGTAACCGTAAATTAACCATGGTTTTGTTACTTCAAATAATAATATACAAAGGAGGAATTAAGATAATATTTTTTTAGTGGTTATAAAAACAAACCTAAACCAACAACAACCTTTAAAATGACTTTAAATGCATTATATAAAAACAATGAGGCAACCCTGCTGAAAAAAAAAAAAAACAATAGAACCATCACAGAAAATCCTAATACCATCACAAATGAATCACAAATACCATTACAAACATTACAAATCATCAACTTTTAACCATTAAAACCATTAAAAAAATGGTTTTCTGTAGTGTGTTTTGGGACATATTCCATTAGGCTTTATTGGTTTTAACAAGCCACCAATAGAAGGCAACCAATTACCAGTAGAGACCAACAGGGTCCATTACAGTTTCCATTAAAACCAATACAAGTCCCATTATAACCTGTAAAACCATTACAAATTTTGTGATAGTGTCTATTGTTTTTTTTTTTTTCTTTTTTTTTTTTTTTTCAACATTACATGTTATTACAAATGCCAAAGGCCTGGTAATTGCTGCTGTTACACGTACAGGACGATCATATCGTTGTTTAATAGGCTATTGACCAAACATTTAATTCAAATATCCACTTAATCTTTCATTTTTGGCCACCTTTTTGCTATAGATAACACAGCCTTTATAATTTCTTCAACAAAAAACATGTGGACATCACAACCCTTACAAAAATTAACCACTGTTTTCTTAGTAAAACTGCTTAATTTTCTTTTGCATGATTTCTGAATGCTTGAGACCATAAAATCAATCAGACAACTGTATTACTGCCATAGGTACCTGTCTAGAGCTACAACTGTAATTTGTAAATAATACAATTTAATTACAAATTATTTATTTATTTACTTTTATATTTTATTAAAGTTCTATTTTGACCTCTATAGTAGGTGTTTTTTTTTTTATTTTTTTTTACTTCCATAATATTTGAGGGAGGGGGCACAACAGTACAATCCTGCTTAGGGCAACCATTTGGCCAGCAGCGGCCCTGTATATAATTAACACCATCTAAATACATAAACAGTCAAACTGGAGCCAAGGAGGCCCTGTTTTCTGTGTTAATGCACTATTGGATTTCCAAACATTTAAATGGGTCTAATTAATGTCTCACTCACTGTGTTCTTATTACTAAAAAGGCTAATTATGCAGATGGATAACATCAAAGCAGGAGCATTTACATGTAAAATCAGAAAGCCATTTACTAAATGAGCATTCTTTCCATCTGTTGGTAGAATATTATAATTCTGTGCCTCTGCATGTTTGAAGATATAACATGAAATGATGTTTCTGAAATGAGCAAAGTATTCCAATTTGACTCCATAATGTTAGATAATATAATATACTTAGGGTAAAATGAGTGCTAATGTTGCCTCGCATCCGATACTAAATTTGAAAAAATTGTAAGATTAAATATTAGCAAACACAAAAGTATACATATTTCATGTATTTAATTTCATGCATACACTTCCTCATAAATATATTTCTTAAATTACAAAAATAAATTAAATGAAAAGCCTGCCATTTCAATCCAGTTTTAATTGCTTGGCTTTATTTGCTTAAATGTGCTCAGTCATTTGTTCCTCATAACCCTGTAAAAGAGTTACATGTTTATTTCTCTGTTCACTTCACTGGCTAATCTCTTCATTAATAAGTCATAATTGCAGACATTAGATAACCACAACAGATTCCCCTCCGACTGAATGCTAAGCATTGTTAGCCAAGCGCTTAACTGCTTCATATTTGCCCCTGTTCCACCCGGTGGAATCCATAGATTGTAAATTAGGTCTGATGATATACTCCACGCTGCCTGGGCCCCTGCGTCAGGGCAGGGAGAGGCCACAGGGCACATTGTCCTCTTGACTTTCCGTGCAGCCTTTGTTTTTTTCTTTTCTCTCAACAAAGCGATCAAGTGGCATATCGCACATGACAGGATGTAAAATACATTCATTTGCATGAATTTAGAGACTGCTTTGACTTTGCTTTATGTGTGTGACTGACCGACGACTCCATAAAATTCACTTTAGCAGCGGGGGATCCGAGACCTCGCTAAATACTACGGCAATACTCCTGTCAACAGCCTGTCAATCATCAGAGGGCAAATGAGCTTGATACGAGCTGCAGTCATATAGAAACGGAAAGGCATTTTAATAACAATGATTAGAACTAAACTAAGTTAGAGTGTGTGTACAAATTCTAAATATATAATCTAATGTTTATTATAATGTTTAACTGTCACTTTACTTTAGGTATAAGAGTTACTAATAGGTGCTCTAAGTCACAGACCAAATAAATTACTCAATCTTTCCCAAAAGAAAAGAAAACGTCTGTTTTACAATGCAAGAACGGATCAGTGTCACTCCTCCTCACTTGTCTTGGTTTCACAGTCCATTAAATTATTAACAACAGAGAGCAAACACAAAGGTCCACAGAAAAGGAAGGAATAAACATAGCAATCAAATCGAAGCTTTGTGAAAGACTTCGAGGGGCCCGAGATACTTCAGTGCGACAGCTGAATTTTCTGCTTAAAAAGCAGATCTGATGAGATGCAGCATTCATGGAACAATAATTCAGCCCACATGCACAAGCTGCTGTTACCTACTAAATACAAGGGATTTTGTCAGACAATAGGGATTCAAATCTAAAGCTTCTTCATGTAATGTAATATAAATTTAACATAAAGCGTGTTTTTCACACTGCTATTTAGCTATTCAGGACAGTACAATTAAGAGCTTGGAGAAATGACGGAGATGTTATGGTTTTCTGAAACTATGTAAATAATATTTAATTATTAATGTATAATTTGCCCTGCCCTTTAGAGGTCTTTAAATATCTTAGAATACTGAATTGCAAAGTCCCTATGTATATAAAATTGCCTAATGTAAACAATTTAATAATAAAAATAGGTTAATTAAAATGTCTCTTTTTTATTTTTATTGTATTTGTAATTTTACTGACCATGCTGATTTCATTAGAACAAATCATGTCTGTTTAAAAATTCATTTTAATTGAAAAATCTTATATCACAGAAATCAGACTGATCAAGAATGTGCAACATTTAAAGTAACAATCTTGACTATAATGTTTTATTTTATTATTTAACTGTTTACAATTTTATTAAATTATTCAGATTTTGTCATTATTACATTCTATATTACAATAGATCTCTAGACTTGAATGACAGACTGCTTTTATTTGTTTCAGTGGCTCTGGGGACTGAATTTGGGGAATCGCTGAAGACCTCAAAGAGGAGGTTAAGCTTTTCAGAATACTTTCTGTATATTTTTAACTATTTTTGGTACAATATGCAATATTTTTTCTACAACTAGAAAAAATCATAAGTCCTTTACAAGTAAAAAAAACAAATAGCTGTAAAAAACACATTGTAAAGATACAAGCCATTAGTTCAGTGTAATTGTGTAATCTATTGATGTGTAAAAATTATGAAAACAATGACAACGTTCACATATTGAAATGTGACAAGAAGTAAAAGGAGGCCTCACTTTATCTTGGCTTGGATAGGAGAATAACACATTTTTGAGGCTCAAAGGTGCTCTGCTCGCCCAGCGGCCCAGTCAGACACAAGCAAGCAGGGCCAGAGGGGTTGTGTTCTCCCTGCGTCTCCCAGCCTGACGGACACCACCACCACAGTGCTGAGCACAGGATGCCAGCGCTGTCTTTTGGCACTTCCCGGGGCCTGTGCCGACTCAGCGTGGTCACACACTTACTCAGCAGCCACACCTTTACAGCAGACTCACTCACACAGAAAACACTCACACAAGCATCCACAGCAGCACACACTCCAAGATCCTGGCCTGCTCCTCTCGTCACCGGCTGACGGCTGCACTCCAGCACGAACGATCCTAATTAAAGTCCACCCACAGCATGATTCACCGAGCGCTGAGGTACTGAATGGAGCTACACGGCGAAATATTACTGCCTCTGTATCTCCTTCCTCTGTTTGGCTGTCTTAATATCATTATTTCAAGACAAATACTCACCTCGCTTGTCAAAACATTAATTACTGCACAGGTCAGGTGAGGAAATGACAGAAACATCATTTGCGGCTCTGGTGAAGTTTTGCGGAGAATCCAGAAGATGGCAACCTATCTCTGATTCAGTTTCTGATCACTTGTTTAGGTATTTATCAAAGCATCAGCCATTGTTTTCTGTGTTTCAAGGCAATACTGGAGGGCGATGTTCAGGTAAACATAGCTAATAATGCAAGCTAGAACCTGAAAATAATTTCTTTGATCAACTCTCAGGCTCAAAGATACAATTTTAACTGACAGGTACAGTGCGCTGAAATCTTCCTTCATACATGTTTAAATGCTAAAATATGGATTTACTTTGCAATGCTAGTATTCAACACATGACACATTCATAATAAAGATTCCTCTGCCTCTAAAAAAACACTGTAATTCAATCCCACTTAAAGAAGAGTTCGAGATTCATCATGGTAAACAACCTAATATCTGACATCAACAGAGATCTGCCTGCTCATGTGTTTAGCTTATTCCAAGAGCGGCGTGAACATGCAGTCATAACGCATTGGCCGTCCAGGGAATTGAGAGATTACTGGCCAGATAAAAGCCGCTTTCTGACATGAACTTCTCCAATAAACCATTTCCAAGTCAAACTCTCCAGCTGCAACTGTACAAAGAGATTGCAATTTGTTTATAATTATGCTATTGAACCATTTATGGTACCTGGGTTCATGTATGACTAACATTCGCTTTCAAAAATAGCCATAATAACGTATTTACTGTACAGATCGACAAAAGGAATGATCTCTTTATTGTCGCCCTCTGAGGAAAAGGCACTGAGCATTGAGGCAAGAGAAGGACAGTGGTTTTGCTCCACGCTGTTGAATAGCCACTTGTGATCGCAGGCCGAGTGAAACGCAACACCATGAGACTTGACCAAATTAGAATGAAGCTTTACTCTGCTGGACTCTCTCTGCATCAAGACACTCTGGATTAAAAGCACGCTGGAGACGCAGCCCGCCAGGGACGGAGTGCTAGCAGGAAAGCAGCGCTCATTAAAATACACTCGAGGAGGACGAGATTGAGTGGAAAACGAAGGAATGAGGAATAGACGGTCCCATTTAAAAAAAAAAAAAAAAAAAAAATGTAGTCCTCAGACTAGCTCAGACCAGCACAAATTCCAGTGCTTTTTTAGCTGGTGAGCTAGAATAGCCATCAGGAAAATATAAAACAATATTTATCAAATTTAAAGTCTGTCCCATTATTCATACTTGCACTAATCACTAATATCACTACACCAAGTATGAGAATTATGTTCACACAAAACTACTATGAGAAAACGTGGTACAAACTTATTTATAGAATATTTCTCTATATTGTAGAAGAGGAGGCCTGCGTTGTGGTTTGGAAAAAAAAAAAAAAAAAAAAAAAAAAACATTTTGAATGTTCTGTGGAGAGAAAGAAATTATTTTTTTTTTAAATAATCTCTTTTGTCTTATTTCCCAGGCAAAATATCCAAAAATTAATACTTTTACTTTGAAAGCAAATAAATATTACAGAAGAAAAATATATTACAGAAGATATGTTATAGAATGTATTATAGAATGTATCCTATAATATATAACATCATAAGTAGTAAGTGTCTACTTAGAAACAGTAAAAAATAAAAGTCAGTAGTCAAGAAAACAAGTCTTCAGAATTTTTTTTTTCTAATGAGAACACAATTCCCTCGACAGAAAAATGGCAAAAAGGTTTAAAATTCAAATCCTTTGAAAACGCTCACGCTAGATAACTAGTATAAGTATATACTGTATAGTATATAAAGTAGTATATATTAAGTAAACCTTGTTTGTTTTTTTCTTTTTTTCTGATGATACTAGTTGATCGTGTAAATACCTCACCAAATACTTTGTTCTTTGGGAGAGCATAACTTTAAATCTAAAGTGGCAGACCACTGTTTAGAGACAAGGGATGACAACTAATAGCGTCTGGGATCAAAGACCTGATCAAAACATGACATTGTACGTCAGATCCAACAGAGCCGATCACATGCGTTTAGAAAAATGTACGGAACTTCCAATTGATCAGCCATTCTGATGAGATGAAATGTTCTCATCAAAGCTGGAACACCTAATGGGGGAATCACAGTCTCGGTACAAACAGTACCATTATCTCCGGGGCATCCGTACGCATTTGTGTCCGCAGCTGAGAGCGAGCGTCCCGGCCCGGTCTCTAGGTTTGTGTGGGGCTTTGACCCATGCTACCACCCTCCCAAGTGTCACTTTTGATGCTCATGGTAGGATCCATCATGTGGTTGGCAGGCTGCCTGATAAACAGACCGGTCCCATGGGAGCATGTGTGTATGTGTGTGTAGGCTCTCCAACAGCTGGGTGGAGGAGCTGAAGAGTGGTGGAGCTTGCAGATGTGAATCTGGAAGCGACAGAAGGTATCGGCGTACACATGTTTGTTTTTCCACCTCTCCTGGAGGAAAAAGGAGGCCCTTGATCTAGTGCTGAGCAAAACAGTTAGCTTTTGTTTCAAGAGATGAAAACCAGTGTCGCTGTGAGGAGGGGCCAGAAAATGAAAGAAAGAAGAGAAGGGAGGGGGGGGGGGTCGCTTGAAGTCCGGAAACTGAACGAGGAGACTGGGTGGTCACTCGCAGCCTGTCGTGACCCTTGACCTGGTGTACACATGATCAAGAGACTCTCTCTAAAACAGTTACACAGCCAACAGTTATCATGAAAGACACCGTACCAAAAGGGTTTCTCACCTTGTCCATTGATTTCTGTCTTTATCCCTAGTTTCTCGATCTTTATCTGTCTGTGGCCACTGGATTGAGTGACTTCTAAGCAGGAGACTTCCAGGGTGTACAGGAGACCCCTGCAGTTCATGCTGAACAGGGGGCCTGCTAACAGCGTTATGAGCCAATAATATTATGGTTTCAATTTGCATCTAGAGCGGTTTCAACACGACATAAATCTAATGTATGCCTAAACTAAACGCCTAAATGGATAGAGACTTTTTAATGCTAAACAAAAGTACCATAAATATATTAATGTTCATTTTCATAATTTTTGTTTATGAATGATAATAAGAAATCTTGTGCCCGATATTAGTATTTGCAGGTAGGACTCCATCTCATGGTTCACAGAAGGGCACTGAGAATTCTGTTCTACTGTCCCAAACTTTGCTGTTCAATCTAATTTGTGTATTCCTGAGAAATAACCAGTTTCATGTGGTTTCAAATCTTCCACTTTGTCAAAATCTCTCTTTCTCCACCACTCTTCAGCTTTTTGGTTGAGGCACCAGTAACCTGTGTATACTGTACACTGATAAATCCCTATTACTCCTTTCATTACATGTCCCGCATTGGGAAAACCAAGAAATTTTCCCAAGAATCCAGCTGAGAATCCAAACAACTGGAAAAAAACATCACAATAATCCACAAGTAAGCC
Organism: Spinibarbus caldwelli; assembly: GCA_039654775.1. Taxonomy (NCBI): domain Eukaryota; kingdom Metazoa; phylum Chordata; class Actinopteri; order Cypriniformes; family Cyprinidae; genus Spinibarbus; species Spinibarbus caldwelli. The sequence continues at coordinate 14,723,147 of CM077232.1, forward strand.
ACACTACTCCAGTCTATAAATGAACATTGTGTGAAGGGAAAAGCTGCATGTTTGTAAGAAACATCTATCATTAAGGCATTTTTGTTTGTTTTGCTTCAAATCGATGTTTCCGGTTAAACCATAACGCTTTCTGCAGTGAAAAAGTTGTATTGTCTGAATCAGAGGAGAAATGTGCACAGATCAATGACTATTTACAAGTGAAAACAGTCCAAAATAGTTCCAAACAAATATGCTAGTGGATTTTGATGTGAGAGTACAACAGGGAAGGGACTTTTTGTTTGGACTCACATTCTGGCGGCACCCATTCACTGCAAATGATCCACTGGTGATGTACTGTAATGCTACACTTCTCCAAATCTGTTCTTATGAAGGAACAAACTATCTACATCTTGGATGGCCTGAATTTGAGTAAATTTTCAGCAAATTTTCATTTTTTGGGTGAACAATTCCTTTAAATTGGTTAACTCACCCAACATCATTACTCATCCTCATATTGGTGCCGTTATGACTTTTTGCCTTTTGTGGAACACAAAGTAAGATATTTTGAAAAGTTGCATGCAAAGTTATTGTGTTCTGCAAAAGAAACAAAGTCATATGGGAGTTTGCAGCGACACGAGGGTAAGAAAGACCTCTGTTCAAGCCCTTATAAAATGGTACAGTGTTTTGAAATTTGGCATGGCACTGAACGAACACCATGGTATTTTTAATTGGCTTTTCTTTAATTGGTGTAGCTGTTTTCATTTGTTAACTTTGGCACATACACCTTAATAACCTTCAAATATATATCGTCTGATTATACATGCCCATGAGTGCTTTTGTTCAAAGCGCTGTGTGTGTGTGCTAGCAGCCGGAGTGGTGGCAGCCTGTTAGCATTCTGCCTTGACGACTCCATCAGCCCAGTCTCAAGGTAGCTGTCAATCAGAATGCATCATTTAATTCAACAGCACTCCAAGGACTTTTCTTCCTGCAATGCCCATGACAGCACAGCTACGGCTCTATTCACTGATGTGCACGGTTGTATTTGCAATGTTCTAATAATTAGAGCGAGTGAGAGAGCGGATGTGGAGAGGTGAAGGAAAAAAACAGCAACAAGTCTCAGTACGCACACTGAAGATGGTTCATTTTCGAGAGCGGCACTGGAAGCGTGGGGCTTCTGCGGCACGGTGGCACGGCGCTAAATAACAGTGACAACACTGCATTCGTGCTCTTTGGATAGACGTGAATTCATTCTCAGCTCCCTCTAATTAGATTAATGGTGTTGTGGCATACAAAGTGGGCCCACTTCACATTAGATAGCGTACAAATGAAGACAAACACTTATTTCAATTCCAGGCAGAGAAAAGCAGTGGCCAGGGTAGTTAGCATAGCCCTTTATGGTGCAATGAGATGTTAATTGTCTGCCATTACCTCTAAACTGCTTGCTTGTTGTATTAATCACAGCGCTAATTGATGCAGAGATAGAAACGTAGCCACGGGCGAGAACGTGGAGGAGAGAGAGTTGTAGATGGTAGATAAAGGATTTATCGTGTGAACCATATGGAGATGGCATGGCTTTGAATACTCCTAAACATGCCTAGTAGCACTACTTTCCTTGATAAGTTCTGTGGTGAGGGATTTTTATTAATTTTTTACTAACACTTTTTAATTTAAGAGAAAGACACTTCAAAAGGGCGGTGAAGCATGAATACCAGATGCAATGTGTGTGTGTGTCCATATGCACTCAACACAGTGATGAACAACAGAGACATGAAAGAAACAAAGGGTCTTCGGTTATTAGAAATAACCTACTTTTTTATAAAGCAGAACAACCTTTTTTTTTTTTAATAAAGAAAACGCACACAAATAGCTATTAAATGTTACACAGTTTTTAAATTAAATTTGTTTCTATTTCTTATAGAAATATGCATTTGATTTTAATGACTACACTTAATAGTTTGTCACACCACAGAGAAATTAAAAGAAATGCAAAAGCTAAAAAGTAATTGAAACTGAAAAACTTAAAAGAAAGGGTGACTAACACCGCAAGTAACTATAATACATAAAATAAATAACTAAACACATACTTAGTATTTTTTGACAGATTTCTAAAACAGATTTGATTCTTGTGATCTGTAAATTATGTCAACCATGAACAAAGAGACATGACTTAAAAATAAATACTTATTCAAGACTGTTTTAGGTAAAAAGCATAAAATGTGTCAAAAAAAAAAAATTCTGTCATCACCCTCATATCACTCAAAACTTCTATAACCTGTAGAAACTTCTTTTCCTGTAGAAAATACAGTAAAATGCATAGTTATCATTCTTTCAGTTTTCTTATGCTCACTAATGCTACAAAATACAGTAATATTTTGAAATAATATTACATTTTAACATCACTTTTCTATTTTAATATATTTTAAAATGTAATTTATTTCTGTGATGGCAGCCTTGAGAACCTTCAGAAATCATTCTACTCTGCTGATTTGGTGCTCATGAAACATTCCTTACAATTATCAACGTTGAAAACAGCTTATTACTTTGCAGAAACTGATGCTTGATTAATAGAGGTTCAAAAGAACAGCCTTTTTAAAAGTAGAAATCTTGAGTAATATCATAAATATCTAATAACTAATATTTTAGGAATATGTCAAAATCTTGCTTAAAACTAAACAGTGTATCTTTATTCACACATAATAACCAAAAAAATATATATATTTTATGTTTATTTTGTATGGTCTCCTTTGACCTCCATAACAGCTTTCATTCTTGCTGGCATTGTTTTTATGTATGTTTCCACAATCTCGGTTGCTACTGACTTCTAAATAGGTTCTAGTTGTTTCCAAAGACTTGCTTTTGATGAAACTTTTGTGCGATATATCATTGGGTGCTGGTCTAATAAATTTGGTAATCACTGTAAATGCATGATGTGCCTGTGTGTAATGGTCAACGTTAAACAAAAGTAAGTTCAATGCACACAATGCTTACAACCCCATTACTGTAGCAATCAGGGTAAGTCATGTACCGCTTCACAGACCAAACACATGGAACAGAAGAGAGGAGGCACAGAGAGAACAGAAGCTGCAATGAATAACAGAGGGAGAAGATGGCTTTGTCATATGGAAGGGAGGAACAGTGAAAACAGATGAAAGGGCCTGAAGTGAAGGAAGTGTTTAAAACAAGGCTGTGCGCACCTCAGGGGGCACCAGTGGCCACCTGCGTGGGGGACGTGGGGTCCAACACCTTATGACTCCCTCCCTGCAGTCACCAACACCTGGCTGAAGGTATGATTCACAGCCTTAAATTTATGCTTGGATGAAGGCATAAAAATAAAAACAAACAAAACTAAACAAAAAAAAAAAAGCTAATATTAAGCTACATTTTTTATGCTGGAAAAAAACTGAACCCTATATGCATATTAATGTGTAATTGGGATTTGGACATCAAAAGAGCCAGAAAAAAAGATCAGGGGAAACAAAAAAAAAAAAAAAAAAAAACTTAGTCAATGCTCTTGCATTTCTTTCTATGTCGCTAAATGTTCTCAAACAGGCCACCTAGATACATTGCTGCCTTATACTTTAATGAAAGAAACCAATTTTAAAAGCATACTGGTTTGTCAAAATCAATTTTAAAGCACCTAAAAGAGTAACTCCTAATCCTGGACACAAGAACTAGAGTGTGTTGATGGGGTCATGTTTTTAAAGAAACCCGATCCAGCTAAGCTGAGACTAACTACATCAAACACACACAAAGCTCTATTTACTGTATGTCTTCACACATACAGCATATTTAACAGCCAGATCCAGTCAACTTAGTAAAACAACTTATCTTACTATTATTATTAAAAAAAATAGACACTGAAACAGTGTTCCTGCAACAAAAGTTTAAAATCCCTCCAGCACCCAGGACATGTTGTTTCTCAAACAGTTTATCCACAGTGTCGCTGTTCAACTATGCAGGTGTCTGGAGTTTCCTGGACTTGTCTTTAATATGTCTTTTTGTCCCTGTCAAATCACCCTGAATTCACTGCTGTTCATGATAATAATAGTGTTGGGTATCCATTGGCTTGCCGTGGCCCCTTATTGTGAGCTAACGCTAGAAGACACTCATCTCTCCCTTTAATTAGGCCCTGGACCAGTTTCTTTTTTGATGTAGTTACTCTGTGGATACAGACAGACAATGCCTTTGTTAGCACCCTTGGCTTTGGCCTTTGAAAAGACAGGTTCTGACAACTTATTTGCAAAGGAGACAAGGAAATGAAATGTCTTACAAAAAGGATCTGAAAGGCGTTTTACAGCGCTTTTGCTCATTATCCACTTTGTAAAGTCACGGAAAACAACTTCTCTCTTTGGTTAATCTCCAGGTGAGGACATGTGTAGATGCTACTTAACACTGATACTGGAAACTGTGGCAAAACAGGCACAATGATTGCAAAAGAATGCAGCAAAAAAAAATTATACACAAATGATAAAACTAAAAAAAAGCAAACACACACAAAAAGGAAGGCAAAGCCATCTAGAAAATAGAAAAAAAAAGCGTGTGGCCAGTGCACAGTGTCTTCAAGAGTTCCTAGTCATTTTTTTTCTTATCCACGGGAGTCTAATTACCTAAGCACTGCTGCCCGCTTTCAATCAGAGTTAGCGAAAATTACACACTCCTTTGTTCCTTTCTCATATCACACATGATGCACTGTCATTCTTCTCGCCACTGAGCCTAGAGTAGTATCTTTCCCAGGCTGCCATCTGTCCCTGGCGTGGCCCACTTATGTGGGAGACCATAATTCTCCCCCGTCATGGTGGCTGCACATATTTCATGCTTGCTCCTGGCTTACTTTATGCCAACTATTAGCAGCTTTGAGGACTTTGGGTCAGCTTAATAATCATTTAAAGGTTTGTTAGGCACTGACCCTGCAAAATGGCCCCCCAAATTGAAAAGTTATTCACCATGTCCTTCATCGAGTGTATCTTCACAGCGCCTTTGTTCTCAAAATAGAACTTTTCATGAGGGATGCTTCTTTTTTAAAAAATGCTATCAGATTTGGGATGCTCAAAATACATTTTAATCTGTTAAGCAGTGATCAAGCTGTAATTGCATTATTATATTTAATTTGGCCACAACAGTCACTAATTCTAATTCTTTGAATTATAATTATACCTTGTAAAAACAACTAGTTTCTATGTATCACTGACAGTCATTAGTGTTTGGCAGAAACATTGTAAAAAAAAAATATAGAAATAGGTGTTCACGGAAGTTAAAAATAACAGTTTGCATTTTTTTTTACTGAATTATTTTAAATAAATGTATTGACTGAACTTAAAATGCCAATTTGCCTTCACTTCATTTAAGTGCCTTGACTTCCAATTTGCCTAGAAATCATCACAATTTTGTTATTTGATATTGTTTATCTCAAACTACTGAAAAAATTACAAATAATGGCAAGACAACACATTAAAGTGCTATGTGCAGACCTCAAGAATTGGCACATGAAACAAATTGGAAATAAACAGATCATTACAATAGAGGAACATCCTGACATCACAATACAACACAAAACAAGTTACTAATGCATGCTGGGAAAAGGGGTGAATAAGACTGAACTACTAAAACATTTTTTCAATTTGGTCCTATTTGAACTCAAGAATCACCGAACCAACAATTACTGTACCTGCTGTGCTTGTTGTCTCAACTTTTTAAAAAAATGGAGTACTACATTAAAAAAAGCTGCATCAAGTTACATTACTTGTGATCCTGAAAGCTGCAAGCTGCAAAAAAGTAAACCATAAAACTACAATAATCAAAAACTCTTTGGGTATTATTTAGCATTATTCACTCACACAATACACAAAATGTACAATCAGTAGATTGAATGGAAAGCCTACCAGGGGGTGGCAGCCTGATACATGTGTATCATAGATGACTCTGTTTGTGTCTGCATGACTGGGTGAAAGTCATGGTCATATCATAACTCATATTTAATGCAAGGAAGGGTGAGAGTTCAGACCTTGTCCTCATTACATGGCCCTCATGACCTTTAGCATGTTGCCCATCACTCTTGGACATTGCATCATCCTCCCCAGCTGTCCGACTGTTGTATATATAGCTGGTGCGGACACCCTTCATACAATTCAGGAGAAGACTAGGAAGTTCCATCATAAAACCAATCAGAGAAACCACACTGGGGACCGTAAATCACAGATTTTTGAGGAGCACTTGAATGTCTGGGAAGTGCATATTTCCCCATTATACTTCACAGGAAACCCCACATTCTCCTCCTGAACCCAGGTCACATGGGGTCACAACCTTGGGAAGGCTATTGTACACATGTAACCATGGCAACCACGGCATTAGAAACACAACAGCGTCCCCCATCCGCACCCTCCAACACAGGTTAAGTCAAAAGTGTGAACTAAGTCAGCTGTAAAAACAGAAAATGGTACGACAATGTACTCTCATATCTGATTATATAGGCTTTACAACTATATTGGAGTCATACAATTGTCTGAGTGCTATAAAACACTAAAATAACGTATAAATTAAAGTGCTACCTTTTTAAAAACAATAAAATGCCCTGAACTAGCTCTACAGTAAAGAGCAGGCAGTTAGATCAGCTATTTGTTTTCTTAAACCAATGTCTTATATGGAATTAAAAATACATAAAAACCCAATATTAAATGTAATCTAATTAAATATAAACTAAGGAAACTAACTTTACAACATCAACACTGTTACTGAGTTGACATGAGCTAAATAATGATACTATTCCCTTCTGTAGAGCTGCTTGTATCTGAATTAAACTTGTTTCATAATTAATGTATTTTGCAAAATTGACAGTGAACTGAACTGAAACTGAGATGCTTTACATCATAATCAATGGATTTTACAACATTAACACTGTTATTTTACTGTTTATTGATGTGAAGCTGCTTTGACACAATCTGCCCAAATCACTTTAAATAAATGTGATTTGACTTGACTTGACTATAAGTGCTCAGCTTGAAATAGTTTCATGAATTCAAGAAGGCAGCAAGGATCCCAAAACTACAATAGGCTAGACTGACAGGTAAGTTGCTGTAAGGCTGTACAAGTGACACAACAAAAGTAGCAACAGTAGGGTTGAAAGGACTCACGGTCTCATTCGATATCCAACCTGAGACGTCTCACATCACCGACTCTGGCCAGCTCTTGTATTCCTACTATATGGCAGCTGGGCATGGTGCCACTGTTATACCAGGTAAACATGTCACAACACCGGCCTCAAAAAACAAGGCTTTTCTGCTTTTCTATTTGAGATTCGCGAACATGGTCACAGCAGGCTGATTAAAGTGAGAGTGGTAGAAAACGAGAGTCCAGGTCAGGCTGGCAGTGCTGTAATTTAATGGCCTGCTATTTAGTACATTTTTTTTTTAACTGAAGTGACCGAGTGCACTAATGGCAGGGACAGTGTCCCTGTAGAAAATCCTGGTGTTGTGTGCCTTGCTCGAGGGCGCAATGTTGATATGGTTCACAAGGTACCTCTCAGTTCATAGGTCACCCACACCCTGGACTGAACCTACAATCTTTGATTAAGCAGCACAGAGGCTCAGACACTGTATGTGGTCACATCTAAAAAAAAAAAAAAAAAGTATAATTTGAAATATTGTTTTAAAATATGTTTTATTTTCTTTCTTACTTTCTTTCTTTCTTTCTTTTTAAGATGGATGTGAATAATTTAAATATATTATAAAATGTTATTTGTTCCTGTGATGACAAAGCTTACTTTTCAGCAGCCATTACTCCAGTCTTCGGTTTCACATGATCATTTAGATTAGAAATCATTGTAATATGCTGATTTGTTGCTCAAGAACCATTTATTTATTTATTTTTTTAATTATCAATGCTGAAAACAGTTGTGCTCCTTAATATTTTTGTCAAAACCAAGATACATTTTTTTCAGGTTTTATTTTTTGTTTTTGATTTTGATGAGTAGAAAGTTCAAAAAATTGATTTGAAACAAATATTTTTTTAACATTATTCATAGTGCCACATTTGAGCAACTTACCTTATTGCTAAATAAAGGCAATTTATTTAAAAAAAATCTTACTGACTTCAGCCTACCAATGGTTGCTAGCATGACTCAAACAGAGAAAAATATTGTCAACATCCACAAAATACTTTCACCTTTTGTCTTTCTCTTTTAATTTTTCCATTCCTCTTTCAATATATGTATCCAAAGGCATGGTATCAAAAGTTGCTTTTTTATGACTTCTGTTCCAGTTTTACAGGCTAACACCCATAGAGGCCATGCCAAATGTGCCTAGAAATAACACCGGGCCTCCCTACCGTCTCTGAGATTGCCCACCTAGGAGCCTGGCACACACCATGGCGCACGCCAAAACCCTAGTGGATTATACTCATGTAGCATATTTCATAATGCAATGCAGATTCCCAGCTTTCCTCCTCTGTCTGCCCTCATTGTCCCAGTCGGCTGCCGACGGGCAGGCGCAAATAATTGCTCTGGCTGCTTCTGCACCCCACATCACCCGTTCCATACGGGTATACCCGAAACACGAGTCATTAATAACAATGACACAAAGCGTTACTACATAAACACTTAGTGAATGGCGGGCGCTGCGCGCCACACACCTCCACCACTCTCCTGTTCCCCTGTAATCAGAGCAGTGAGGTAATGAATGTGGAAGATAACTCCTCCACTGGGCGGAAGGGGAGATAAAGTCGAAAGTGATTAAGAAGAGGCGGGAGGTGAAGAGGAGGTGGTTTGAGACGCTGCTATGGGGTCCTGACAAAAGGTGCAGGTGTAGCAGTACATTCTGGACAGGAGCTGGTCTGACAGGTGACCACAAAACTACCAAACAAGCAGGTAATTACCCGACCAAGGTAATTTACTGGACTAAGTGCCACTTTTGCCGCCCTGTTGGTGTGACTGTGTGCAATTATGCACAGAGGTCTAACAATGGAACATGTGTGCCATTCACGAGGTGGGCTGAGCCGACCGGCCCGAGACCACCAAAGACACACATACACCACGTCAACTGTGGATACAAAGAATGACAGAGACAAATGAATGCTCAAAATGAAAGGTAAGTGTTGACTGTGACTTTAAACATTACGCTGGCATAAGCAAGCAGAAGTGTGTTATTTTGATGCCATTTATAAGACCCATGATTAGGCCTCCTGTTTGACAAATAGGCAACCTTGAATTATCATTTACATATTTCCTCTTTTTAAGTTTCAGTCCGACAATTTATTGAAAATACAGGCAATTTAAATCCTATTTATTTATAAGACCCTTGTATTTCATCTCAGCCCCCTACAAATTTGGGGTTAACAGCTGTCAGCACTTTTTTTTTTAAAAAAACTTTAAAGATTATACGACATTTACTGGAAACAGAGCTACCAATTTAGTCCAAAACTTTAATTCACTGTATGTATGTATATACTCAAACAAACACATACATGTAAAGCTGCATCTGTTGCTGCATCTGTGGATGCATTCTTCAAATACTACTTTTCTCCCTGTCCATTTTGTAATAGCAATCAGGATACAATCAAGTTCTTTTCTTTAAACCCCACATTAATTTCTGTTTGATGTCAATGATTCAAATAATACATTTAAAATCATATCCAACAGCACAGCGAGCGCAAATGATAAAAGCTTGTGTGAAACCTCCCTGCCCATACAATCATTTCAGCAATAATGTAATATTGGGGAATAAAAGGCCCTAATAAATGAGTTGGAGTTGTCCGCTTCCTGACGCAGTCTCTACCCTGTGCGCAAAGACATCATTATGCCGAGACAAATGAGTGCGCATATGTGTACGCGGGTGCGTGCGGATGTGTGCACATGAGCGTGTTTGTGTGGATGGGAGTCTTAAGAGCTCACTCAGAATTCACATCCATCTAGACGAGCGGCAGGCTGATAATAAACGCCCCTCAGCCTGATGATGGCTTAATTACCAGTGTAAAGAAAGTGTTTAATCTCTGACCCGTTTCATGTTCTCGCCACTCTCTTTCTCTGGGAGTGTGTGTGCGCGTGTAAAAGACACTGCTGCGTCCCACTCGTAGAGAGACCCCTGCCGTCTGCCAGGGGCCTGTAGGGTGCAATTAGAAACCACTAAATGAAGTTGACTATACGGTTTCATTTTTCGCTTTCTCTTTCTCCACCCCCTCCTCCTCTTTAGTCTGCGTAATTAACATGGAAAACTATGCGTTGTGCCAGAGACAAAAGTCTAGAATCTCAAAACAGCTGCTGCTGATAAGGAAAAAAAAATTATTTCCATGTTCATCTATTAAAACTACATTGTCATCTCATGTGCACTGTCAAGAAAAAAAAAAAAAACCTTTAGGGGTACAACTGCCAGCACCCTCAAAAGGCACTAATATGTATACCCTTAAAGGAATAGTTTGCCTAAATATGTAAACTCACCATTCATCAAATCCCTTATGTTGTTCCAAACTTGTATGTCTTTCTTTCTTCTGCAGGTACATAAAGGAAGAAATGTTAAAAAAAGCTATGGTCTCCAACTAACATTGCAACAACTCCAAGACATGTATGAAAATGTTTAATATGTACAGGTTTGAAACAACATAAATGATCACAGAATTTTGGTGAACCACGCCATTAAAGTATTAATATGAACCCTTCAGGGAGAGATAGGGTACAAAGGTGTACCTTTTAAGGGTACCAGCCAAGTAACACCAGCTGTTGTACCCCTAAATGTGCTATTTTACACACTTATGTGCTTTTAAAAAAAACACATTGCAGTGACACCGAAGAAAGAACTGTTGTGACGTAATTTCAAAGGGGAAAGTGCACAGCACATATTAACATGTTCATCTAAATGCCAATCCCAGCAGTATGGGTGGCATCAGGATGTTCCACTCCTCAGGCATTTCAAATTTCTATTTACACCTAAGCAAAGAATGAAAAAGAACTTCAGTATATTGGGGCCTTCATTTGTCCAGTCCTAGAGTGATATATGACACAGTGCTAACAAACCAGCCATCCCCATTAACAGTCGTCTGGAGGCTCCAAGGACCACTAAATCCCTGCGTCTCAGCTACACAAACAAAGTCAATCCACCTGAGACGGCGGGGGACAGGATGCCGGGCTACTTATAGCAACCTGAGAGCCGCAAACAAGAATGGCAGGAAAGCTGCTCAGGCCCAGACGCTTTGAAGTGCCCTACCGCTAAACTAGTCTGATCGGACAAGCCAGCATCTTTGAAGGCAGGTTATCCTCAATAGCCGCATGTCCTGTTGTGAACGAATTGTTTCCTCTTTCAATTTGTCTTGATTTTTTTTGTTGAAATTGACACTTGGCAATTGTTCTACTGGGTGAGGCCGGGTCTTGCTAAATGCGAGCCTCTACCGGTGACTGTGGAGTGTTCTCTAGTAGCGAGTCAGGTGCCGAGTCTGAAGTAGTGAATCAGTGCAGGTGACACTGCTGTGGCACTCCAAAAGGAATCTCCTGTGGGGTGACCTCCCGCTAACTGGCCATTTCCTCTATCCACTGGGTCATGACCTTTTCTGCATCGGCCAAGTGAAGCCATTAGTCATGGGAGTGAGGTCATTCTACAGGAACAGCATACATCACGCTGTATATTAGAGAGGCTACGAGATGTCAGCATTAATCTTTCTAATCTCTTTGGTTTTAATGATGGCCTTTGACTCTGACAAACTCACAGTTCATAAAGGCGTATAGGAACTTTCTCTGTAGGATATGATGTGAAAGAGTTTCAGAGTTGTGTGCACCAAGTGCGATTACAAACTTTAGGAGCTTGGGAAATGTGTGACGGGGCTAAAGCGGTTTTCCAGTAAATGCAAAAGTGCAGGTGTATAAAGCGGCAAAGGAATACATACTCTGGTTGTTGAGAGCGCAACGTGACCCCTTGTGTGCACAATCAGAATCATGATTTTTTTATAATTCACATTTACAGTGTACACTTAGTAGAAGCAGCACATAATAACACAGACAAACAAATCTGTCCTCTGATGCTGATAAGATTTAAAAAGCATCACCTGTGTAATCTGAGACCAAGGAACAGGAAGTTCACGGATAATCCTCAAATCCGAACATTCATTGATCTTAAAACTCTTTTGATACAGAATGTCTACTGCTAACTTTGACTTAACTGAAACACAGTACTAAAATATGTTCAGAAAGCAGTTGGCCGTGGCACTAATAAATGTTTTGTCGCTGATAATACTAGCAGGTTGTGTGATAACCAATATGCAACCCCCTCCTAGATTTTACATACTATCAGGACTGGCCTTTTTTCCAGGCTCTGGATTTGCCCAGGAAGAATTTATGCAGCTTCTCTCCTGTGTATCCTATTACCCACTTGAATTCTGATATAAATCATATTTGTTTTATTACCACGGCCAATGAAATCAAGGCTCAAACCATCATTGTGATTAATGAAAGCAACGCCCTTTTCCTGTGGGTGAAGAGAGGGCATCCTCGTCCAACTGGCCCATCCTTACTTTCCTTTTCCAAATAAACACAGCAATGTCAACCGTCGAAGCACATTTAGTTTTTAACCCAAGGGCCGCGAGATATTCTTAGCTCACTGATCATGCTCCAAGCGTTCATTGAAAGTGCTCTTTCGCCATGGCGGGGGATGAGTGCGGAGCTGCACGTTGGCCTACCCCGAACAGGAAATTCCACAGCTCTCCCTAGCCTCTGAACACAATACTACTCAAAACACACAAGATGAAGGCAGAGAGCGGGAGCAGGCCAGAAAGTTGCTCTGTCTCTGTAGATATCCCTCTTTCAAACTCTAATCATCCTTCTCAAATAGGGGACGAATATGCATTATGTAACTGAGACAGGAAAGGAAAGCCAAAACACACAGAAACAAAGTGTAAAGAACAATAGAGCTTTGATACAGGTCGCAGAGATTCGTTTTGCGGGCTGAGTCAGCATGAAAGGGCCATGGAAAGCATTTCGCCTCTGGGTTGACCACCGATAAGAGCATTTGATGGGATTTGAGAAAATGATAATCCCCGTCCGTGACTATAACCTTTCTCTTACATTGCGCTCTTGAGAGGGGACGGGCTCACCTTTAAAAGTTAACATTTACAAATACAGTACATTTCCTGCTGCAAGTGCAGGCAAATCGGTTCAATCAATTAATTAATCTGAGAACCCTGTGCAGGGGACGACAGTAGTCTCACAACAGGATACGCGGCTGAACAGGATTAATGGGTCGCTGTTCCTCGTTGTTCGGTTCAACTCGTATGCATCCAGTCAAATTAATATAAATTTGGGTGTCCATTAACCAGCCTCATGATGCTTGCGAACCCTCTTTCCACGTATTGACCAAAACGCACAGCATGTTACGGTACTGTGAAAGGAGAATGGGCGGCCAAGCCAAATGAACAGAGAAGCCTCCGTATTCTGCACTTTTATCAAAGAGTTACTGCTGTGCTCAAGTCAATAGAAAAAGCCCCAAGACTTTTTGCATGGGGTCTACCGCACTTTTAGGGAGCGATCGAATGTAATACGTACAATTACTTGTGTCTTCTGAATGGAGCGTTTCAGCAGGCCAGAATTCCCCACCACCCCCTTTTTGATCTTCCTCAATTTTAGCACATCCTCCATTTTTCCTGGAATTAACCGATAACACGTCCATAGACTGCGAGCGGTCAATCAATACTTGTCATTCACAATGTCAGAAAGAAGCATATATGACAACTCGCAAAAAAGATGTAGGTTAAAAAAAAAGTGCTGCTTGCCTGAATGACGGAACTTGTGTGGAAAGGGTCTCCTTCATTAGATACAAAATTATTCATGTAATGTTAACTTCTTACTCTGCAGGTGCAAATGTCAGCTGACGAGTGTGGTCGCATCCAGGGAACGAGGAAGAAACAGCCTTATTCCCACGCAAATTATGGCAAAGCCAGAAAACAGTGGAAACAAACAAGCAAGTGTACACTCTTTAATACCAAATGTTCTGCAAGATGCTCAAAAAGGTGGCTAAATACATTTTTGCATATTTATCAAAGAGTTTCAGATTTTTATACAAAATGTTGAGACACTGAGAACCAGAGTAAACAAAATGTATCATATACACTGTTTTTTTATTTTCCACATCCATGTGAAGGAATTTTGGCAGCTGGAAAACCCTCCAATGGTGCTGAATTACAGCAATTCTGCAAAGAAGAGTGGGCCAAAATTCCTCCACAGCGACGTGACAGACTTATCTCCAATTATAGGAAGTGCTTGATTGCTATTGTTGCTACTGAAGTGCAAAAGAAATTCAGGGGTCAATTATCATTTAAAAATGGACTTTCATATTTACTTAGCTTTTACTATAATACGTTGTGTATAAATAGGCTCCCTTGAGAGAATATCTCAAATGTTAAAATGCTCCTCAGTCCACAATGATACAAAGACCTTGACAAGGATTAATAGCCAGACTTAAAACAACACAAAAATCTGTGACCCATCTGCTTTGCTATGGCAGAGTCAAAAGCATTAGCGAAACATCGCAGGTCTAAAGACTTAGAGTCTATTGTGTGTCGCCTTTCATGGCATTGTTATGCTTGAGAAAGACGGGAGAGACATCTGCACCATTCAAGGAGCTGAAGTCCTCCTCCACAGGCTCATGTCAGGTATAGTGCTGAGATGTTTACAGGGGGATTCATATATATTTGAATGCTTTATATATATGCTATGCTTTAAAAAAACTTGCATGTGTGCTTTCTTCTCCTCTTATCATCGTTCCAGAAGCACGGTAAAATCTACCAACGATTCATTGGGCAACTTCTGACAGGTTTTGGGGTTTTCATTTACATATAATTACACTTTAATAGGAGAGTGACAAGTACGGGGACTGTTAAGTGGCAGACAGCACACAAGCTGTACGGGACCCCCTAAGATACAAGATGACAAGACGCAGCACTGGCTCCATCTCCTGCTAATTAAATGAATCAATTAAGAGACTATTGTTGCAACTGTGTAACTGATGTTCTATAGTGGCAATAACAGTCCCACTGGGAGCCCCTTCACTGCATTAAAACACTGTCCTCTACAACTCCATTTGATATCATTAGAAACACTTATTTGCGTCTTGCTGTCATGGCAGGGGAAGCTGCGAATTATGGAAATGCGGGTTGACCGCGACAGGGCCCAGTGTGAGATGGGATAGGTTCGCTTCCTGGATTCTGAGGAGGACTTGCACTCCTCAACTCGGAAGTTCCTCAAAGTTCCCTGATGAAAACAGATCCCGCCATCAGCGCATCTGCCGATTAGTCACTAGGTAAGGGTCACTCATTTGCATAGCCTTCCCGCTATGCGACTCCGCTTTATGCGGATCAATTATCATATTAAATTTACCCTCCTCAGTTAAACTGATTAAGTTCCAAATTGTTTCCGATGGCCGTCATTAATCCTTAACACAAGCTAAGTGGTTTTGCTACAAATTTGATTGGGCTTGTGTATCAAGGGCCAATTAATGGCATAATAATTCTGAACCCTGTTTAATTTCCAGTGTCGGGATGCGGAATGAACATACACAATCCAACTGCCATTTAGTTAATGTACAGTTTCAAACTCTCAGGATGATAATTGGGGTCTGAAGCAACGGCAGATGTGTGAGGTGACATTCATTCACACAGAACGAGGGCCAATTTTCTTCAGAATAGCTTGGAACTCTGCAAAAAAAAAAAAAAAAAAAAAAAGAGAGAGAGCAACAAAGTCATTCAACTAGATGGCATTTTACAGAAATTCACTGCAAAACGAAATCCTTTATGAATGTGATTTCGGTTTCTAACAAAGGTTTATTTTTGCAATTATTTCATTCTTCCACCATACGGGATAGAAGTAAAATTTCATCACTTCATACCCACAATCCACAAACATAATTTCAGCAAAGGGGGTCAAGGTCATTACTCGACTGACACTAGCACGCAGACCCATACCGAGCTCAGCAAAATGTGCGGATTGGTGTCTGCCGAAAGCCTTTGAAAGCCTAAACTGTTTATTTAAATGGTTGAAGCCTGGCAGGACATGAGTGGGCCGCTCTGTCATGGCGTCTGGCCTGGCTGAACTCAGGTAGCCAACGGCAACATTGTAACACGGTCTCAGATCAGTGGATGACTGGAGACTGTTGTCACAGTCTTGAGAAGTGAAACCTGACGACGGGAGTCAGATCGCTACACAAACACCACAGGCCAACTGGCCCGAGCAGCCATTTAGCACACACTTACACCCACTTATATATATATATATATATATATATATATATATATATACATACACACACACACACACACACACACACACACACATATAATTTTATCTATAATTTTAATTTTCAGTTCAGTTAATTTTAATTTACTTTTTTATTTTTTAACATATAACTTAAGATAATATAGATATTTTTATATTGCTATTTTTTAATTATCAATCTCTCTATATACAAACTGTAAAATATATGTGTATGTATATAGTAGTCAACATTTGAAGTGGATCAAAACAGTTCATCAAAGCTGTCCTAAGACAAGAATGGGTATTGTTTTTGTTTTAGGACAACTTTGATGAAAGGTTTTGATCCACTTCAAATGTTGACTACTATATACATAAACATATATTTTACAGTTTGTATATAGAGAGATTGATAATTAAAAAATAGCAGTGAACAGCAGGTGAACAGCTATAGCTATAAATGGAAAATTTTCAGAAAAGCTGAATATATAAAGGTTATATTCCTGTATATAGTTACATCCTAGAATATATCCTTGAAATCTGAATGTTCATCTATGTAGACACATACTATATAATCTATACAGAAGAGCTTTACAATTTTTAATGTCAGGGCATTGATGAAAAGATTTAGTAATAATCTAAGTTTTTTTTTTTTGATGGTTTCTTTTGCACAATGTTCTATTGTTCATCTTTTTCATACTGTGCCCACACAAACACAAATCACTTGCTCTTTGCACCTTAAGAATTCTAATTAAGTTGCTCTGCTGCATCTATGCGATTTGATCCCCAGCTGTGTAGCTTGGCTTTGGATATTACCCGACGTCCTTCACGAAAGCTCTCAGTAGAAGCACTCTCTCTCTCTGTGCCTCTCTACCTCTCTTTATCTGTGTTTCCTGTGCATTCTAGTGCCCACTTGTCAGATGGCGAGGCTAACCTCTGTTTCTGCACCCGCAAACTCATGCCATCCAGTGTCAGAGAATTAAATGAACCATTTCCACAGCACTGATGCCCCCATGACAGACAGGCCGAGGAGGCTAGGCACATCAGCTCAGATGGCTCAACGGCTGACAGCAAGGTCAGGAGAGTTGCGGCTCGTCTCAGTCCGGGATGGACAGCATTTGGCCGAGCTAGCAGCCTCAAAGATGTCTGCGATTTCCCTGCATAAAGACCTGCAGCAGACTATATTACAATGAAACTTGATATATACTTCAACAGACACAATGCAATGATTAGCCTCGTAATATCTGTACTGTAACATATAGAGAACAAGCTAAATCTTTACAATTCTTAAAAAATAAATCACCCAAAAATGAAGATTCTGTCGGTTCAAATTTCAGACTTTTTCTGCTGGACACAAGAGAAATTGTTTTTTTCCAGAATTTAATTTTTGGGTAAATCTTAAATAAACAGCAATGACAAAGAAAACACGGAAAATCACTGATCCAAGGAATCGACTCTAAATTCCCTATTCCCTGCCTTGCCCTAACATTTAAATTTTTGAGCTGGAGACTGAGAGGGATGTGAGCTGAAAGAGATGGTTTCTGAGTGTGCAGTTGCTTATTCCTGCAGTTATTGTGAAGGTTGCACAAAGCGCTCCAAAGCTGCATGGGTGTGGATCAATGCAACGGCTTGTGCAGGAGAGCTTTGGCTCACTGCCCAATCAACGTCTTCCCACTGACCCCTTCTTCCCCAAACACAGTAAGATTCCCATCAGCCCCTGCTACAGACATGTGTATCTGACACCACCCCATCATCTGCTCGGCTGTGTGACTTTCTCAACAAGCTGTTTGTGATTGGGCTGCAATCTGGAAGGCATGATGTGGTGAAGAAAAATAAAATGTGATGCTTCAGTGTTGATGGATCAATTACCATCTCTACCTTTATTACGTACATAAGAATCAAGCAGAAAGGAGTCCCACAACATCAGAGTTCAAAAGTGTTAAAAATTTGAAGGAGAGTGAAATTTAAAATGCTTGGAATTTCAATTTTAAAAAAGTTTTTCTGTTTTGGAAACTCTATAATTTATAAATTGAGATTTAATACTTAATACTTTTAAATATTTTAGGACTTTAGTTTTTTCTCCTAAATATGAGAAGCTTTAAAGAAATTTTATTTGCCACTCCAATATTATGCAGAGACCAAAATCAAACAACATTTCTGAATTCTGTTGTGTCCCTTCTTATGTGTGTGTGGTGGTCTTTAGAAGTATAGAAATGATTGTGAAGGAAATTGAATTGCGCCCACTTGTAGTGTTGTAAAGTGTGCCATTCATAACTACATCAAGAATTTGAATGGATGTAGCAAACAGGACGAATGTACAAAAAGTAGAATATGGATGGGAGGGATGGATGGATGGATGGATGGAACAGGACATCATCTTCTCAGAATCCAGGAGCCTGTCATTAAAATAAAATAGAGGTTAGTGAACGCAGTGTGGGCCAAAAAAAAATAAAAATCCAATCCTTGCTACAGTCCCACATATGCACACCATTTCTATTAGCCATTGGAAAATAAAGCTGTCGTAGGTTTGTCTTTCTATGCCAAAGGGAAACAGCCCCTCTCAAGAGAAGTCTCAAAAGCTTTGAGATGTATTATAGGTTAATTCTTTTCAAAACAATGCCTCTGGGCCAGAGCCCAGTAGGTCAAGCGCAGACTCTCTCAAGATTTTATTGCTGTGACATAAATCTTTTAATCCCTTCAGAGTGCCGCGGTTCTGCCGAGGAGGGGATGGGGCAGGCCCCGGGACGAGGCCTCACCACAGAGCACCAGTCGTGCATCAGGTAACTACTGCCGCCGCCGCCACTTCTGAAGGACTCTGAAGTGAAAAGAGCAAAGGGTTCGGCCAGCAAGGGGATGTGGCGGCTTACCTGAATGCATATTTATGAGCCAGTCACGGCGGGGAAAAGAGAACCGATGGGGATGAGGTTTGCGCTTGTTCAAACACCCTTCCCTCTGTTGCCACAGCACTGTCTCACTACCGTGCACAGATCACATGCACATTACCACACCTTTTTAACTCATCTGTGTTTTCCGTGTCTCAGCGAGCCCCGAATCAGATGCGGCCCAAAGCAGCCCAGAGACATGAGCACATCCAAAAACTGAAAAGGAATATCCAATGTTTATTTATAATTGTGCACTCAAATGACCGTTCTGGTCATGGCATATTATCTATTCTCTCTCCAAAATAAATCTCCTCATGTCCGAGCGCTGTGTTATCTAAGACGCTATCTGGGAGTCAGATCTTTGAAGAACAGGCAAGGAGAGAAAGAAGAGGCTGGAATGGTTTTAATCTGCTGTGTTCTTCCTCTTTTTCTGGACTGTGAAGTCCTGGCACAGAGAAAGGAGGACTGGAAATGGCTTGTGAGTTTCTTTAAAGGATGGCCTGAAAACTTCATCAACCTAATCCTGCTGGACTTGCTTAGGACACATCTTCCTTTGACCTCCAGGAGTTTATCAGGATAATTTAACAGAGAGCAGTCCTGGTGCAGATCACCCGCCATACGCATTTATCCAACCCCAATACAAAACTGACAGATAAATATATGACAGACAGATGAATGTACTCAATTTAGGGGTGTCGCACAATCAGAAATTAATTTACAACATCTTTAAATTCCAATTCAACATAGCGCGGAGTTCGAGTTCCGCTCACGTACCTTTCCCCATCCCGTCCCCCCCTCTCTCTCCCACTTTGCTTCCTGTCTACATACAGTCCAATCATAATAAAGGCAAAAATGCCAAAAATAAATTCCAACTCAATTACTGAATTTGAACTGAATTTACAATGTTGAAGCCTTGCAGCAAACAGAATGCAGAATTGCAATACGAATTTGTGTGGAAAGTAAAAAAAAAAAAAAAAAAAAAAAAATTATATATATATATATATTAACATTAAAAGATAATTCACAATACTGTCATTTAAACTAGAAAAGTGAGCTTGCTAGATGTTTTGAAAAAAAGAGAAAAAGAGAACAACAGAAAGAACAGCAGAATGACATAGAATAACCGATAGACAAGTAGAACAATAGACAGATGGAACAATAAATAGATTGATAGAAAGACTAATAGATAGAATGATAGCATGACAGATAAACAATGATAGAACGATAGACAGAATGATAGACAGAATGATAGAATGATGGAACGAATGAACGAACGAATGAACAAACGATAGCTAGATAGACAGATAGATAGATAGATAGATAGATAGATAGATAGATAGATAGATAGATAGATAGATAGATAGATATTATATAGATAGAACGACATATAGAAAGATAGACAGACAGAGAGACAGAATGATAGATAGAATTATATATAGAACGATATATAGAACGATAGATAGATAGATAGATAGATAGATAGATAGATAGATAGATAGATAGATAGATAGATAGATAGAAAAATAAAGATAGAACGATAGATAGATAGATAGATAGATAGATAGATAGATAGATAGATAGATAGATAGATAGATAGATAGACAGATAGATAGATAGATAGATAGATAGATAGATAGATAGGACAGACAGATAGAAAGACAGAGCGACAGACAGACAGACAGACAGACAGACAGACAGATAGATAGATAGATAGATAGAAAGACAGAGTGATAGATAGACAGATTCATAGACAGATAGAAAGACAGAGTGATAGATAGACAGACAGACAGTTTCATAGATAGATAGATAGATAGATAGATAGATAGACAGATGATAGATAGATAGATAGATAGATAGATAGATAGATAGATAGATAGATTCAACTTCCTCTAGGGTGTGGCCAATTCCATTTAAATTCATACCATTATTCAATGCCGAGACATCCTTGAGAAGATGCTCAGGCCAACTTGAGGCAGTTGCAGCTGATCTTTTCTCTTTGTTCAAGGATATTCTCGGTGTACAGTTGGTCAGGTATTGACTGGCCAAAGCGGTCTGGTTACAGAAGGAGTATTTTGTCTCCTTCACCCAGTTCTTCAAGGATTTCTTTAATCTCTCTCTGACGGAAGGCAGGTCTTTGATGTGTCAACGCCCCTCCTTAATTCACTCAATATTTGATCTAGGCCTCACGCAGCTAAATCTAGCTGAAGTGGTTTCACATGTCCACTGCTTTACAAACGTCATCACATCTGTATTGATTTAAAGAAGCCAACAGCCAAGAGATGCAGCTTTGCATACTACATCACGTGGCCACAAGGGCTGTAATTTTAATAGCCATTAGATAAATAAACAGTTATGTAATATTTCCTGGTGGCTGACATACAGTATCCTTGAACGCTCAAGGGCAACTGAGTTTTCAGTCACAGACGTGGCTGAAATTTCACAGCTAAGGTGTAACACACAACCAGATAAATCCAAAGGTCGAAGGGAGGATTTGCTGTTTTCATGCCTCTTGACTAAATAACAGAGGTGAAATATTAACCAACCATTGCAATAGAACATCTTATACTTCTGGCACTTTTAAGATACCCACCATGACTTCAGACAAAAAATGTAATATTAATATTTTCACATTAATAATACATATTTTGAACGCCAATCAAGAAAATCCATGCTAAGCTATCTAGCGACTGATTCTTAATACTAGGGCTGTCAATTTAACACCTTGAATCAAAACTAAATCAAAAACAGTGCAGATATGAATAGAAGAATCTGTGCTCCTTCAGCAGTTACTATTATGGGCTGTAGGCCAGTGACAGACTTATAATCAATGATGTAAAAAACTATATATACACTGTATTGAAATAAATATCGACTTCACTTCAATAATTTACCACAACTTTTGCAACCACAAAGATTTACCAAAATAATGCAAGATAATGTCTCTGTCTTCAGTTCAGGGTTTGTTTTAAGCAAATGTTGATATATGCGATGTATTACTGTACACCGTTACATATGTAATAAATGCAATATATCATGTTCCTGTAATTATAGAGATTTAAGTATCTAATGGAAGTAGGTTAATCAGCATATCATGTAAGTAAATTTATTAAAGTGTTATAACTGGCTGATCGACGGCCCTAATTATGCTTATATTCCCTTGACATCTCATGACAGGACACATCACTGTACATTTGAAGATATTGCTTATATGCTATTGTGTGAGGAACATTTGTGCTGGCATTTCTAATTTGAAAAGTTGAGGGGTTTTTTCAGCTTTGTGTTGTAATCCTCATCTCAGTTTTTGTCAGTGCCCTTATGTTTGTGGTGCATACGACAACAACCAGATGGTAGAGCCTTCTGTATTGAAAGGTAGTGCTTAATTAGAGCTTCACAACTGTAATGGTCCCATTCAAAACAGACAGAGGCGGAAATTAATCTGAAGGAAAATAGTTTAAGTATTCATGACCCATGAATAAACACCCTCAACTTTGAACAGGGTCAGTGCATGAATATTCAGTCTATATTATGCTAAGTGTTACGCATAACGTTTATAATGATTCTGGAAAATATTAAAATGTTTAAAACGCCTACAATAAACGCCTACAGCTTTCCTGTAGCTCAAATAGTAGAGCATGGCGCTAGCAACGCCAAGATCATGGGTTCGATTCCCAGGGAAAGCAAGAGCTGATCAAATGTAAAAACTGTAACTTGAATGCTATGTAAGTCGCTTTGGATAAAAGCGTCTGCTAAATGCATAAATGTAAATGTAAATAAAGAGCTTCAATTTTGCCTCATACAATACATTAATCTATATGAGAACTTAATTATTATAATAACAAATTCGTTCTCATCTAATTAAATAATTAAAATGAAATATTCATGATAGAATACAATGTAAAAAAAAAAAAAAAAAAAAAGTATTACAAAGATCAAAAACACTAATATCGCTTTAACTACACG
The DNA here is from genome assembly GCA_039654775.1 of Spinibarbus caldwelli. Lineage (NCBI taxonomy): Eukaryota > Metazoa > Chordata > Actinopteri > Cypriniformes > Cyprinidae > Spinibarbus > Spinibarbus caldwelli. Next base: position 14,746,178 of record CM077232.1, read on the forward strand.
CCACTGAGCACGTTCCTATTCCACGCTTGACTTAGACAACCGTGTTCTCCTGCTTAACACTAATCAAGTATTCCTCATTACATCCCAGTGGCTTCATGTGACACTATGCCCAGTCACTCCACACTTCTGTGCCAAATTAGTTCCACCTAGTTGGCTACCAATGACCTATTCAATGTAAATGGAATGGGTGGAGAAAACAGACCCTGATACAGGTTCATATCTGTACGGTTAGAGACACAAATACAACAAAGAGCGTTATGATGTTACCAGTGAAAGTAGAAAAGCTGGATATTCTTGATATTCCGGTAGAAAAATATCAGCATTATAGCCAGGGTTTTCAATGTCATTTCATAGTCAATGTCATTTAACTTTTCTTTTTTTTTAAAGAAAGTTTAATGACATTTTTAATTGTTTGATTAAACTAATAATCTATTGAGTATTTATAGTATGTAAGTTGTCTGGTTTATGTCAGCAAAATGTATAAATGTTATCACCAGATATGTTTAGCAGGTGAGTCTCGCTTTAAAACGCACCAGTGATTCGCCGCCAAAGGAGACCAGTCCCATTAGAAAAGATGTCAAATATGCATTGCATTCCTGGTCAGAAGAGGACCGAAAACATCAGGGGGTCAACGGATGGTCAGTAACTCATCAAAACATTGTTGTCTGAATGTTTAACGCATGTGACTTGCAATAGGTGTTTTTTGGCATATGATTCGCTCCATAAAATCTTAATTTCAAATGCTTAAATCTTTGGGGAGAATGATTTAGTTGCTACAAAACTGACAGCCACAGAATGTTCTGGCAACTCCGATCAATCTGTCAGAAACCGAAGAGCTGTGAAGAGCTTTTTCCCCCCTTTACATGCATGCGCATTTGTGTGAATTCGTGGGTGCGTACAGTGTTGACGGGCATTCAAGCAGACGCCAGGTTCCACTGGCTGGACACATCCACGCCTCTCCCGTCAAACGTCCACCTGCAGAGACGTGGAGACAAGACTGTTAGCATGAAGACAGACACAAACCAGCTCTCAAGTTCATCTCCCTGTTACCATGCGGCAGCCATTTTAAACAGATGGTACCCAAACAGCCTGTCATGTTTACTGCTGCCGCCATAAAAGACAAGAGTCCAACAACACGGTCCTGCAGAGGCCTCGAGGGAGCAGCCAGCGCCCCTCAAACAGCTGCCTGGGGGAGCGGAGGGGCCTCAGCCCGGGCTCTACCCCCTCCCTCACCGGCCCTCAAAACTCTTTTACCTATGCGGACATGCTACATTTACTACAATTAAACAAGCACGCCATTTGAATACGCGGTGACACCTCGCAACCTGCTCAACGGGGCCTGCATATAATCGTGTCCCCGTGGAGCCAAGAAGAAATTGTCCGTGTCACTATTAATGAAGGAATTTGCATTGTGATCTTAATTAAGGGCGGAATAATGAAGCTCACTTCTGAATTCGTTAATCGGCAAAAACTTGTACTAATACATTTGCGTGGCCTATAGAGTAGGCGCGGCCCTGCCGATGATGTATATATTCTGCCAGAGGTTGGCAGAGGTTACATCAACTGAAGGTGGCACGGTGCTAATAAGGCAGATGCCGCTGGGCTTCTCCCCTCTTCGTCGGGTAGGCAAGATGGTGGCCTGACCCCCGCGCAGCCTCCTGGCACTCACCGACTGTCTTTCCCCAACATATCAAATAAGTTCTTGGGCACGGTAGTCCAGGTGTTCCACTTCACTACTTTCTCCAAGCACCGGTTCATCCAATTCAGGCTAGCTGTACAGGAGGAGTCTCGATCCGCTTCTTACAGTGAGCGGCAGCATAATTTTCACACCACAAGGGCCAAAGTGCTCAAGGGTCTCAAGTGCCCAATGAATTATTTATAGGCCCTGAGAGAGACGGAGCAGAGAATTATTACACAATGGGTTGCAAAGGAGATCAACACACCAGATAGTTCCATCCAAACGAGCTTGAGAGTCTTAAAGACATTACACTTGAGAAGAAGAAAGAGGTACTAGGAGGAGGAGGAGGAGGAGAAACAGAATGAACAAGTTTGAGGAGGCACCCTTGGGATTCCTAGAAACATCTTGAGCAATTGACAGACAGAGTGGCAGGAAAATAAAATATTCTTCTTGGTGGATTGAGAGTGTGTTTTTAATTTGTCGGAGGCTTTTGGGTAGGTGTTGCAAAAAATGGCTGAAAACAGAACATTTTTAAATGTGTCAGTAGTTGTGGCTACCTACGAGACAGCCTAATTCAATCTGAACTGTATTCCCACTCACTGTAACAACAAATCAGGCATAATTAAAGTTGCTTACATGAGATTCAGATTTCTCTTGCACATTTGTTAGCAGCTAATCTCCTTGCCTTAGGGTCTGTGTGGATTCAGGGTTTTGTGTTGAATTTATAAGGTCAAGAGGAACAGCTATATATCCCACACACACAGCCTAGAGGAAGGTCACATTGAAAATGTCTTGGAAACTTTTTGTAACACCTCCAATAATCACTGAAATAGTCATTTAAAAAACATGAGTAATTATTTATTGTGTGCATAAAATGTAAGTGCATAACATGTAAAACATTCAAGCAGACCAAATAAACGACTGAAAGTGTTAAACGTGTGCTTCAAGAGTTTTTCTACAAGTTCACAGGGTCAAAAGCACCCATAGTTGAAGAAGGAACAGCCATATTCTAAAAAGTTTCAGTACGTGCCCTATAGAAACAAGCTTTGTGTCACACTTGTTACTTCAATCCAACATGAGCCAGAAAGTTATAACCAATTATCATCACACTGGCCAGTGACACTGAACTTGCCCCAAAGTCCCAAAGTCCAAATCTAATGCAGAAGCTAACAGAGAAGTGATAAATGTCTCAAAATCGATCTTTCAAGTCTCAATATCTGAGCTTTCAGCTAAAGAGACCTCAGTCTGACAGCAGCATTATTTACAGATGAGGTCTGGAGAACCAGAGGGAGATGAGTTCCATGCCAAGCCAGTTGTGTAAACACAAGCTCCCGCTTGGACAAAGAGGAACTCTAACTTCAAAACAACAGTAAAACTGTGAACCTTACAAAACCTTTGGGGACTGGATCGTTTGAAGTCTTGGCAACTCTGGGTACGGGTGAGTGGAGAATGAATTCTATTGCTACAAACCATCATCAGGCCCATATGATTCCCTGATTAAGACCATGTGTCAGACGGCCGTTGGATTATTGTTCCTGCTGAGTGGCTAGCGGAACAGCGATTGGTCCAAAGCTAGGGGCACACGTGTCAAAACAAGAAGGGGATCAGACTCTTTTGTCCAGTATGTACAAAGATCATAAAGGAAGCATCAGGTGTCAAATGCTACAGGATCCAAACACATAAAAGAATGCTAATCAACTGACAACTCATCTCTATGTAAGGACATCTTTAGATCCACTTATAGTCAGGAGAGTAAACAAAGTTTTAACTCTGTATTTGCATAAAGAATTTATTGGCTGAATGAGACATTTTGCATTTAATGATAGTTAAGGCTCGTCCACACAAAGGACGATAACTATAAAGACAACGATAAATACATAGTTCTAAAAATCGTTCTCAATATTAAAAAACAGCAGAGTCCGCACCACAGCTATAATGATAAAGGCACGAGAAATGATATCGCTGGAATCACTTTCAGAACATTTTTTTCCAGCTGATGAACGATAAAAACATTAACACCCAATCAGAATCAATCCTGTTATAACGAGCTCGAGAATTTAAAGTGGCAGGCGAGCATGCGCTTAGAATAAACAAACAATATTGTTTTCTGGTGTGGACACTAATATTGTTATCTTTACAGTTATCTTTATAGTTATCGTTCTTGGTGTGAACGGGGCTTTAGAGCAAAGAAGCGTTATTTAGAAGTTTTCAAGGAACAGTTCACCCAAAAATGAAAATTGTCATCATTTACTCACCTTCATGTTGTATCACCAATCCTATATCACTGACTTTCATCGGTGGAGTAGAAAATGATGATATTTTGAAAAACATTAGAAATGTTAAAAATGGTGAAAATCAAAACAACAAATATATATGCATCATGTGGCTTCTTCTGTACAGTGTATGATACCGCAGGACTTTTTATTCTGCTTGGGCCACGTTGATGCAACATGGCAACAAAGCAAAGGTAATAAATTAAAGTTCAGGCCTTACAAACCAGCTATCCAAATACACTACAACAGATCAGAACTCGTTTCCAGTCAAAAAAAAATTATAAACAAATAAATAAAGTTTGTCTTCATGAAATTAATTCTGGTGTACAAAATAGACAAGAAAGACAATCCAACCAAAAATCTTTAAGTTTAAAAGCCCAAAAGCCTTCCTGCTTTACAATGAAAAAATATATACAGCACTAGAAATGGAGAGGTGGGTTATGTCAGCACCTTTGAGAAGAGAGGAGGCCAGGCCTGGTGGGTGGCAAAGGGGCAGAGGATTCCACGAATACATACGTGATTTTCTTTTACCATGTTTAAAATAGTATTGGCAGTAATCAAGGCGGTTTCAGGGAGAGAGGGGTCATGGAGCTGAAGTGATTGGATGAGGTAGGATGAGGTAGATCAAAGGGCTTGGTGCGGGGGCTTCTCGGGGGGGATTAGACCCCCTCCCCGTTTGCATTTTCCTGCTGTTTTGCTAGCAACCCTGCACACGCCGCCTTGCCGAGATCAACCTTGGCTTGTTATGACAACAGGAACAACAAACAGAATAGCAGAATACAGCTAAATCCACCAGATACCAGTCCACCGTGACTTTGTAATGAACTTTTGTTCAGATGGCAGGTGATGGATGTCCTATTGGCCAGGTACCCCGAGCCCTGCTGCACCCCAGACAGGTGCAGCTCAGAATATTGACGAGCCAATAAAACACGAGCAGCACAGGATGTGGCAGCCTTTCTGGTACCTTTCTCTTCGCTTTGTAAATGCAAACTGGACGTTTGACAGCTGAAACCTTCGGGAAATCACAGACATTCATTCTCTATCAAAGAGAAATCAAAGAGAAGAGCCTACAGCATCCATACCTTGAAGAATCACAAACCGTTGTCATTGTAGAAACACTCTGATGAGGAACACATGCAGCTTTTTGCCTACTGAAAAATATCTTATTCGAAAAGCAAAACACCAAAGGCTATTTGTAAATCACATTTTCAGAGACACTGACAATGAGAGACATTAAAATCTCACTGCCTAGAGCTCCCCTCCTCCTTGTAATGCATCTTGACCAAGCAAAAGCATGTAGATTTTTAACTTTTATCAGGAAAAGTGACTTTTAATTGAGCTACATGACTTCATAAGGCTCGCACAAAGCGCGTTTGGTCAAGAGCGCTTGTAATTAGTAAAGCAAGTTTTAATGAGTTTCGTAATGAGATGTAAGACATGTAATACTCTTTGTGTACATGTTCTGTATTTCCTCCAAACGTGTATCCAACACGGCGCTCTTGTTTGATTAATTCTAATCCGCTTAATTAGAAGCCATAAGATTTCCCTGAAGGATTTAATTCACAAGGCTGCATTCGCTGATATTAAGTCGTAGGTTTATCACTCTGCTGCCTAGTACAACAACGAGTGCACCAAGAGCAATATAACGCTAAGGACATAATGTCAAAACTCCTATGTCCCCCAGCCAAATTCCGATAATTTCTCACAACGTGGCGCTTTTACACCATTACACAATTCAGCCAAGAAAGTGCATGCTGGGATCGCTGGTGCACAGTTGTATAAAAACACAAGACAAGGGGATGAAACACTCGCTCAGAATGAAATGTTTCAACACCAAACACCATAAAACCAGTGAGTGTGTGATGTGGGTCCAGAAAGATTTTACTGCTCTGTGGGGTGAGGCATAAAACCTTGTGTATCCCACCCCCACACTGATGTTAGTGTCAAAGCAGAGAAACATGGGCATCTGTGCCAGCACAGAGGTGAATAGGCATCTCTTGGACACGGCTTACATTTTAATTCTAATTTTATGCCTATAAATTGGTGAAAACACCACCAGTGTGAAATGAATCTTTACAAGTTGTTTAGACTAAATTCTCAGGTCTGAATGTTTTATGACAGACCAGTCAGTATGAAGTAACCACGTATCTGTTTGTGTATCTGCCAACGTCACAGCTACTCAACCCCTACCAAGATGCAATTAACAGCATTAATATTATATGACTGGCATTCACAGATAAAACGACTGTTTACTGTTTACACTATTATCCTTCTGCTTGCGTAGATAGACCTTAGTCCATTGCTTACTGATAGGGATGCACAAATATAAAAAATTGTGATACAGATAAGCCTATATTAAACTTTTACTATTTTAAATAATTTAAAACACTAACATTTTTTTTTTTTTTGCCAAGAATGAATTGAAACAACATTTTATTATAAAGTATGAATATTTCAAGATTTGCTAAAGAATACATTTACCAGTGTTATTAAACTATTAGTTACGTTAGTGTTAAAGAATAACTTTATGTAAGGATTACTTTCTGCAAAAGTATTATAAAAGTAAAAATGGGGGGAAATGAGCATGCACAATTAATAATAATAATAATAATAATAATAATAATAATAATAAACAGGTATTATTTAAAAGAAAAGAAAAGAAAAGAAAAGAAAAGAAAAGAAAAGAAAAAAGTACAAAAATAATTAATAGAAATGACGACTTAGATCAAATATCAGAAACTTTGACGTGCAGAAAGAGTAGGATGTATGCAAAATTATCCAGAACTACATTTAATCCAACTTTTTACTGTAAATTAGGCCTTCATCAACAGAAGGCAGTTAGTGTAAATCACTTAATTGCTTAATATTATAACATCAATGGACCCAACAGATACTCAAACACAAATAGTTTCAGTTTTCAGAACCAGCAGGCCCAGAATTTTCAATTTAAGCCAAGAATTTTCATTTCAGTACATTACTCAAATGTTGAATCTGGGAATCAGGGTATAACAGATCCATCACTCAAATGTATGGCTGTTGAATCTGGGAATAAGGGAATAAACAACAATGAATATGTCTCATATATAGGATGATCCAGAATAGATCCCAGGGAAGGCAGGAGGGTGGCGGGGGGTTGTCTGTATAGGATCTGAAGGTTGATGCGAGGTGCAGTCAGACCCCTGTTCTCCAGGCCGGCTTGCTATTCCCACCACCTCCCCCTGTCCTCCTGCTGAGACACGGCGACTGGGTGAAACAATGCTTCCATTATCCACCGTCCCTCCCCAGTATCCAAAGAGCAACGTGTAGGGAGCCTCAGTCGATTAAACCCAACACTCTCTCATTCATCACTCACCCTTACATGTAGGCTGGAGCGTGGAGCACACACAACACAAGAGGTGCTGAGTAGGACATGGGTACGTCCTCGGCGCAGTCACATCGGACTCCCGTTTGCCTTAAATATCCTCGAAATTTGCTTATCTTCCAATGCAGATGTACACTTCGCTTGTCCTTAATTCTGAAATATTGCTTGGGTTTATTAAAAAACACAAACATGATCCATTACAGCTCCCTCTGCTACCCTCGCGCACCCACATACGTGAAGCAAACGCATTAGGAACCGACAGCCATTTGTTTGCATCCACTTTACAAGCTTCTGGGAGGTTCCACTTGGTATCATGTTCGTCAAAATTCGTAATTACTTAATGTGACCTAAACTAGGTCACGGGCAAATTTGGAGTTAACACAAAGATGCAAAGCAAACTAGAGAGAAACATGAAAACAACAAGAAATGAAAACTATTTTAATTCATATTGGAGCATTTTACTACATTCCACTGGAATTACGAATAACATGATAAACTGGAAAGATTCCTCAAACAACTACAACAGAATGTCTGCCATGAGAACGTCATGCCTCATCAGTCAAAACAACACAAATACTGGCTCATCTAGCATACGGTGTGCCTTTGATGACAATGACTACACATTATGCACACTAAAAAAGGGTCTTTCTTGCCCAAATTTTATAAAACATGTATTAATGAAGCATAAACAGTCAGTTAACTTTAATTATTTTCCTCCAGATTCCTAATAATCGTAACTAATGTTCCATCAACTTTCCACAATCATTGCTGTATTAGCTCCACTTGGAAGTGAGCGCCTCATCCACCATGAGAGTTTTCTCTAATGCTTAGCTGGCTACTGGCCTACCACGGTGATTGCAAGCTGGCCTGATTCCAGTTCCTGTACCCTGCCCAGGAGAAAGAGACACACCACAGCATCCTCCTCTTCCTCTGCCCGGCTTCTCCCAGACACAATGCTGGCACCCTGACAAGACCCATTTGATCAAGACAACTCTGTCACTCAGCGACTACTGCACTAGAAATTAATAACAATATGTTTTAATATTTTATACACCCGTGGCAGTAGATCTGTTGTTCTGTTTCTTAGCAAACAGACCTTAAAACAGAAAACAGGAACAAAACATTCAAACCATTTCCACAACTGCATAACCAGACACAGATATTCTGTTCAGAATACAATACCTTGGCCTCACTCTCACTTATCATCCGTTTCTCTTCTCGGTTTAGTTAATAAAAAGCTCTAAATGTTATTTTTAAACCATTTGCTTACTGAAAATAGACTAAAACCCTTTCCAGATTGGCTGTGTTGGCACTTGCCCAGGCTATTGTGTGGGGCAGATTGTGACACCAGCCGCTAAGCGCCGCATTCCCAGTCTGCTTACGGTGCAGTCAGCTAGATGAGCGTTTTAAAGACGAGAAGCCATAAGGGCAGCCACCAAAACACACCGCAACTCCGTCTTCACAAGATGGCCTGTGCGGTGCCTCTATAAAAATACTGTGTTTGGCAGTTTGCCACGGGATTCAGGCAAAAGCAACCTCCCCAACAACCACAGGTCATTCTCATTTGAGGTGTGCCGCTTAAACAGCGCAAACATGCCACGGGTCGATGTGATGCAGCTAACGCCCATGTGGGATGCTGGGAATTCAGAGCGTGGCACATGTGGCGTATTTTGCTGTGATTTGACTGACTGGAACAAATCTGACGTATGTGGCATCCTGATTCCATAACCTTCCAGTACAAATCAACAATCTCCTCCCACCAGTAAAGGTATATATATATATATATATATATATATATATATATAAAAATTTACATCATTATACTATAATTATAGATTTTTTGTGTGTATACACACATAAATGGGCTGTAGCAGGAAATAAATGATCCTGTGTAAAATCATTATGTGACCAACAGCACAGACATAAGCCACGAGAACCTCTACTCAGTTATACGTCTTACTCAGTCACATTAAACACACCATTTTTTACATTTATTGGCCTATAGAGAGAAAACTAAAAGAGACATATTGACTTAAAACATTGTTAATAGTCAAAGTGTCATTAAGGGATCCTTCTTTATAACTCAAACAGCAGGGCATCCAAAAATGATCTGGAATGATGCACTGTGCTTTGTGGCCACAGCAGTGATTTTCTGCATACAAATCCACAACGAAGGACACACCGCAAAGGATAAGAGAGCGAGGGAGGGTGTGAGAGGGTGTAAAGAGGGGGAAAAAAACTTCAGAAAGTTGGGCCATTCATGTGAACGGAGTTCAGAGAATTTGCAGGCAGAGTGAAAAAGATATTTTATGCAGGCACATAGCTGTATTCAGTGGGGGTAGGCCGAAACGGCTACATGGAGACTACAAAGCGTGGCTCCCATGGCTCATGAATAAGTCGAGGAAATGATCAGAAAAAAGGAGGAAAAAATTGAGAGATGTTTAGACAGATGGGCACTTAAAGCAACTAGGAAGCGGCAAAAAAAAAACCTCTAATGCAACTTCAAATTCACCTAATAATTGATCTTTATTCTCTCTTTCTATCCACCAAGAAAGGTTAGATCAAATCTGATGTGTTATGAGAGCCTGTCAAAGAAACATCAAAGGACGTAGCTGCTTGGAGCCCCCCAGATTAAATTAAATTGCTATCAAGAGAATCGGTTAAAGAGAGAAAGAGAGGGAGTCATGGAATCAAATAAAGCACTTTCAAAAAAGACTGGGGCACAAAAAGAAAATAAATAGCAGGGGGAATTTTAGCCTCTTTTGGACACTTTTGGTAGATATTTGAGTGAAACAAGTTCCGCAATATTTTTAGAAATATGATTTGATGGAATTCTGGCAAACATTTTTTCCTCTAGGCCTTTAATGTAATATCAAATGTTGCCTTAGCGGGGACAAGATGATATTATGAATTTAGAGATCATGATTTATTAATGCCAAGTTCTGTATCAAATGTCTGAAGTGCATGAGTAATTATTTGCAAAAAAAAAAATAGGATATTAAATAGTAAGATTAAATCCAATAAGTGATTTCATTTGCCTTTACTAAGCATCTCATACAGCGGCCTATTTTTAAACATAGTGGTAAAAAAAAAAAAAAATTCAGATCAAAGCTGAGAAGAAGCCGCTACTGTCTTTAGACTGAGGAGTATGGCACTGGCTGCTCTACCAAACCTCATTCATCACATTCACTGTATCACGGTTTCTCTGTAGTGATCATAATCCATTTCCACAGCTAGCGTCCCCTACGGCCAGGCTTCTCTCCACAGGACCAACAAACAGAGGTTAGGGGAAGCCAACCTTCTGCTTAACTGTTTTTCACACTATAAACCAATGCTTTGGTTCACACCCTCGCCCCGTGCCAGTCATATGCTAACATGTGAGACAGAAAAAGCATTGACAGAATAAAAATCCACCCAATATCTATAAAATGAATTGGATTTAGGTGGAGAATTTACCAGTGTTTGAGGTATTAACCCCTTTGGAATCCATCCATGGGCCCCTTCGCAGTCCTTGTAACCCCCAGTTGTTCTGCTTGGCTAGTCGAGGGCGAAGAAACACAGCTCCTGAGAAAATGAATCAGTTGCGAATCAAATTAGTAAGATCTTGTGTTCCTCACCGCAGAGAAATGAAAACTAAATTTAATAGATGGACCTCAACTTCTAATCCAATTAGTCAGCAGATCAGCACCCCACTACAACTGAATCTCCTCTTCCAAAGGAAGCATCACCTAAAATAACCTGAATAAAGATGACTGAAATTCTTGTTACTAAACCAGCAGTCATTGTTATTCTTTATTACAATAATAAAGTACCTCTATTGTATAGAGTGGGTGTAATTTCGCTATGATTGATTTTAAGGTGGTGATGATTATGAATGTGGTCACGTCGTATTTAGAGCGCTAGTCATGTTTAGTCCCTTCAATACCTATTCTACTGTATATCTATAATAATCAGGTGTGCATTTGCTTAATTAAAATGAGAGAAATACAAAAGAATCTCTGCATGAAAAGTTGCAGGGCGAGAAGAAAAGCTCAGTAGAGAGATCACCTAAAGCAATATGTAATTTTCTCGAAACTGTTGTGTTCATGTGACACCCAAATGCCATTTTTCATTTACTGTATAGAATTATCTGTAGCTGTGAGGTGCAGCTTGAAATCACAGCACCACACAAAGAGCTGCACTGCAAGGTAAACATGCCCACGTTTGACCTTTAGGGGGGAGTGTGATTGTGCCAACGTCGCCATTAACGTAAACACCTGTGTTACAGGCAGGGGTTGGCAGCACCGGCTCTATGGACCAACATTGATTTCCACTTAAGCTCAATACAGCTACTGTGCACCTCTGCCTCAGTACTGACAATATTTATCCAGGGGCCAATAGGGGACATCCCATTGTGGTGCAGGCAGAAGGACAAAGGCAGCCACAATGGCTAAGAATTATTCCACCTGTTGACACCAAGCTTCTTCCCCAGCTTATTCATCCAAGCTCCTCAGGGGAGCTCTGTCTGGCTCCTCTTTGTCCATCCTCAGTCTACCCATCTTTTTTTTCTTGATCTGACTTCTCAAGCACTTCTGCTTGACAGAGAAATACTTTTTATTGTCATGTTGTATTCATTATAGCGGTTACCGAATGGACAAACAAACAGCTAGGACGAATGTATATGATCACAGACTGATTCATTGGTTGGATTTGAACTAGATTAAAATACTCAATATAAGATGATGACAGTCAAATTTACCTAGTAGGCATGACAAAACAGAATTAAAAATCTGATAAAATAATTTCATTATATAAAAATATTTGATGTATTTTTTTAATACATTTTCAATTTTATAAAAAAAAATTAAACTGTATTTTTTTTTTATAATAAGGGTTATGGTTACATTTATAATATCACTAACACTATCATTCAAAAGCTTGGGGTCAGTGCGATATAAGAAATTAGCCTACTACTTTTATTCAGCAAGGACGCATTAAATTGATTGAAAAGTAAAGACATTTATTGTTGTTTATTGTAGTAAACAAAAAATGTATGTTTCCACAAAGATATTAGGCGGCACAAGACTTTTCAACATTGATAATGATAAGAAATGTTTCTTGAACACCAAATCAATGTATTAGAATGACTTCTGAAGGATCATGTGACATTTAAGACTGGAGTAATGATTGCTAAAAATTCAACTTTATCAACACAACAATAAATTACATTTTAAAATATATTAAAATAAAATTAAAATTTCACAATATTACATTTTTCAATATTACATTTTTTTAATTTCTGATCAAATAAAAGCAGCCTTGGTAAACATAAGAGATTTAAAAAATAAATAAATAAATAAATAAATAAATAAACATTTTAAACAAAGTTACTGACCCCAAGCTTTTAAACAATACTGTGTAACAGCTTGAAATTCAAGACATTATAAATTCAAGTTCAACTTTCTTCAACTTCAAGACATTATGAATTCTACTGTGTTAGTACAAGTATCTAGCCCAGTATCTGTGACCAGCAGCACTTTCTGCATAGTGATGGACGAATCCAGGACCTAGTGGAGACCAGAATCTCTCCAGGTGGGAAAGGGTAACCTGGTGACCTTTGTAAAGGAATTTCTCGAGCAAAGGTCAAGCGGCAGGAGCGAAGTAGCATGACATGTGTCTGGGCTTCACACTACAGATTAATGCATGCCTCCTCTGTCCCAAAATGAATTTACCAGCCCAGAAACCACAGCCATACCACAGGAGGGCACTCTGAAATGTAATCAATAGCAAAACAAAGATGCCAAAATTGGAGATATTTGCAGCGAGAATCCTCCCTATTTTTCCACTCATCCTGAATCCTAAATAAGTAGATTCACAGCCATGATGACTGCTGAGACATTGAGGGTGGGATCTGGGTCTGGCCAATGGAAACCCATCTCGATCACAACCCTAGCCAATAAAAATGGGCACCACAATGGAGAGGCAAACTAAGCCTAAAATCTCAAATCACCATGCAGTGCTGATCAATTCAGTCAGTCAAAGAAAGAGGGTTGAATTTAACTCTTTCCCCACCAGGTTTTTTTTAATTTTTTTTTTTAAAGTTGCCAGCCACTGCCAGCATTTTTGATCATTTTCATAAAACTATCATGGCTCCCAGGATATTTGGTTGTATGAATATCTGAACATGCAATACGTCAAAAAAAAAAAAAAAAAAAAGAAAGAAAAGAAAAAAAAAACATCTGCTTTTAAACAAACAAAAAAAATTTTTTGTTCTAGCTTCATGCATTGGAATATGGGTAAGTTTCAATGTATAACCGTGAACAGAAAGTGGATTTCACTTAATGTAGTCACTGGACTTAAGCAAGGTCTTCATTTGACTATCTACTCATGAATGAAACAACCAAACATGGAGTCCAAAATCAATTCTTCACTTGTAATGTTGTCATGTTGACACGAATCGATGGGAATATGTGACAAATACAATATATGCAGAACAAATGATTTGTAAGGATGTCAGATCTATTAAGATGTTGATGTCTATATTTTTACATATTTTCTTATATTGGTGCTTTTTCTCCATGCTGCAAGATGTGGCTGATTGCTCTGCTAAACCAATAACAGTCATGTATACAATGGCATCTGTGAGCTGTTATGATATAGCCACTCACAGACCTCCTGGTAGGCACTTCAAAGATGTGCCACTTAAATCTATTAACATGCAGAAACAAAATCAGACATCACAAAGAACGCCCCACCACCCGCCCTAACAAACACACGCCCAAACACACGGTACATTCCATACCACCTCCTGCACAACCGCATCCGAGCTGCACATCAAAGAAAACATCCGTTCTAAAAAACCTACAAGAACAGAGATTGAATAAAATAGCGCCACTCATAGTGTGTGTGCTACCCTTTGTCATGGACATAAACCAGTCTTAAATCATCTTCTGTCCCTCAGCTCTCCTGAACATTATTATAAATGTCAGACATCGGGAAGAAGAAAAACACTGATCATCTGAGAGATTAACGTCACAATTACATGTGGAATTTCATCATGATTAAGGCAGCAAACCGTTTAGGCCATGTTATGCCTGATCCACTTGGTGAAAGAGACAGAATCAGAGGAAGATAAAGAGGGATGGAGATGAGAAGAATAGAAAATATTATTGTAATCAAGGTGTAGGGATGGGAATTGTAATTCCTCTTAACAATTTCAGTTCCTCAAGGTGCCCATTACTGGGGCCCTTTGATATCCAATTTATTCCTAAATTCTGTGTTTTATGTTTAATTTCTGTTCTAATTGTTTAATTAAATTGTAATAATCCAAAAGGATGTCTAATCAATTGAATTCATAAACCTTTAATTTAATAATTTGTTACAAATTAAACATTTGTTTTTTGAAATTTTGATTTGCCTGGTTTGATTTTTTCTCCATATTCTGTGTTTTATGATTTAATACAAATATATTATCAAAAATGGCAGATGATGAAAACACCATGACAGTCACTTGCTTAAGTGTAGTAGACAAAACTGCACCACTCATTCACACAGAGAGATACAGAGCATGCAGACTTTAAATTTAAATAGTCTTTTAAAGGTTTACTATCTACAGACACTGACCATATTTGATTAAGTGTACAGCACTACTTTTGATTCATTTATCTGATTTTTGAGACATTCAGCATTGTACAGTAAATTCCATTTTTTTGACTAGATTCTCTGATAATGTCTCGTGTGTTAAATGTTTCTGAATCCCTTAAAATTACCAGTTCAAAAGAGTCATTCATTCAGGAATTGAAATACACTGATGTGCTGCATGTTTATGGGCTCCTAAAAAGAACCAGTTTGTAAGAGTAATTTGTTCGGGACTCAGACTGCACCGATCTCGGGAGAATGCATATGCGAGAACCTTTAACAGAACTGAACATCATTTGATTCCAGTATTTTTCTTGGTTCTAAAGCCTATCATGGTACTTTCTAATCAAGAAGCTGAAGTCAAGTAAAAAGAAATATTTGCCAGGACAGATAAAGGGTATTCCAAATAAAGAAAAAAAAAAAAAAAAAAAAGAGCTAAAGGACAGCACACTGCCTCAAGCCTCTCAAACTATATTTAATGATAGACAAACAATGTTTCAATCATGTCGGTCTTTGTTGGGTAGTAGAGAATAGGGGCAACAGGGGCAACAGGGGCAGAGAACAGGGGCATCAGACAACGGAAGGCGGCGTGGAATGAATATTATCAGTGGGTTGAAGCAGCTGCCGAATAACCTGCAACTATAGAATACAGATAACAATAATACTGATGCGCATGAGCGTTTAAAGGCATTGTTGGGAAAACCCATGAACACAGGTTTAACAATGCACACTCATTCAGAGACTTATCCAATAATTAAAATAGCAGTGGCTGGATCCACAATGCCAAACAGTCATCTTTATCAGCAAAAGAGAGGAACATCTATAATTTGTTTCCAGTGAGAAAAACATGCACAGTTCAATACGTCATGCATAATGTCTGTGCTAGCATCGGTATCAGGCTCTACGTGAAGGGCCAAATGACAGCTAACACTTCCCTAAACGTAACATTACAAGCTGCCTCTTCAATTTGATGCTACCTGCACACAAACACAGAGGGTGACTGGACAAAAAAAAAAAAAAGAAGTGAGGAAAAAAAAGGAGAGAAGGTACATGTCCCATCATCTATTTTTATGCTTCTTTTAATTTACATTTCCCTGCCCAGCTGATAAAACCGGACAGGGAACACAAGGACGCTGACACTGTGATATCTGGCGGGCGGCAGAGGTCAGCTTTTAACCTGTCAAAAGCGCAGTACTTATTAGAATAAATCTCCAGACTCACCAAAGGGCAGCACTGGCCCCTGGTTCTGGCTGACCCAAGGTGGGTTGGAGAGGGGCAGAGGGCCTGTGCTCTGATGTGCAGGTATGAACAGAGTGTCCATAATGAAAAGCCTGTTCAATGAGATGAGGGGGGAGAGAAGGGAGGGAGCTGAAAAGGTGTAAGAGTTGAGGGACAGCACAAACATGAAGCCAATGTAACAGGGATTATCACCACTCGTGGACAACCATTTCTGGTTTTTTTTAAACTTTAAATTCAGACATACTCAAGATAGTATGTGAAACTCAAAAACAAACCCTCAGAGAAATATGACAGCTCAGGAATATTATATTATAAATATTATTGTAAAGATGTAAAATAACTAAATAAAAAAATGATATACATATTTTAAAACTGCAAAAATTCTATATAAATACTACATAAAATACTATATTTTAAGGCAAATGTGTGAGACAGGATAAAATTGACATTGACCCATTGAGGTCAGGGCAGCATTTTCAGTCAGGGAAGTACGTCAGAGAAAAACAAATGTGCCTAATCCCTATAAAAATGTAAAAACAATGTACTGATAGGGTCATCTGGATATTGGAAAATATCATTAACACTCGACAAATATCATGAACACTCATCCAGAAGTTAGGTTCCAACTGTTTCAGGATTTGGCTTTAATTAGAGCTACTGTATATAAAATATCAAGGAATGTATACATATTTATATTCTAAAACACACACACACACACAAGAAAAACTTGGGAACATTTATATTGTACATTCCAAACAACATCTAATTTTTACAAAAAGTGTGAAAAGTGTGTTTTATTTTTCACAAAAACTGTTTTAAAACATATAAAATGCTATGAGCCATTCCAAAATATTATTCCAAAAGTATTTAAAATGTCATTCCACCAACATCATTGCCACATAATGAGATGTGATTAAAAAAAAAAAAAAAAAGACCTCCAGTGGGGATTATTATTCTCCAATGCATACAGTATGTCCACTCTTGGACACTGTTAATGACTATATCAAGTTTATTCTCTGAAAGCAAACATTAAGCAAACATTAAGTTATTTAAGTGAGAAACACACATCCAAAGTAAAAGGCAGAGAGTGGGGTGGACAACACTATCAAATGTAGATCATTCCACTAAAAAGACTGACGACCTCTGACCCCACCAAAGAGGATGAAAGCAAGAGAACGGCATAAACGAAAGAGTGGAAAATCAGCCAGCCTGCAAAGACAAACACCACACAGGAAGAGCTGGAGGCAATCGTTCGGCACTGAATCAACACGGTGTTAGTGCCCCCGCGAGAGTAACCCTGTCACCATGCCACACCTGAGGAACGCTCTCTGAAGCACCTATATCACAGCCAGAGGGAAATGACGCCTGTGCCAGGCTGCATGTCTGAGCTGACCCTACAACAGATCCAAAGCTTTATTGCGCTGTCTCTTCTCTGGGAGTGGAGGAGAATGAGGTCAGATCCGATGGATTCAAGCATAAATAGGGAAAAGTGGTGGCACACAGGTTGAACAATGCAGCCATCATCAGTCACTCAGGGCCGTTTCCTGCAGGAAGCACACTCACTCTGCTTCCCTACACGCTGCTGCAGCAGTAGGACCTGGTCACCCAGGTGACCCCCAGTGGCCCTTTGCTATGACATCAGAGGCCCCTGATGCTGTGCTGGCAGGCACTGAGAGGAAGCCACAAGAGGTGGCATTTGCCACAGGGCCCTGGAGTGCAGCCCACCCTACTCAACAGGAAGCAGAAGCATATCAAATAGTAACACAGAAACACAGAACTGCAAGAAAAAAAAAACAAGCTCATAAAACTCTAACAAAGCAGAGAATGAGCATCATGCCTCTGGTGCCTTGAGACCTGCATGTTCAGATGCACTGAAGCTGAGAATATTTCCGTTTCATGAGGTTCTATCCACTGATTAGTAGAAAGTCTCCAGCTTCCTGCCTTACTTGACTATGAATGATGAATTAATGAAATTCCTAGATCAGGGGTTTTCAAAACTTTTGATGCCATTAACCACAAATATTATGATCCCCTTTACTAAATATAAAGCAGCTACAGATTTTCATGTACACTACTGTTCAAAGGTTTGGTGTCTTAAATGTTTTTTTGAAAAAAAGTCTCTTATGCTCACCAAGGCTGCATTTATTTCACTAAAAAATACAGTTATACTATGAAATGATACACTATGTAACAGCAATACTATGAAATATTGCTACAATTTAAAACACCTCTTTATATTATAATTTAAAATGTAATTTATTCCTGTGATGGCAAAGCTGAATTATCAGCAGTCTTAATTGTCACATGATCCTTCAGAAAACATTCTAAAATGCAGAATCAGTGCTCAATTATTAGCTTCTTAAATATAAATGTGTGTAAAATGATGTGAAAAATATTTTTTAAGCATAAGGCCACTTGAAGAGAAAGATAAAATACTAGCTATAAACAGAATAAAATAATTATTAACAGATTTCCAAGCAATCTTTAAAAAGCAGAATGAAACAATGTGTCAAATTTAATGTAAACTATAAAAATAGGTGATACATTAACCTATTTTGATATTACTATTATTATTATTATTATTATTATTATTATTATTATTATTTTCTCACGTACTCCCTTTCAGAATCCCAGTTTGAAAACCCCTGCCCTCTGTATTTTCTTCAGCAAGTAGAGGTACTCTCAAAAGATTTACTGAAGGTTACACCCCTTGTGGCCTCCAATTAACTGAACGTGTAATAACAATTTGAAGAGCTGTCACTTTTAGACAATAGTGCAATTACATCAGTGTGAGTTATAGAAAGAGGATGGGAACACTTATAGAAAAGAAGCTGCAGAAAAGACATAAGGGCACTGCTTCCTTCCCCACAACAAGTGAGCCATGAGCTACCAACACTAAGCCTGAGAGCAAAGCACCTGCAAAAAAGCGTACTGTAAGCTGCTTCTGATAGAAATCAGCTACAAAATGACTACTTACAACTGACCAAAAAACGAAAAGCGCATACTTTAACAAATCCATCCCTAGTCAATCAAACACACGTGGCTTCGTCACTGAAGTTGACACTGCTGGAGAAGATCAGAAAAAAAGCCTCTTTGATCTCCTGACCTGTGCTTCCTCTTCAGAGGAACGCAGCATGACCCAAGCTCACCCCTGCTTTGGACAGAGAGAAGATCCCCTGTCTGTAGCTTTCAGGGCTGGTCATCATTAGTTGCTTAGTTAAAGACAGCCCTCAGTGCCTAAGAAAAAAAAAAAAGACTTCAGAACTTTCCGGTTCAGCCCTCTCTTTTCGATTCTGACACATCTATCTTCTCAAGCCCACAGGTTCACAACGGCTAATTCAATTTCACCCTGCTGCCCCAGCCGCCAGGCTGCAGAGACGTGAATCTACAAGATACGGCCTTGCAGCCACTGCTGGAGATTCGGGAGGATTTTGGAAGCCCTCGGGCGGCCTCGAATGTAATAGACACAGTTAACGAGATTGTAGAGGGGGCAGAGGAGGATGAGGCGCAGGTACAGCATGCCATGGGCTTCCTGCCCACCGGTGTGGTGAATGTACGGGCTAGACCACCCACATGGAGAACGAAGACTCTCGCTCGGCAAACTTTTATCAGGAGGAGGCCGAAGTGTGTGCGACTCTCTCAAGGAGATTTGGAAGACTTAGAGGGGAAAGTAGCAGGGGCAACATCTGTGTAGTGCACCATCGGCTTCGGTTCACTTATCGGAGCGCTCGCTCCCCACACCAGATGTGACTCGGAGGTGGGCGTGTGTCGTGTCGTGGCGAACGGCGGCGCAGCAGCGGGCAGCCCCCCTTTTCTCCTCTCAATACCTGACAGCTGCTGACCCAGAGGAGCAGAGGAAGAAGAGAAAATTAAAGTCAGACAGAGAAGAAAAGGAAAGAAATCACACTTTCTAAAATGCATTTCGGTTCCTGGAGGGCCACTGATAAGATGTGTCATTCCTCAGGTCTAAGTGTGGCCGATCGCAGGAACGCAATAAGTTGGTTACCACCATCTCATTTACATCTAGATGTGGAACCTCAAAATGAGGTCATTGTTTCTTATTATAATAAATGCATAAAATTAATAAATAATGAGCACCAATTAGCTGAACTTTTGGCCAGTTCATATTATAGGCTAATATAACATAATATAATATAATATATGATACTTAATATAAAAGTAAAAGGAACAAGTACAAAAACCCAACTATTTTTAGCAAAATTCTCAATTTTTACCCACAAATGCAGAGCCGGCCCCCACTTCAAGCTTTGACGAACAATCACACAATTAGACAAACAATCTGATGTGACGATGAAGAGACAAGATTGGAGGAGAAAAGAGAGAAGAAAGCCTTGCTGTGCTGAAACACACCCCTTCAGATGCTGGTGTATAGACCCTCAGCAGGAAACACTGCTGACTCCTGGAGAGAAGTGTGGGTGAACAATGCCCAGCGCAGAGAGGGAGTGTGTCACTGAAACCACAGGAATCAAAGGGACACTTATAGTTACCCCACGCGTCCACTATCACAAACACTTCCTGCCCTGTTTGCACAAACACGCTGAGAGCTTCCCATGTAAATGTAGCAGTCAATATGAATGTGTGGAGGTGTACAACTCAATCTACATTCAATCTGTACAGGCCTCTGTCTCGATCATTACACACTGAAGGAGACACGAGAGAAAGCAGTGCTCTGGAAGAGGTAAAACAGTCCCAGCGTTTGCCAGCAAATAAGTCATGTATGCACAGCCTCAAGTAGTTATTGCATTAAACAACAATATGATACAAGACACTGACATTTAATAAATTGTATAATTTTAAAGAGAACTAAAATAATTTATACCAACTTTGACTAAAAGTGCTATTTGAGAGTGTCAATTTATAGCTGACAAAAATATAAGCCAACATAATTTTGCTTTTAAATGGTATGGCAAAGTATAACAAAAATGTGAATAAAATAGAATAGATTTACTTTTACTTTAGTTTACTGAATAGACCATTTAAAATAGCTTTGAACTGTTTTTATATAAATGTGTCCAAACAGCCATGATTATTATATTATATTATGTATTATATTTTACATTACATTACATTACAACCATTATTATTGTTATACATTATGGCCCAAGGAAAAAAATGGCTTTGGATATGGCTCATTCAAACTGTCTGTACTGTGTGTTTTATAAAAGTCTCAAAACAACCATGACTAATAATTAATATAATACATTATTATTATTATTATTATTATTATTATTATTATTATGCCAATGTGAAAAAAATTGCCCTGAAAATAGCTCATTAAATCAGAATTTAGAGTCCCTATGTGTTTTATAAATATGTCAAAACAGCCATGAAGGGAACATTAGATGACAGACAGCCAGACAGATAAATCAAATCCACATGCAACTGGAAAGTACAGTAGCTGAGTAAGTACTGTGAATGCACAACGCCTGCAAGTATAAAATGTAGCCAAATGATGCACGTCACACATAGATTCTACTGGGAAAGGGGCGCTGTCGTCCACTTAGAATAAATATTTAAAGCCAAAGCCAGGCCCAATCTAAGCTGAGCATTGGGGTAACAAGATTAAACTAACAAAAGTCAAGATCAAATGTCCCCCAAGCTGTCAAACCCTTCTACAATCTCATCGATGGCCAGGTAGAATCACCCACCAACAAAAAGAAATAGATTCTGGATCGGAAATACAGGCATATGTCAGATATCTAATTGGGTAACACATGCTACAAGTATTACACTTACATCAGTTCTAACTACTGCCAATACTTTCACAACTCTGTGGTGCTGGTGACAGCCATGGTGTTCGCTAAATTATATCTACTAAAGCCAACTTCACCACATCGAGCTAACAAAACCACACAAGTCCTTGATACCTGCAGCCGCAAGCCAAAAGGTAACACAGCGAGTTACAGCTGACACGCATGGACAGTTTTTAGAGATACTGCCGTGCTGTAAATGATCTAGAGAGCCTTCCATCTACTGTGTGTGAAGCTAAACACTGTTCTGAAGTCAGCTGAGAGACAAACATCATGAAAGCAGATAGGTTTGAGCCTCCAGCTCTGTCCTTACCTCCTTCTGTGAGCAGACGCCTGATGAAAGTCTCTGGCGACTTCACTCAAGCAATTGATCACATCAACAGACCTCACATCAAATGAGGTATGAAGTTAGCCTAATGCTCACCCTGAACTAGATACTCGGTCATTACAAAGCGAAGAAGGGACCACCCTGTAGAAAAAAAAAAAAGAAATATGAAAAAGAGGTCAGGTACATGGTGGGTACAACCTATACAAAATGCTCACATAGAATGTGTCACCAATGGTGCAAAAAATTGAGTTTTACTGCTTCAAATACTACAATGATGATGGCAGTTTGAATGAATCTGTGTCATTAACACAATTCTGTTCAAAAGATTGCTATGAAGTCTACTGCTTTGTGCCTACTGCTCAAACTGATTTACTATTGACAAAAAAACCTTTTTAACCTTCCACTGGGCAATTACAAGGTATTCTGTCTGTCACATGATGCAATCAGCACAGTGAGGTTAAACTTTTGCTTGTCTTTGATGTGAAAGAACACTAAGGAGCTAACGGATTGACCAAAACAGTGGGACTTTCTCAGAGACTAAAAACTAAAATCATTGAATTAATAAACATATCTATATTTATTTTTTATATTGTTAAAAAAATAAAATTCGATATAAAATTATAAAATCTATTTAATATATCTATGAAAAAAAAGGCATCAAGTACATGCATAGACAGTTCTTTGTTGTGCTGAAAGATTATGACTTGCTTGTTCTTCTCATCTCTCATATGTTAAGATGCTTTTGTTAGTGTAGCCTTTCCACAGACTGTCAGAGGCACCCTGCCAATACTCTAATATAGCATGTAAAAAAGCCATAAAAGGCAGATCAAACCTGTCTAGAACTAGCTGGACTCTTGCCAAAATGTCTACACGCCCCAAACAAAAATAATGCTTTGCAAGCAACAAATGACATTTTGTATGAAAACCACATACATGAAAGCCCCCCTTAACTTCAAAAGGTCCAGTACCAAAACACACAAAACATGTAAAAGGGCTATTTAAAGGTGCCATAGAATGCATTGATACAATATTTTAAATTGTTCTTTGATATCTACATACAAGGTATGTGGCTTAGGTAAGGGCAAAAATTCTCCAGAAACGGTTTTACATGTGCATTTACAACTCTAGGATTTCCCCCTAGAATGAAATGGTCTGTTATTGGCTTATTTGGAAGGGTCATGAATAATAATATTCAGCTCTGCTCTGATTGGCTGTTTCACAGTGCGACTCTGCTCTGATTGGCTGTTGCACAGTGCAGCTCACTTCAGTAGCTCACAGCAGGAAGGAAAAACAGGGAGGAAAATATATATTTCAATACTTTCTCTCGCAGTTATTACGCCATCATCCTCAGTCATCTCTCCTTACTCTGTTTATGTGGTAAGTGAAATCTTATGTACTGTAATGTAACAGGCTACCGCTAGCAGCTAACCATGTCTCTTTAGTGGTTCGCGTTATTTTATTTGAACGCGTTATTTGTTTTCCGTGCCTTTCTGAATGCAGACACCAACCCATCTCTGCACTTCACATCCCCTGCACAGCCTGGAACATAACATTTATTTCCATGATCTGCCATTTTCGCTGTTGTCCTCGCTTGTTTCTTCACAATACCTGCAGAACTTCTGATGGTTCGACTGGGGGCTGGTCTAGAACATGGGCGGGTCTATGCAAATGTTGGGGGCGTAACTATTAGTGATCCCGACTGTTACATCACAGTCGGTGTTGTGTTCTGATTCGTCTATTTTTCAGTGGTCTTTTTTATTCACGAGATTTACATAATAAGGAGGAAACAATGGTGTTTGAGGCTCACGGTGTTTGAGGCTCAATGTCATTTCCATGTACAGAACTCTTATTATTCAACTATGCCAAGGTACAGTTTTCCATTCTATGGCACCTTTAAATCTAATAAAAAAATGGTCTCACATAGGAAAACAAATCCTTCACTGAGAAAACCATTATAGGGCTGTATTTTTCTCTAAAATCTGTCCAAAGATCATTCCTTTCTTCAAAACACCCAACCAAAACAGAAATTTATAAAGTAATAATTTCAAAATGACCTCTGTCAAAGTTCAAAGGTCTCCATCTGTGTGTGAATTACAGTGACACATAAGAGTGATGACCCTAGAACGGCTTCCCTGTGACTACCTGCTGCTCGAAAAACACTGGCCAGACATTAAACCCGAGCGTACTGAAAAGATCAAATGGGGCCAGCAAATACTACTGATCTCAGATAAAATGGAAGGCTGGGAGGAGGAGCTCTTCCTTGAGGACATTACAGACCAGATGCCGCCATCAGAGGCATCGAAGAAAAGAAATATGAGTCAGGCCACTAGGAGTAGAGAGAAAGGGCAAAAATGTTGATTTTAATGAAATACGGTGAAGTACATTACACTGTTACTCTGACGGCTGATGATAATATTTCATATTTAAAATTTAAACAGACCATGTCCTGCTCTCATGAGAAAACCAGGCCCATTTACTGACTATTATGGATCTGTTCAAGTAACAGCTCCACTTTCACTCACAGGAGATAATGTAAATTCTTTAAAAATATAGTTCAGCAAAAAAAATAAATAAAAATAATAAAATTCCGTCATCATTCACTCATGACTTTAGTTCTTCTGTAGAACAAAGAAAGGGTGAGTAAATAACAGAATTTTCATTTTTGGGTGAACTACCCCTTTAAGCTACACTCCTATATTCACTCATTGTAAATTACTGATACAAATGTGCACTCACTGTGGCATCAGGACACACTCACATTACCTCTGTTTATATTTCACTCCACTATAGCACACACACAAACACACACACAGCAGCTGATCATCTGTGGTAAAGAGCTGACGCGGGCGTGAAATGTCCAGAATAGATCCTTCCTCCTTTCATTCATCCATTACCACACGGACGAGAGCAGAAGGACAAAGAGGTATGGAGGAAGATGAGGAGCTCATTCAGATGTATAACATAAGAGCGCAGAATGAGGCAGAACGGCCACAGGGGCTGCTGTTGGAACATGAAATGGTCTTAACTGTAGAGATAATATTAACTGTAGATTAGAAATATATAGCATTACAAAGTAAGACTGCATTGGTTACATAAAGCTTTTAAACTCAGAAGCTTACAAAAAACAAAAAGACTAAGCATTACGACTATTTTTGCCAAATTGTGTAATTGAAAATTTTGAGAAAACACTCAAAGTTTTATGTCCAGTTAAGTCTCCTGATATCAAGAAAGCTCAGTGTCATTAAGAAGCTTTTCTGACCCGATTATGTAAATGCATTGGCTACATTTACAATTAAACACGACACACACTTGCAGCAAGATGCACAGATATTAAAGACTTGATTCTATCCATCGGTTATCAATTAGGAGGAGGCAGATCTGAATGTGATTTTGTGGTGAATTATAAGAAAGGGACAATGATTAAGTGGACTAAATTATTGGAGAATTTCAGTACATATCACCAGAGAGAAGTCCTTGTCGTTTAGCTGGAAGGTAAAGTAAGAAAAATTGTGAAAATTTCGGTAACACACTTTCTATGAAGCCCATATTTATAATACATTTTAAGGGTATTCTTAAGGCGTTATAATGAATGTATAATGCATTATATATATATATATAAAAAAAACTTATAATATGTTATATCATCTCATAAATATTCATAACAGTTTTAATGTAATATAATATTTACTTATTTGTGGTTATAGCTTTTAAAAGTATGATGATTTATAACACGGAGTGAACACGTTGCATCCACTAAAGTTACAATGGATTATATTTCTCATAGTTATAATGTATTATAAGTCTCATATCTTGCCATCTTTCTTATGCTACTTTACTTAAAGCACACAAAGACCACTTATAAGTAGTAATAATAATAATATATTTTTTTTCTCAAACAGCCATAAGATCAGATATCAGATCAGATGAATGTGTAATATGACACATTTGCTTTGAACTATTTTTATTGTAATAACAGTTTGATTATTTTGATGGTACCCTTTTGACAGCTGTTGATATGTAATTCTGCAAGTTCATGTCAACTAGCAGTCATTGGAGTATTAGTATAGTATGTCTGCTGAATACATGCTAACACTTTATTTTGATGGTTCCCCAACAGACAAACTGACTATAAGTAACTTTGTAAGTATGTCAACATTCTACCTACCCTAACCTTAACCTAAGCCTACTAATGAGAATTAGTTGACATGTAGTTGCAAAGTTGCTTATAGTCAATAGACTAAGGGGATTTTTTTTTTTTCCCCAGTTGAAAGTATTAACTAGCTCACATCAAAATTAACATTAGCCTCACAGGGAACACTCAAATAACACTCAACACCTAACCACTCACAAGATGTAGTAAGATACTGTGCAGATCTTAAATAAACAATGTCAAGATATGATACAGTCCATTATAAATCTAAAATTAGATTTAATATGGTGTTTATTGTGTGTTATAAATAATCATAATCTTAAAAGTTATAACCACAAATGCGTAAGTATTATAATGTATTATAATTGTTGTTATGATTATTTATAAGATGATATAACATATTATAAGGTTTTTATAATGCATTATGCATTCATTATAATGCCTTAAGAATACCCTTATAATGTATTATAAATATGGGCTTCATAGAAAGTGTTACCAAAATTTCAACACATGCACACATGAATCACAATAAGACCAATAAAATGGATTTAGAATTTCCAGTGGAATTTCATTTGGAATTTCCATTTCAAGCCAACTTTATAATTCTGACCAACAACCGATAAATTGCAGATTCTATAGACCTTGTGTGTCAGAGAAACAAGTGTGCAGCCATCTTAAGAATTTTATCTTTGAACTTCCGTTTTTGCAGCAGTTCAACAGCATCACTGTTGAAGAGTAATTAGCTGGTGAAGTGGATTTACTTATTGTAGAGTTAAGCAAAGTTATCATGCATTGTAATGTTCAAAGCAGATGTCATAAACGTCACATGTGCTTCAATCAAATTTAAGAAAAAAAAAAATTGTATTTAATTTAATTGTATTAATGCAAGTCTTTGGGCTTTATATAAAGCAATGTTTACCAAATCATTCTCCAAAAAAGCAATTAACACAGACAACAACTTCATCAAGCATGAATTCCTAATTTAGAAGCCGGTTACCAGCGTTGTGTTCCTGTGTAAATCTCAGAGCTGGAGGAGACACCTGGCTCAATGCTTTCCTCTCCCCCTGACACTGCAGCTATCTCACTGTAAGCATCATTAATGCAAGCCTGCGTCCCACCTGCTGGAGGTGTGAGATTGACCTCTCCCCTTGGCCGGCAGTACTGCTGACACAGACACCTGCCATGGCGCCCTGCCCCACACTGCAGTTCCCTGTGCTGGGCCGAACTTACTCCAACCTGCCCTAGCCGGCCCGAAGTCAGATCCCACAGTACTTCATTATCTTAGCAGTTAAAGGACAACGTCTCCGCTCATCTGCTCTGTTTACTGAATGCCGTTAGAGAGAAATGAGTCATTCCAGATGACTTGAAATAGAACCCAATGATTATGGTTGAACGCTGAATGCAACCAGTACATTATTTAAAAGCATGAGAGAGAAATGTGCCACAACATAATAATAATAATAATAATAATAATAATAATAATAATAATACTTGAAATGAGTGGATAGAGAAAATGTCACCATTATCACATAGCTGTGAGTGCAACTGATAGCAATTGACAAGAATGATAAAAGCGCTTGTGAAAACCCTATAATTTGGCCAAGACGTGGATTCTTTTCTATGTAGCTTTTTACTCTATGAACTTTCATATCCTGCTAAGTGGTTTTATATTCTCCTGTTTTCTTGCTTTTCAAAAACCCAACAGTAAGAGAGATCATTTTCATTCAGGCTAATGAATGCAAGTAATTTCAATTTGTTGTTAATCGGCTAAATCACATTCAATTTGTTAGTTAGAACCTGTTCCAGCCATTTCGTTCTAATTTCCACCAGCCCTTCACACCAGGAATTTGGACCACAAACCGACAGTGATATAATTGTTTTATGCCAAGGACACTGAGCATCCGAGACTCCATATATGTTGCCAGGTATCTCATCTTTGACTTGAATCTATCAGTACTAAAAATTCCTCCGCAGCTCATTTTCTTTCAGGTATGCTTCATCTTTATTTTAACGTGACACAAAAATATAATTTGATTAGAGCTGATTTCAATCATAACACCATATGTTTAGAGGCCTCACCATGTCTGAATGTCATTGCATGCCTTGTTTAAACCAGAACTATGTTTACTTACTTCAGCAGTCAAATCTCAGGCTTATCTTGGTTTAGAAAATCCCTGGAGAGTTTTTCTTTTTTACACACCTCACCCAAGTTTGTTTTCAAATAATTATGAGCGTTATATGTTAAAATACTACAAGGTCTCCGTGAATTCAAAATGACCAGCTTAGCCACATTATCTCTGGGAATCAGCAACAACCTTTCAGACTAACCGATTTACAACCAGGCCTACTACTGTACAAGTAAACAAACAATCTACAACTATACCATATGATTAAGGCAGGAAAAGGAAAATAGACAAAGAAAATTCACATTAAATTACAGCTCACTTCAAAAAAAAAAAAAAAAAAGTGTCAAGTGTCAACTGTCATAGCTGTTTCTTGGCTATAAAACTGCAAATACACACTACAAATTTCCCAAAACATAATGGTTATCTACCTTTAAAAAAAAAAATAAAAAAAAATAAAAAATCCTATTGAAACAGGAAGTTGGGGCATGACATGTCACTGGACTTTTTTAGCCAAATTTGCTGGATTTTCCCATATTCAAGTTTAGAAGTACATAGTACTTTAGAAGAATCTCTCAAAAACACAGAAGCATCAACATTTTTTCTGTACTGTATAATATAGAATGCACTGCCTCTCTCTCATTGCAAGACAAAACCAAATCTTGTCCTACTAAATGTCTGCCAAGCACATGGCAGGAATGTCTGTGTTTCTTTTAAGAAAATGGCCATGAGCACAACCATTACAGTCAGAATTGTGCTCCTGGCAGCAAGGGTCAGATTAAACAGCTAAAAAACAAGTTTCACTTTTGATCTGCAAAGACTGGCCTCACCCCTAAGAAGGAATTGTTGTCTCTCATCTGTCCATCAAATATACATCCCTTTGAGACTCACCCAAGTGTAAAGGCAACACTGTAATCACGCCATACTGCAAAAATCCATACTCGCTTGATATTTTAGTCATTAGTTGGTGTATACATCCATTGCACCCAAAGAAAATGCCCTTGAGAACAATAGATCTGGGCTCCACATTACTTTTAAAGACATAAAAAAGCACATAATTTCCTGTATTTTTCACAAGGCCAGAAAAAGATTGTAGAAAGCAGAACGGCTAACAGTGATGCTCAGAGGCAGGCTGCTGGAGGAAATTATCCCTTTGATTGGGCCTTTGATACAGTATTAAAGAAGCCAGGCTTGGCACACCACAAACCGTAGATCTAGTCTCATTAGCAGTCCATGGACTTGCACCTCACACTTGCTGCCTCTTGTATGCGTCAACAAAGAGGAAGACAGAGGCAAAGGAGTCAAGATAAATAGTCACACAGCAGCACCGGCAATCCAAATGCTAAAGACGCGTTCGTGAGATATAGATGACAGGCTGAAAATGTAAAAGCCAGCTCTACATATGGCATTTGTTAGAAGCTGTTACCAAAGAGAAAGCTCACAGTTACTGTAGAATAAAAATCCTTGTGTAGCATTTTGTGATCATGCAGAATTATCATACGCTGTAAAAATAATAGCATGTGCACAACAGAGTAAAACAAGGCTTATCATTGATAATGAAAAACACCATACAAAGGCACAGTTGGTGACTGTCTTTTTTGGGATTTCAGGAAGTGCATAAATAAGGGGGCTATAAATGAATCAAATCCAAAAGCATCCTTATAACAATGCGTTTATGCTTTCCTTTTTCCCTAAATATGAATTAGCAAGCCATAAAAAGCAAAGAAAAACACCACTGATACACACACTTTCATCTTACACATTAAAGGACACGGGGGCGCAATAAAAACAAGTCTACTTCCTGTTGGGGCACTGAGAAGGTTGTGAGGGTCTCTCCTCACATCTTCAGCCCACGCCTTGTGATGTGTTGGACGTTCCGTGATGTCCGTATGTAAATCATCCCAAAGCATTCTTTTGAATTAGTGTTTTCAGAATATTGGCAGGCTGAGTATACAGACGTTGATCGTTATTTACCTGACATTGTAAACTTTTATCTTATAAACGCACTGTAATTTAAAGTCGCAATAAAACGTACATCCAAGTGAAATTAATTATCAAAGGAGAAGAAAATGTAGAGCGGATGTATGTGTATCAAATGTATGTTGATTGTGGAGGTGTGGGGTTTAAAGGGCCTAAATGATTAGTGAAGTCCGGCATACATCTCCAGAGAGAAGTCCATTTCACTGAAAGACTGAGGATATTTTAATTAAAAATGACAAGGTTAAAAAAAATTAAAAACTAAACATATGTAAGGATGAATAATTTACAAAGATCAAAAACATGCATTCATAAATTAGAATGAATTTTAATTTCATGCAGAGTTTAAAGGGGTCATCGGATGCAAAATTCACTTTTAGATGTTGTTTTAAGTGAAATGTCCCTTGGCACCCTATAATGATAAAAATCCAGTGATTTTTTTTTAAAAATCCTGATTTACTTTCTGAAATCAAGCCGATCTCAGATTCTTGGCTGTGTGACGTAACACGTACCCAGGCCGCTCCCACAATAGTTGATTGACAGTGGTGTTTTAGCACAGACCCGCCCTGAGTGAGCTGTTATCAGTCCGCCATTGTTTCTCCACTGGAGCGGGTGTAGACAAGAATGTCTCCTAAGCGACTGAGGTGCTTTGTTGTTGGATGTAATAATGAACATGGCAATTGTCATTTACTCCCGGCATCTGAGCCGTTGAAGACGCAGAGGATTACCTTTGTTTTTTGAAGGGAATGCGTCCCCGATCTACCTAAATGCGTCTTTAGCCTGATTCGGACGGAAATTGTTTCTCATATGGACGTCTGTAAAAATAAATTTACATATCACCTCAGTGATAAAACTCATGGATTCGGACAGCGATTTATTCACAGTGGAGAAGCGAGTTCTATGATCCTACGAACCGGGGAACACGCTGCTCTCGTGGCCAGTCATATGATTGTCTGCTGTAAATAAAATGAATTTTATTTACAAATTTATTCTTATTATTGTGTAAAATGTATTTAAAATACATATTATGTTAAATGTATTCTTATTATTCCAAGCATATTTTATAATGTATAATCCTTTATTAATTGATTATTTAAATCTCCTGTTTAAAAATAGGAAAATAGACGAGCTATAGTTGTATATAATTATACGCAATATATATCTGTTTATAATACACATTTTAAAATTGTATTGCAAACCTGCTGTTGCTATAATAAAGTCCCATTTCGAATGTTTACGTGCTTTTCTTCTCGTTCTGCTCCCAGTCGCTGTGGTGGAGCAGTTATGAAGTATTATACTTTCCAGCATTTCAAAAATAAAAATGTACGCAAATTACACCGAAGTACAACGTTACCTTACAGTGTTTGGGAGTGCTCAAAAAGGGTTTAAACACTGAATTTTGAATCAATTTCTTCTCGCAAACTCAGAGATGTGGATTCGGATGGCAATTAAATTACCACACGACCTTGGTGTTTGTCAAAAAACAGTAGGTAATTCGGCCAGGGATTTTTACGGGGGTGGTGAGAGAAAAACACTGACATCCTGGATTCGGACGGCATTAAAATCACCAACTACCCCCTGTAAATGGTGAAAATCACTTACGTCCCCCTGAGAAACAATTACCGTCCGAATAGGGCTTATGTTCACACGAATCATTCGTGATCCAGTCTCACCTACAGAAGGAGTGAGAATAAGTTTTTTTTTTTTATGAATCTTTGCAAATTGCCTTTGCTAATAATGTGCTAGTTAGCAAGTTTCGCGATGAATGCGGTTAAAATTTACGTCTCTCAGAGAACTGCTCGTCTCCCCATGGAAGAGAGGGGCGGGGTAAGCAGAGCTCATTAGCATTTAAAGCGACATGCAACGAAACGGCTTGCTGTAAACAGAGCTGTTTTTGACAGGGTAAAAAGGGTGTTGTTTTACACTACCCCTGAGAAATTTTAACCAAAATATGTTATAGACTTTTCATTAAGACACAAAAGAATCATATCAACTTGTGTAAAATGGGCATCCGATGACCCCTTTAAAGGAATTCACCGAAAGATGAAAATTCTGCCATTCTTTACAAAACATCATTAAAACATTTTGTGACTATTTTCTCAAACTCGATGAAAATTCAAAAAATTACAGTTAATGGGTTTTTTAAAGGATCAAAAAGGACCACAATCAAAAGCATCATACAAATATATTCCAAGTTTTCTGAAGACATACAAATCTTGACTGAAAAATAGACTGGAATTTAAGTTGATATCCACAGTAGCTCATGAGAGGTGTGAAGATTCATGAAAAAACATTCTTTTGAGCTGGACATTTTCAGTGAATGACTGCACAAAACTGAATTCGTTCATGAATCAGACTCCAGTTCTACTCTATAACTGAATAACATAAAAGCTTTTATATGACCTCAGAAGACTTAGCACACACGAGTACTATAGACCAGCGGTTCTCAATTCCAGTCCTCACGTACCACCGCTCTGCACATTTTGTGTGTTTCTCTTATCGCTTCAGACGTTTGTTCTATTCGACTGTAAGTGCCCTGCGAAGTGGACATCACAGGATATTCCACCATGATTCCAGTTCGAAGCAAATGTATATGTTCCATTCAAAGGGCATTGAAGTGTGCGAGACTTGAATTTAAATTGTATTTATTTACAGATGTATATTATGTCACACTTCACGCTTCTCTAGTAAGTTTCGTCTGTGTGTGAAGACGCTGCAGGCTGTGGCGCAGCGCAAATACGTGAATTAATGTTCCGAAGTGAAGTAAACTTCAACGTATTTCCCCTGCTCAGGGAATAGGGAGCAATGGACACTGTAGGGATCATTCAATCGGAACACAGTTCATGCACGGAGCTCACTTCTAACGAGCTGATGATCTGAATCAGGTGTTAACAAAGAGAGACATGCAAAATATTCAGAACAGGGGTACGCGAGGACTGGAATTGAGAACCACTGCTATAGACCACTTTTATAATACTTAGTGCATTTGCTTCCTTTTTAAAGCTAAGAAATTGTCAATCAGAATTTCGCCTTTTACAACCCACTGAAAAAAAGTAATTCAGGTTTAGATCAACATGAGGGTGAGTAAATGACAGAATTTTTAGGTAGCTAAACCAATGCAGAACTACTTAAGCTGTATGTGTTGCTTAAACTAAATACTTAGGTCCGGAAGAAGAGAGCCATGCCATTTTTTTGTTAGGTGAAAGGAGGTGCCTCTCCTCTGCTTGGCACTTTCAGAGATGAGAGTAGGAGGAGGACGGTGACTCCCTGCGCGAGCCGCATAAAAGACAGCTTACAACCAAACCGGCCTTTGGAGGAGGCACGGGATGAAAAAGGACTGACCAGGCCGGGGGTGCAGACTCAGAGAAGAAGAGCGAAAGAGCGAGAGAGAAGGGCTCCACTGCATGTAATTAAACATTCTTCGCCGGTTTTAGGCACAAGGACTGAGACAGAGGAGAGACCCCCTCCTTACGTCCCACACATACACACACATACGCTTCTGAACACAAACACACTCCCACAAAACGCACACTACGCCCCAACCAGCCGCCGTCCACCTGACAAGTGACAGCCCAATCTGATTAAATGCCAGAGGAGGAGGAGCCAGCCTGGCCTCCATGACAGGCCAAAAGTGATCACCATGGAGATACATAATTACAGCTGTCAACGCGTCCACAGTCCCGCTGGCATCACCCTGATTGCTCACAGCAATAATGATAGACAAAGCTTTGCATGCTCTCACCAGCCTCAAAACACAATATAAGCATCCAGCTAACATGCAATGCTCACATGAGCGCACAACAGTGGCATTTTAATTAGTTTTTTTTTAACCTACCTACTTTCTCTCTCTTTCCACACCATCTATACCCCCCCTCCTTCACGTGGACAGGCCACAAGCGCAAGTGTTATTACATGAAGCTCCCGCTGTAGCATTAATTGAAGAAAGATATGGTGGGACAGAGGCGGTAGGGGGTAGAGCGCGTCCATTATCACTTGTGCCTTCAACAGGTCTCACGTTTGAAAACTGCAAATTGCAAAAACTTGCAAGGGCAAAATGTTTGACATTACTTGATCTGCAACCATATGGTGAAAACCTCCCTAAGAAGAAGAGAAGAAAATAAATGAATAAATATAGGAGGGGGAGGAAGGGTGGGAGAAGATGAGGGACAAACAAATCCAGTAAATAATTATTTAAATAGTGTAATTAAGGTTTTTTTTTTTTTTTTTTTTTTTTTTCAGAGAGAGGAATGTCAAGTGCTCTCTTCTTTTGGTCTCTCCTTTGTGGATGTCCTTGTCTCCTATGCTATATGTGACAGTGACAATAAACATACTAAAGATGTTAAAACTACCTCCTGCGGGACGCTTAGGGGCGAGACAAGTTCACGCTGGGTGTACACTCTTCTTTTTTTTCTTGCTGAAGGTTGATTTGAGTTTGTTTCTTTAATTAAGTTGGACTCACATACATATTGGGGAATTAGTTCATCCATTTAATTATTTTTCAGTGCAATTAACAAAGCTCTGTCACCTTATGGTTGCTCTCTTTGGAAGTGAATGTGACCTCAGGTGACAGAATGCATCAAGGCGCCTTTGCCTGTGCCCTTTAAAAACACGAACATTTGCAGAAAACAAAAGTGTCACATTTCTTTTGTCTCTACTTTAAAAATTATTGTTCAGTTATATTTAGAACTTAAGTATACTGTAGCTTAACATTTTCTTAAAGATATTAATCCTCTCCTTGATGTCCTTTAAAAATGTTGCATGTTTCAGAGGTCATGAAAACATTGTTTCTTAAAAGATATTTTTCCTGGCAACCCTTTTACATTCTCTGAATCGTCTGCTAAAAAAAAATCATAATAAAGAACAAACAATTTCATAGAGGTCCTTGAGGATGCTGTAAACTGTAAAGGGGGCAGTGTATGGAAAATTTTAGAGAAGGATGTTATTGCAGCTGCTCCCATGCTTGATGCTGAAATGTCTGCTATTAATCACAGATTTACTTACAGCTGCTCAATGGTTTAAAAGACAAGATAAGAAAGAAGCAGGAAGGGACACCAGCCACTTTAGGCCTTGCTATCACAAAACTGGACTTTGTATCATGCTGTTTTGTTTATGAAGAAGGGTCTTTGTATTGTTACATGAAAGGAAAAACAAAATAGTTTTCCTTCCTCTAATATAATTTAGTGGCTATAGTTGAAATACTTACAATCCACAAAACTGTAGATGTCCTAATAGTTCACCCTGATCTCATTAGCATACATAGGTACATAATGTTTACACATACATTTTTGTACTTCTGGATATATGGAGAAACATACAGACATATTGATAACATCTAAAATGGTATTTATGCTTTAGAAAAAAAAAAAAAAAAAAATATATATATATATAAAAATCCTTTATATTCGTTTTTATACCAAAATATATTTGTTCAGTTAAGTTTTTATTATAAATTTTTAAGCCCCTAACTAGCCTACTCTAAACCTAACCGCTTCTCAACAATATAAAAAACATAATGGGCATATAAAATGTACAGTTACAAAAATTTTAGTTACAATACACTATTACAATCACACAAAACAGAATTAAACCATTTTAAAGCAAAACTAGGTGAGTACTGTGAACAATGTGATAGCATTAGATTATTTGTTTAACATTTAATTACTGTCATTATTTAAAGGGACAGTTCACCCAAAAATAAAAATTCTGTCATCATTTACTCACCTTCAAGTTGTTCCAAACCTGTAAGAGCTTCTTTCTTCTGTTGAGAAAATTTGAAAAGTTTGAAATTTTAGTAATCAAACAGTTGATAGTAGCCACTGACTTCCATAATATGGGGGAAAAAAATACAACAGAAGTCAATGGTTTGGTTGTACATCTTTTTACAGAATCTTCTTTTGTGTTCAACAGAAAAAGAAAGAAAAAAAAACAAAAAAAAAACATACATTTGGAACAAGTGGAGGGTGAGTAAATGACAGAATTTTCATTTTAGGGTTAACTATCCCTTCAAAAATTCAGTAAAATCAACCTATTAATTCTATGAATTCAATATTTCATAAACCTAAAATGATTCATCTATATTTGCATGCTTATAAAATTTTAGATGCTATCAATGAACGTTTCGAAACATACAAAAACAAATGTGTACAAATACCTACGATTACTAATGATTGCACATTTCATAGTTCCTCAGGATGGTAAAACAGACCAGTTTAGCATCCTCATTCCTCTCAACAGATAAATTACAACTTATTGTATTAACATCCATCAGACGAGCTCAGGTAGGGCCCTATGAAGTCAAGCACAGGAAATGCACGGATACCAGTCTGTGTGTTTTTCGTGCCGTTGAGGGAGGTGGCAATGCCATTAACTAGCAGGTAGAGCCCTGTGGCCCCTTCAGGCAGAGCTCCTGACAATCAGGGAACAGGGCCGGCACATTTGCAGGGATCCCGAGAGGAAGCAGAAAGCAAAGGAAACATTAACTGTTAAATCAAACACAGGAAGCAGGGTTAACTGCCACTCCTCAGAGCTAAAGCCATTGGCTTGGTCTATTTTTTGCCCAATTATCCTTGGTTAACAGGATTAATTACCACTACCGCTTTTCTTTTCGCTCCTTCTCAGTCAGCGACTAATAAATCCACAACTAGCTCTCACAGACTAGGAAGGCCATCGTAATTAGCATAACAAGTCACAAAATCATTACAGGCCTAAATTGCTTACAGAGACAATCAACACAGGCCTACAGGATGTAGTACGGACGGTTTTTGGGGTGGGGGGCTGTTTAATTGAATAAAAATGTTGTGTGGTGGTCCTAACAGCTAAACCACATGAGGAGGCGGGGCAATGGGACTGATTGACACAGAGACTTCAGTCGTCAGCCACGCCTACTTCAGACATGAGGCTCCATTAGCAGCAGATGGAGAGTGTGTATGAGAAAGAGAGAAAACCGTGTTTGCATGTATGTGTGAGACCATTCGTTCCCCAGCCAAATTATTTGTCATTTTACTCAAATTCAAATGCTAGATTGCAGTTGTCATCTGTTCTCTTTTATTTCCAATGAAGCCTAAAAGTAATTGTGATATGAACAAAAGCTTTCTTAAAAATGAAATATGATATTTGCATAACTATTACAGTTTTTGCGGTACCAGTGATTGGTTCATTCATCCAGGTTATCCAGCTACTTTGTTCACATACGTCATTGCAGGTATAGTATAATATGCATTTGTATTAATAGACTTTCACTACAAACGTGAATTCTACTGACAAAAAGCAGTCCAGTTGACCAGAATTCATAATATTGCTTTGAATTTTAGCTAAAAAGCTCTACCAAATTCATTTCTAAATGCAAATCAATACATCATACTTCTTGGAAACTATAAATCATACCATCTTTCCATCCAGGCCTGCATGCGGTCTTAATATGGGTGACTAGTTTGCAGTTCTGTTGCTACTGAATTCTGTAACTACTTCAAAGCGATCATTGGTCTCTTTGAGGCTTTTTCCATAAGTCTCTTTGTTTTACACAGAGTTTTAGAGATAACCTTTCCTAAGCAGTGCCTGGGTGGTTTGATTCACTTTCACTTAAATCAACAATGCCCACTGGGACTTTCAAACACTTGAGTGTTGGTTTGTAGTCTTTTACGCATCTGTTTTGGGTTTTCTCCATGATTTTGAAATATGAATTTGAAGGACGGTTAAGAAAATGAAGCCTAACATCTCAATTCTCGTTTTATTCCAAAAAATGTGGCTTATTTTTTAATGACACACAGGTAGACACAATCATGTTCCTGTTAGGAGAAGCTGTACAAACCCAACAGCTCGTGCAACACAATAAATAATCTTATGAACAGCATATTTAATTTTTTTTTTTTACAACATTTTCTAACATAATATTATTAAAAGCATGTTTTTGTGTGTTTAAAACTAAAATAAATTACAGAAAACTGCAGAATTAGTGGGCTAATTTAATAAAATGAACAAATTGTTAGTTTGCATTTTTTTGCCTCAAAAAAAAAAGTTTACTTCTTAAAATATCTATAATTAACTAAATATATATAACTTGTGACCTTAAGGGATGAATGCAAAAATTATAAATGGCTGCTTAATTACATTTTTTCCCAGATGATTAATTAAACACTGAAAAATATTCAAGCTAATTTTATTTAAAATCTATTAATTTTTGAAAACTATTGTTGTTTGCCACCAATTTATCTTTATTCCCTTTGACAATACTAATTATTTGTGTTTATTAGGAAAGAGA
This sequence comes from Spinibarbus caldwelli, assembly GCA_039654775.1. Classification (NCBI taxonomy): domain Eukaryota; kingdom Metazoa; phylum Chordata; class Actinopteri; order Cypriniformes; family Cyprinidae; genus Spinibarbus; species Spinibarbus caldwelli. The sequence goes on from CM077232.1 coordinate 14,784,952, forward strand.
ATCAATAGAAAGCAGACAATGTTAGAAGTGGAAGAGGACAATAAATGCCAGAAAATGCTTTTAACTTTTCAGTGTCGGGAGGGTTGCTTCTAATGGCACAGTGAACATAACGTCACATATGTACACCATGGTACATGTTACAGCTGTCTGTTTGACAGCTTCCATCATCTTGTACAGACCAGCCCATGTTTGCCTATTAAACTTTATGGATCTATTAAGAGTCCAAGTAAGCCAGTCAGATGGCCATTAATTTCCCTCATAATATTTTCATAGTATATAAAATATATTGAAACCTCATGAGGCCAAATGAGGTCCAAAATTAAAGTAATCAGCATGTTTGTTTTAACAGCTGCTTAATTGTTTTGCCCAAAAACATGGTCAGGTCAAAGTGTCAAATAATTTTTTTTTTTTATTTTTTTTTTCAATTTTACTGGTAGTCCACTGTATGAAGAATTTTTTGGTATAATATGTCACAGTTTACTTTGCTATCCTCACTTATATAAATGAACTATAGTGTCCTGCACCCACTAGTAAAAAAAAATATCAAAAATTGTATCTGGTGTCTGAATAATTTTTGGTTTAACTGTATATATTTTACTTTATACTCTGTAGTAGTTGAAAAACTCCTTAACTCTTCAAATTCTGGATGTTTTAAGGCTCATATCATGACCATGTTTTCTGAAATAACTACTTGCATCTGTGCTAAAACTCATGATTCTTGCGTAGATACATTCTTGCGAGAAAATAAGCGAGTCTGTTCATAATCGCAGAAAGCCATGTCAGCCTTCTCCACCAGCGTTGGTATTCCTTTGGTGTCAGACTGGCTGGTCTGGGGCCAAGCTGACTCCATGCGGCTTGTGCCAAATCTAACACTATCGAGTCTGGGAGAGGACGCGGCGCAGCCAGCAGCTGCCAACCAGTTTAGCTCTAGCCTCCTCCATTCGCCTGCTTTCACTAACCTGTCCTGACAAGTAACCAGATTAGCGTAGTCTTCCATCAGTGCAGGGGAGCAGAAAGAACAGATGGATCTTCCTGTATCGCTCCCCCCTCGGCTCCAAGCTCACCACCGCAGTGCTTAGCTCGCACAATGGCTGGGGCCCGGCCCCGTCGCAATCGATGTGCTATGAGTTAATTGTTGCTAACAGCTTTGCATAATGCTGTTCGGGGGATACCGATCTCCGTCTTCATATTCCCCTATCCTCTCGTCTTCTCCCCACAAACCGCGAGAGCCTCACAAACCGGGAAAATTGGCAGACGCGTTTAGCCAAACGCCCACTTCTGAGGGAGATCAGAGACCTGGATGATTAGGAAATGCTATGACTGAGTTACAGCCATTTATATATATTGTTTGTGTTTACACAATGCCACAACAATGACACACGTACAGCAAACGAGACACGGTAATGCCAAGGAAATAATTGAATGAATAATGTCAGAGGTGGAAAAAGAGAGCAGAGGAGGAAAAGAGAGCAGACGGAGAAAACAAACTGCAATTTATAACACTTGTCATCTGCCGGGAAAAACTGAGCTTGTCTTTTTACAGTTTCTCTGGTATGTATCACTAAGTTTGCTCAAGTGAGCAGATGGGCGCGCTAATTAGCTCAGTTCATGCCGCAAGTTTGTTTATAAAGAGAGAATGGGAAGCAGACATTTTGACACATTTTATTAACATATCATACCTTAAAGCTCTGCCTCCTGATACCCAGAAGGCTTTTTAGTGTTTTCCATTTATGCATACACACACACATACAGATGGTCCCCATCACCAAACACACACACACAGGCTGAACACAGGTCTAGCAGCTATAACCTTTATGGAAGCTTGAAAATGAAATATATATGTGCACGCTATTTACATTCTTGCATTTAGCCATTTCATCCTAAGCGACTTTGAGTACACTCAAATGTTCCCTGTGCTCTACTAGTGACAGGTGTGACATACGCGTCACCTGACAATCCTTCCTCATTCTTTATGCGCACATGGAAGAGATGATGTCACCGGCAGAGAAGCGGAGAGGGAAGCATGGAGTGTGTCTCTCTGCAAGGCTGGGGGATTCCTGCATGCTGTCATATCTGTGTCACCCAGAATCCCCACTGCGTCTCTCTCGCACACTCTTGCTCTGACCGGCCTGTTCTGACTAAACAGACGACATGTTTAGTACCATCTCACTCCTAGAGGTTTGCACACTAATTACAGTTATAAAAACCCTTGGAACATGCACCGACTACACTGTATTTTCAGATGTGGTGTAATAAAACCAATTAAAATAATGTAGTGCAATTAATTATAAAAAAAAAAAACAAGTGTGTACATAGACCAACAAAGAAAAAAAAAATGGCAAAAATGAATCCTGTGTGAATGACTGGATTGTAAATAAATTGCTACGGACTGTGATGTTCAATGATATGGAAATTAATTAATTTAAAAAAAAAAATTCAAGGCTCTTTGGAATACTTGATTCTGATTGGTCAATCTTGACATTCTGAGGTGTCTTATTCCTGTTATGCCACGGTAATATTGTTGAAGTGTTTGTCTTGTTGCAGAACAATTGTTTTGTACACTGTAATGGATTTAAAATAAACTGATTTTAAAACGCATTGTCAAATAAATTTATGTCCTAATCATTATTTATGTGGTGAAAAGCAACATAATTACTGATATAAATGTACACTATGCCTTAAATGTCCATCTTGTCTGAACTTCGTCTAGGCTAGGAACTGTTTTTCCATGTCGGGGTTTATTCTGCAATAACAATGGGCTGCATCTACATTATCACTTACATATCCATTTTTAAAAGTCACTTTTTGTAAAGTCTATTCAATGATTTACTCGCCTGCCACAATAATGTAATAACTCTGCTATGTTCTCAGCTATTTGATTATAATTTGATTAATTAATTGCATATGTAATTAATTTGATTAAAATGTAATTGATGTAATAGATATTTCTTTATAATTTTGTTCTTTAAAAAGTAACTTTATGTGAATTAATTTTTTGTTAATCATCATTAGCGGGCTTGTTGCCTCTGCTGCAAACTGCTGCAATTGTTAGTCATGTAGATTGTGTTCTCCTTACAGTCATGACACTGTAGTGCTGACCAATCACAGAGTAGCATCATCATAATTGTGCTGAGAGAGGTGAAGTCAGGGTCGTAGGTATATATCAACCAGTTTCATCATCCTCTGTATTGAATTACACCCATGTTTCTTTGTTTAAGGATGAGGAATGACTGAGTTTACTTGAATTGATTACAGGCTACTAAACAGCAGGTGCATTAAAACTATTCAGTTTTTTGTTCTTGTTCTTGATCTTTTATTTCAGAAGAATTCATTGTACTATGAAAACACACTGTAACTTTCTGAACTCAAAAGGTACTCCCCTGTCCAAAAAGACCACTTAAACTAAGCTGACAAAAAATTAGCAATCAGAAATGAGCATCTGCATTTACATGTCAATGATTCTGACAGACTGTTTAGCAACTGGTAGTAAAGTAATTTGGAGGAAGTGGTATAGTAACTTGTAAGCGTTGGTACTTGTTTCACATGTGCATGGTACGTTTACACAGAGGATTTAAAGTAAAAAGACTGTTTAATTAGAGATGACCTTAGGGAAAATTAAATAAAGTGATGAAATAAAAAAAATAAATATTGTATGCCTTGTTCCATTTAAAGCATGATTATTGATTATTTCCTAAAAATCTAAGGGGGAAAAAAATGCTAAATGTGACATGCTACACCTCTGCTAAACAAGATGCGACATGCTACGCCTCTGCCAAACATGATGTAACTACATGTAATGTCAATGTTGCTGAGGAGGAAAGCCAAGGTTTTCCAACAACAGTTAAAATCTGCACTGCCACAAAATGTTAATATTTAAAAATATATAGCTGATATTTTTGTAAAAGTCAAAAATCCAGGTTATTTATCCTAATACATTCTAAATGTCTGTTTTAGTGGGAAAAGGCTTGTGTGATAAAAACATGTTTTATTTTATGGTTACTCTGTGATTCTGAATTATGAACAATAATGTTAACAGTCTCAATATTCTGTTTACATGAGATCAATTACAATCACAGTAATGCATTAATCACATTATAACAGTGAACGTTAACAGAGGAAAAATAAAAGGTTTCTGCAAGGTTTCAATATCAGTAACTCCCATGTCTGCATTGCATCAGAACCCATCAATAAACATCAGACTGAATATTACCGAAAAGCCATCTGCTTTTTTAACAAACATTTAAAATATCACAACATGCTCATATTTCGAGCAAATATTCGCTTTAGTGTGATTAACATTTTGATTTATTACAAAAATGTTAAAATGAAACCTACAAGGCTGCATTGACCACTTCCCTTGCCTTTCTTTCTTTTCATCCCTATGTCTTTCTTTCACTCAGGCAGTCAGAGCTATTCAGGAGAAGAAATTATTAAAATGGCCAAGTGAAAATTAACAGCAAAGATTTACTGACTATATCTCCGCTGCTCTTGAACAGTTTGGAAAACAAATCAAATCACATGGTTTGAAATTCACATGAATATGTCAAGGAACAATGACATGTACATGTCAAACTGCAATGACACAGACTTGAATAAGGCAAACTGTGATCATTGCCATGGTTACAGGGCAGGGTGGGTGTAAGAGAAATGCTTTGTGCACTATTGTAGTTTTTGGTTTTGAGAGCAACAACTGTGAAGGTTTTAAAATGGTAATTGAATGGATCATTAAAACAAGGACAAAAAAAAATAAAGTAAAAATTTGAATATGAAACACATTTTACCTCCCTTCTTAGTGACGTGGAGCCTGAGTCTGTGTTTTGATCTTACCAAGCTGCCTTTATCTTTTTTAGTTTTCAATGCATTAAAAAAATCCACACATTAAATTTTACTTAACTGTCACAGAGCCCTTGATTGATTTCAAACTGTTGAGGATTATAAATGCAGTCATACATAAACATCTGTGGTGATTCATGTCTCCATGTTTCAGTTGGTCATTTGCTTTGAGTGCAACAAGTTTAGCAAGTCTTCAGCTTACAGCAGGGAAGGCTTCACATGATGTGATTACAGCTTAGATGATGGTGAAGATTAAAGATTTAGAGATACATATCTGAACGTTAGTGGAGTTTAATGAGATATAGAAGTTTAGAGAGTCGTTAGATGTTGTGTCGGATGTGATTAGTGCAGCGAATCATTTACAATGCTTGATTCTGCCATCAGAGCCTCCGCAGCAAGACTTCACCAGCCTGAGATAACAAAAGAAAACTTTAAAGACATTAAAAAAACATCTTCTCTGGCATCCTCCCCATGAAACTACCTTGTCATTCACTTTACTGATGTAACATTAAAGGTGCGGTCAAGGTGGGGGAATTTTTTGGACTCGTGAAAATCCCAATCATGTATATTCCTACTTATTGACTGGATTTTGCATGCGAAAATCAACCAAACAACAGAAAATGTGACCACACTTCAAAGCTTTATTAACTTTCTATCTATCTCCAAAGCTAGTGTACAAACAAGTACTTAAGTGTTGAGACAAACATGGGTTTAACCTTTTCTAACACTGTATTAAATTAAAAAGAAAAGCCATGCACCGTGATTCAACACAATTTTGAAAAATTAGCACAGAAAAAGCAAACACATTTGCCGGTGTTTCAAGATGTATAAAAAGATACTGTTTAAAGTTACAAGCTGGATCTGAAATCTAACAGGTCTGCATACTTAAGCTGAACTAGATAGTAACAGCTTCATGAATTTGAAAGATACAACTGAGATAATTAGAAATAAAAAATAGCTACATACAACCATGTCAAAGTATCTCATATCACACCCAAAGAGAAATGAACTGTTGAACTGTTATCCACCTTATTTTAGTAAGATCTTTTTCAGTGAATGTGACTTCTGATTCATTATTCACTACAAAGAAAAATCTAGAAAAATAAAGTGCAATAAACAGTAAAACTATTTGCGCTACAAATCAGTGTGTGTATGATTACTATAAAATATTAAATACCAGTTCCAATATCAGACAGCATTACAGAATTTTTTAGTACAGCTAAAATAACTCAAAGCAGATGACACCGAAAGCCTCGGACACTCAAGTTAAAGAGGGCCGTGTCTGCTCTTCCATTAAAAATTAGTTGGATAGGACATAAAGAGCTTGCAAAATACATAATAGCAATGCAAACATGAATGCTTTACCCACTAGATTTAAACTGCCCTCACACAAACCAATCATATGGCTTCAGAATACAGCAGCCTCTACAAGCATCTCCACAAAGGTACAGTTGGTTCAAAACCCAGCAGCCAGAGTTCAAAAATCAAGACCATATCATCCCTATTTAATCCAATGCTCACTATGTCTTCTGTGTGGATTATAAAATACTGCTACTTTCATATAAAGCTCAAAGTGATCTAGCTCTTCAGTACTCTTAATCTCAGGATTTTAAATTCTAGACTATAAAATGAAAGTGATTACGGAAAGCATTAAATGGAAATCACTGTCGCTCCACTCACATAGACTGTTACTGCAGGATACCCATTGTCAGGTTCACTAGATCCAGCCCCATATCCCTTCTCATCTGTGCTGTGAAGCCATGTCTACTGCCAGCTACAGTCTATGCAAGACACTGAGGAACACTTCACTGACTGCTGACATGAATTTACTTTAGCCATCAAAGTTTGTTTTCATTTTGGTTGATCAATAAAACCTATGCTCCTGTTTCCTTAAGAGAAAATAAATCCAGAAATGTGTAAACAAGTCAAAACAGTTAAATATTTTACAAGTTTAAGACAGAATATTTTTGAAACAATCAATAAAACTCTGAAAAAGAGAAAGGGGTTTTGAAAGGTTATTGGTTATCATTTTATATTCTTAGTCTGATGAAAGTGGTAGCCTACAGTATCTGTGTTAGGGAGTAAACTAACTAGCAGTAGTGACTAAAGCAAATTGTTCCAGCAGCGTAACACTAGTTTAGCTGTTTTCAAAAAACAGTGCTGTTTTTACAGTAAAAAAAAAAGCTACTTTATCTATCAAGTAGCAGTGCAATGTGTCAAAATTACAGCTTTTCTGCACAGCCAAATACTCTACAGCAACAATCAATCATTCTCTTATTATGTCCTCTTTCTCCCTCTCTCATAATTAGCGATAGAATGCCTAAGCCTGCTGATTGGGTTCATTCAGACGGTTTCAGTAAATGAACCAGTTCAAACAACAATTCAGTGCTGTTTTCCCTGCATATAATTGTCTTTGGAGCATTGTAGGCCTTTTTGAAACTATCTATTGTGTTGATTGTCAATATATATTTATGACTTGCATATTTAAATTAATTTGTTGTTTTTACTTGTATTAATCATATTTAATTGTATTAGTGCATCTACACTACTATTCAAAAGTTTGTGGTCGGCAAGATGTTTTTAATGATTTTGAAAAATGTCTCATGTCTGTCAATGCTGCATTTACTTGATAAAAAAATACAGTAAAAACAATCTGTGAAATATTAATACAATTTAAAATAACTATTTCTATTTTATTATATATTTATTATATTTCTATTTTATAAATTGTCATTTATTCCTTTGATGGCAAAGCTGAATTTTCAGTAGCCATTACTCCAGTCTTTCAGTGTCATGTGATCCTTCAGAAATCATTCTAATATGCTGATTTGGTGCTCAAGAAACATTTATTATTATCACAGTTGAAAACAGTTGTGCTGCTAAATACTTCTGCATAAACAGCTATACATTTTTTCAAGATTCTTTGATTTATGGAAGTTCAAACTAAGCATTTTTGTAACAATGTAAATGTTTTTACTGGCACTTTAATACATCACTACTTAAAAAAAGTATTAATTTCTTTCCAAAAAAATAAAAAATAAAAATACTGTAAACAAACTGTTACCGTAAACTACATTTGTAATATAATACAAATAACTTATAAAACGGACATATACAGTTCTGATTGTTAAAATATATATGACATAACAATTACAGATTACAGGAATATGGCCCACTTAAATGGCTTCAACATAGTTAGCTTCTTTTGGTTAGTAGCTTGTAATATAACTAACTATTTTTTCAAAATGTCTCTTGGCTGTAGCATAGCTACTTTCAATTACTTCAATTTGAAAATAGCTTCCTCAACACTGCAGTATTTAATTACATTATGTGTGAATGCAGAACTGTTAAGTCAAACATTATAAACCAGATGTACGTACATGATCTCTCTGCATCATCTCTTTCTGTACGTCTTCCTACAGCAAGCTGGACATTCCTCTGGCAGAACAAGAGAGACTGAGAAAAAGAGAGGAAGAGAGGGCTGGGGAGAGGCCAGCCATACCAACCCTGCAGGCATGGCGCTGGTCCAAACCCTACACTGCTTAAGTGTGAACCCGGGGGAGGCTGCTGGGGGTGCAGAAACCCATGATTCCAGCCGTCTCTTTACATGCCAACGCTATCTCACAAATATGATTACATTTTCCCTCTTCCAACCACCATTATGGATTACATTAGATCTTAACTGGGCCAAATGCACACTACACTTGAAACATACTGAAACACACACATGCACACACATTCAGAGCTCTTCAGCGTCCCCCTGCTGTGCCCCTCCCCTTCAAAGCTAGAGGGGATTCACATGAACCAAAAATGCTGATCCTTCACAAAAGCACTGGGCAGAGGGAAAGGTCATCCACAACAGGCCGGGAAAATGCATGCCATCCTGGCTTTCCTTCTAATACCTTAAAACCCCCTTACATTCCGGTCTAACCTACCTTTCCTCTAATGTACAGATTCTTCTGTGTGAGATTGCTGGTTTTCTGGACATCAACCAATAGAAGTGCAGGATGCATGTTATCAGTGCCCTTCAGGCGATGCCACTTTGAGGAGTGTGTGACCAAGCGCTTGGGATGACGAGCTAAGCCGTTAACCACACCTTTGACCACTGCCGCTCCCCACGAGTCAACGGTACAGGCGAGATGGCTGATAATGTTTTCACAGGGAAAATCTAAACACAAAACACAACAAAAGACCATGTTTAGAGAGTATTCATACATGGCACAGCTTTTGGCCTATCACTGCCCTCAAGGATATCTGGCACAAACAACACACACACACACACACACACACACACTATATATATACATATATATATAGTCTGCTGAACAGTTAATTTGACTTCAATCTTATTGCATATTTTTCACAATCCTTTAAGTAAGTTCTGAAAGCCAAATCGACTGCTTAGCAAACCAGACTGATTTAAAACATAAGTGTAGAACAGACGTCAAAAAAGTGGTATAACAGTACATGTCATTATGCTAAAAAACCATAACTTATTTGAATACACTCATGAGGACCATACTAAGATAAGAAGGGATAGCTGCCAAATCTACATTAGCAATAATGCTGTGAAGTCTATGGCATAAACATAAATAAATATAAACAACATTACAAATTAGCATATGTAAGGTGCATGCAAATTTATACAAAAAACAAAGACGAAAAAATAAACAAAATGTAGCCTAGTAGTGTGGTAGTAGTGATGATATCATGTGGTAACGTTAGGCCTAATACCAGCCTGAATGACTACCGAATATGCTAGCTATGATATTAACATGCTCCATATAACTAGAAAATATTATAATACCATGGTAGTCTTGAACATTTAGTAGAGCATTTGTTGTGTTTACCTGCAGTAGTGGCTCAGACACAGCACGTTCACCTGTGGTGATCTTAAGACCTCCATATGCCAAACAACACGTTTTTGCCGGTTTGGTTTCCATTATTCCATTAAATATTTCGTTTTATCAAGCTCCCTTTTTGTTCTTTGTGTCCTAAAGTGCTGCGTTTATATTATATGTGGTGAGAACCCGCAGGAAAACATTCAGCATATACAGTAAATGTGTTGTCTGAAATATTAAGACTTAGACTGAACCGATTCAGACTGTAAAGCCGGACATAAACTGTGCGATTTCAGCAAGCTATCAACTCACACTGTACTAGAAGATCGCATACGATGTAAAGCCAAAGATCACGATTTATGTGCTCACACTATACGTGTGAAATACCCAGACGATGACACCGTATATGGACGATAGCCAGAGATATCTTATAAAAATAAATAAATATATAAAACAAACAAACAAACAAACAAACAAACAAACAAAAACTATCGGTGATATCGTGAGGATTTGGCATTTCCAATTAATGTATTAAATTATTACTATAATAAAAATAATAATAATAATAATAATTATTATTATTATTATTATTATTATTATTATTATGGTACTATTAAATTTATAGGTCTAGCCTACTACAATTCATTTGCTCCGCAATAATTTCATAGCGCATTTACCGCACAACTGAGGCGCGGATAATAAAAGATTAAATTAGATTTTTCCTCACTGAAAATTATTTTAAACATTTAGATATATTCCACAATGAATAGGCCTATAATTAAAATTCTCAACCGTCTAAGCCTATGTCCGGACTCCGAACACTGAATGAACAGCATAATGAATAATCAGTCAATGAAAATAAAACCTTTATTACAGACAAGGAAATTCCAAAAACAACTTGTTTAATACGAAACACTTCAATTCTGTTGTTGTTTTCACTACGTAGGCTATATCAGCCATAACAGCTTTTGTTTTTGTTTTTTTGTTTTTTTTTTGTTTGTTTGTTTTTTTTTAGAAAATAAATTAAGACAATACCCAATATACCCAATGTCTTTCCTCTCCTCTGAGAATATGTGCCGTTAAAGGGATTGTTCACCCAAAAATGAAAATTTGATGTTTATCTGCTTACCCCAAGGGCATCCTAGATGTAGGTGACTTTGTTTCTTCAGTACAACACAAACGAAGGTTTTTAACTCAAACCGTTGTAGTTTGTCAGTCATATAATGCCAGTCAATGGGCACAGAATCTTTGAGAGAAAAAAAACAAAAAAAAACATGCACAGACAAATTCAAATTAAACCTTGCACCTCGTGACGATACATTGATGTCCTAAGACACGAAACGATCGGTTTGTGCGAGAAACTGAACAGTATTTATATAATTTTTTCCTCTGATAAACCTCAATGTGACTGTCACAACATCCGGCGTGTGACACGTCAACCTGCTCTGGCACATAGATATATATACATAGATGCCTCATTAGCGACTGTTTCTATGGGCTGTGATACATAAGGATCTACATATATAGGGTACAATGGGGCTAAAGGCTTCCCTTAAGAAAAAATGTGCTAATAACTGTGCCTAAAATGTATAATTGCAGAAAAAATATATACGTTGTATTGAACATTAATGGAGCAACATATTTTGTGTGAAAATAAATCATTCAAGTTGTTTACTTTGTTTAAAAATCTTATAAACGTATGAGGTGGCAAGAGGGGCCTTTTACCCCACACACGGGGTAAAAGGCCCACCAACATGGGGTAAAAGGCTCACGGTATTGATACAAATACTTCAGCTAAAATACTGTTTTTTAAAATAATGTCTAAGTTAATACTTGTTCAAAACAATCACTTTAGCATAGCTTGCACTATTTTCTGCTTATTTTGAAAAATAAAAGAATTAATTTTTGTTCAATAAATATACTGTCATTAAAATATGTTAATATAAAAAAATATATATTTTAAAATACAGAAAAAAAATAATTTTAATAAGTAAAGATTCTGAAAGTATTGAAGGAGTTACAATAATAATTGAATATATATTTACAGTAGTAACAACAAATGATATTTTATTATATAATATGATTAATATCATGTTTTTAAATATGATGGTTTCATTCTAAACATGGTGATTATCTCTAATATGGACACCCAACATAATATATTATATTTACCATCTGAATCTAACCATGTCATGTCAACAAATGGAAAAGTCAGTGATCTATTAATTATCATGTTAATCGGCGCCTTTAGCCCCAACAGCAGGGGCGCTTTTTACCCCAAATACCATACTTTCACATATTCTTTCGTTATTTAAAAACTGTTGCTTTAATTATCTTAAACAAAACTGAAAATCATAAAGAAGACCTTTGTCTCAAAATATATGCTGTAATTTGAGCGATTCTCATTTGTTACTTAAATCTACAACATTTTAAAAAACATAAAATATTACATCAAGTAAGCACAGAATCAACTTTGCGCTGCTGCGCACGATCACGTCAAATATCAGACAAATATACACGTGCATCTTAAAAAGTGTTTCGAAAAGTGTTACGCCACATTTTTTTGCCATCTAGTGGTTTAGATGAAAATAATATCAAAGGCACCTTTTACCCCGAGGCGCGTTTAGCCCCTTTGTACCCTATCTATGTATATATCTATGTTCCAGAGCCATTGACGCGTCACGCGCAGGATGTTGTGGATGAGCTCAGGAGAGTTGGACATTGCCTGTATCAGATGTAAAAAATTATATAAATGCTGTTCAGTTTCTCGCACAAACCGATTGTTTCGTGTCTTAGGACATCAATGTATCCTCACGAGCAGCAAGGTTTAATTCGGATTTGTGTGTGCATGTTTTTTTTTTTCTTTCTCTCTCAAAGATTCTGTGCCCATTGACTGGCATTATAGGACTGACAGACTGCAACGGTTTGAGTTAAAAAATCTTCGTTTGTGATCTACTGAAGAAACAAAGTCACCTATATCTTGGATGCCCTGGGGGTAAGCAGATAAACATCAAATTTTCATTTTTGGGTGAACTATCCCTTTAATGCAGCGACAGATGCCGAAAGCTAGGTCAGTTTTTACTTTCACTTTCTGTAGCTTAATGAATTGACTGGATTTGAAAACTTCTTCAGGTGCATTATGCTCATGCAGTTTGAATTGTTTGAACTGTTTGTGTGGTATGCACTGGCTCGCCTTCGTGATTTAAAACTGAAATATTTATGTATTTGTCTTTATCACTGATTGCAAAATGATAGACAATGATTCACATTTCCCGTGATAATAATATAATTTTATCCAAAGATCTCACTCTTTACGTTTTCTTTCTTGCTGCAATAAAGTTTAAATAGTTAAAGTTCTGTTTTCGCGCATGCGCAGTGAGGGAAAAAGCACTGAGTTTAGGGCAGTCGGTTCGGATGCACGTGCTTAGTGCAATCTTGTCAGAGAAAATGTTTCTCAGGTCCATATAACTTTATTTCCCGAGTTGTGCGAAAACATGTGAAACCTTTTAAAGTTTTATGGGGTTCGGGTGTACAGTTTGTTCCACACATACAGAAATTGGACAGGTAAATCGCCTAGCCGGTGTAGCAGTCGATTCTGTTCCCCTCGGAATGTTTGCTTCCCTTTACGCAACCATACTACAATTCTTGCGTAGTTGCCTAGTTACCATACGTACGATCAGAACTAGCGTGCGCAAGAAGCACAACTGGATGTACGGCAAGTCAAATGGTTCAAAATACCGTCTTTAATCCGAAACCTGGAAATAGTTTTAAGAAGAGAGGTTTTTCAACTTTAAATTTAATTCCGCTTATTTTTTCCAATCAAATTTATTACTGATTTCAATGTGATGCTTAAGGCATTGGCTATTCTGTTTAATACTGTCTTATACTTATTCATTTATGCTAATTTATTTTTAGTTTTTTATTATAGGCCTATGTCTCGCTGTTGTTGTATGTGTGCACTGAAAGCTTAAAAAAAATCCTTGTGTGTGGTGTGTGCAAAACATAGGCTACATTAAAATAAATATACAGTACAATGAACCATAAATGTTGTGAACAAATCAGAATCCTATGCACACATGAAAATTTTCATGGATACTGATTTTTTCTTTCTTTCCTTCATTCAATAAACTACAAAGCTGGTTAACAGACTCCGTGCCTTGGTCAGTAAGAATTCTCTTTGGTGCCCCAAACCTGTAAAAGAAATTAATGCAGTGAGAGACAACTGCTTCAGATTTATTCAGAATAGCATTGTCTATTTTGTGTAACAGTCAACCAGGACACAAATGTACTCATTTCCATTGTTGGTCCTGGTGACTTTCCCCACTAAATCCATGCCCAGCAGTTCCAGGGCCTTTTAAAATTAAAATAGCAACATTAATACATATACATTTTGTGACCTCATGACTTCCCTATCTCAAAATCCATGCACATCTGTGGACAACAAGCTTACATACACATATTGGGATGTACTTGGGCTCCTGCTAAACTGGCACTGGGCACACTGCAAAACCTGCACATGAGAAATGCATTCCATAACATAATCAGTTTATATGTCTCACAGCAAAGTTGAAAAGGAAAAAAAAATGTAGCCTATTTACCCATTTATCAATGTCCACCCCCTTTCTGGGCCAGTTAAATCTAGCTGATTTTTTTTTTTTTTTCCACAATGTTCTAATTCTAAAATAAAAATTGTCTGGCCTCTTTTTGTCCAGCAACCACATTTCTTCTTAACTTTACATTGTTTTTTGAGGAGCTGTGATAAAGTTTGCCATCCATTGAAATAGCTTTATTGTTAAAATCTAAACAAATAACCTGCAATGAGGTTCTAAAGGCCCAATTGAAGGAATAGGCCCATTTAAACTGAAATGGTAAAACAGGTGATTGTCAATGTGCTAGCTGCTTCAAGTCAGTTAAGTATAGTTCCTTGACAAGCATTGACCTTTTGTTAGTATCAAGTCTTGGTGTATCACTGTACCTCACTTCACTATGAGAAAACTTGTCAGTGTAGAGTTATCACTTAAAGTAGTTTGCTTACCATCAACTTGGAAAATGGAGGAACATCTGCAAATGAAATATGTCTGCTCTTTTTTATGACAAATGGATACACCTCGAGTTTTGTAATTTAGAATTTCCTCATATAGGTTTGGATCCATTGCTTTCACATACCAACAAGAACAGTCATTCAGGTGACAACATTTTGTGGTCATCTCGCTAATTTATAACTGAGCTATTTTGAATGATTGATCGATTGATTTATCTGGTGTACTCTTAAGATTGTATGCTAATTACCAGTACAACATTATTTTCCACACTTGCATCTTGTATGCAAGGCTTTCTTGTGAAAACAATAACGTTTGGATAAGTGTTCAGATTAAATACATTCCACTGTATCAGTAAGAAGGTAAACAGATTAATCAAATAGAATATTAATTAAAATGTATTGTTGCTCTATATGGAAACTGTAATAGCCTATGCCCTGAGTTTGGACGTCAGCACGGACAGATTACAATAATTTGCATAGGCAAAATTAAACTGCGAAAACTCAAACATAAGACAAAAACAAAGGAACAATTGAGAGATGAATTTAAAAAAAAAATCACAGAACATAAACTGGAGTGTGAGAATCATTTTACTATGCTGCAGTGTAGCAAGATATTTGTTCCTTTTGCTTTCCGTACATCCAGTTGTGTTTTGGTGTATTTGCATGCTGCAGTGTTGCCAAATCCACAGTCTTTTTTCCGCGGGATTGGGCTACATTGGGGCAATGTTTGATGAACAATTTGGTCGGGTTTGTTACGTAGACCTGGCAACCCGCTAAGCAGACACGCTTCGTCGAGGGGGAACAGAAATGCCAGAGGGGAACGGAACAAAGTCCCTTTTAAGGAAAGTCCGTTCACTCGGCCGCCATATCTGCAATGCCTCCGGGCAGCTCAGACAAGACCAAGTCCTATCTAAATGAATGGGGGAATCCTGAAATCTCAAAAACGGCTCGCTGAACTCGCGATTAAATTACATATTTCAAATCAGCAATAAAATCTGAAATTAACTGCACATGAATGCTGTTTCTTATACTCAAATAGCGTTTAAAAGGCTTATTTTTCAGGCTAGACCAGCCAATGCGCATGCGTAGCTCCAACGCGCTTTTAACTGCGCATGCGCAGCTGCTGGTCCAGCCCCAGGTTTCTATGGGAACCGGAGCTTCTAACGGCCGCTGCAGTGACGCAATGACTTTACCAATCAACGATTGGCTCTTTCATTTAGAAGGCGGGACTATCCCGCCATATTGCGCGTTGCACTTTCTCCAATTCATAAGTATAGGAGTGAACCGGCTTAGCTGATTTGTTGTTCGGTGCTGATGGTGAATAATATTACATTTTAAATGTTTTAGTTTAAGGACAATTCTATTCACTTTTGGATAATAATTTTGGTGGTAGCCACTTTATGCGCTCACATCCAAATATTAGATTTTTTGTTTTACACACATACAGATATAATATATAGAGGCATGCAATTTTATCCCGCCCTCTAACTCAGATCCAGCCCAGAGAAAAGACTTTACAAACGTGTGTTAATAATCTCTGCAGAAACAACATTTCACATCATGTGTGAAAGCCGCATCGTCCCAGGCTGGGGCTTTGGAAAAATAAATCAATAAAAAACTAAATAAAGGAGGAAAAGAGGGTAGAGAATGAGAAAGTGAGAAAGAGAGAGAGAGCAAAAATGGACGGACCGCTGTTCTCCAAATATTTGGAGATGTGCTGTTTTCATTGCTGACATCAACGTAAATTTGTGCAACGGGGCCCAAGATGCTCAGCAGGTGTCACTTTCTGTGAAAGATGTAGAAAGAGAAGTAGAAGGTGGTAAGAAAGGTTTTGAGGGTGGGAATGGAATGAGAGAGGTGGAAGACAATGACCTTTGTCCTTCTGAACTGTGCTTTCTCTCCCTCAGAGAAGTGTGGATCATCAGCGCTCAACCCTCGGCCTTTACCACCTCACACCGCAGTGCTTTCCTTCTGTATCTCATCTGCCAAACCTAGAAACTCCACTTCAATCCACAGTCCTGACCACAGCACACACACAAACAGGCAGAAAGAAAAAGGAAAACACACACACACAAACTCCACAGGAGGCAGTGGTTCTCTTTCTAAGAGGCTCTAGCAACACATTCAAATTGCCAAAATAAATAAATAAATAAAAACATTATTAATGGCATCAAGTGCAGCATTTAAAGAGAACATTTCTTTACCTGGTGAACAGATGTGGAATGTTTTAATTTGTGAGAAACATTGTTGTGCAGTAGTCAGTTTTAATATACTGGTGTATACTCTCTGTGTCTCTCTGTGTGTGTGTGTGTGTGTGTGTGTGTGTGTGTGTGTGTACCTGTTTTTCTATGCAGGTGGGGACTTAAACCTGAATACACACAAACTCATGGGGACTTGTGTCACGGTGGGGACCTAAATTTAGGTCCCCACGGGTAAAGAAGCTTATAAATCACACAGAATGAAGTTTTTTGAAAATCTAAAAAATGCAAAAAGTCTCCTGTGAGGGCTAAGTTTAGGTGTAGGGTTGGTGTAGGGCAATAGAATATACGGTCTGTACAGTAGAAAAACCATTACGCCTATGGAAGTCCCCACAAGGATAGCAAAACAAGTGAGTGTGTGTGTGTGTGTGACCCTGGACAACAAAACCAGTCATAAGGGTAAATTTTTTGAAATTAAGATTTATACATCATCTGAAAGCTGAATAAATAAGATTTCCATTGATGTATAGTTTGTTAGGATAGGACAATATTTGGCTGAGATACAACTATTTGAAAATCTGGAATCTGAGGGTACAAAAAAATCTAAATGTTGAGAAAAACGTCTTTAAAGTTGTCCAAATGAAGTTCTTAGCAATGCATATATATTTTTTTGCAATGTGTGTGTGTGTGTGTGTGTGTGTGTGTGTGTGTGTGTGTATATATATATATATATATATATATATATATATCCATATATCCATATATCCATTGTATAGATAGATAGCTAGATAGATCTTTCAGAAATCATTCTAATATGCTACTTTGCAGACCAAGAACCATTTCTTATTAATAATCCATGATATATTATTTTCAGGATTCTTTGAGGAATAAAAAGCTCAAAGGAGCAGCATTGCTATTCAAAATCTTTTGTAACATTATAAATATCTTTACTGTCACTTCACTGCATCAATTTAATGCATCCTTGCTGAATGAAAATATTCATGTCTTAAAAAATAAATAAATAAATACTTTATTATTATTATTATTATTATTATTATTATTATTATTATGCTGACCCCAAACTTTTTATTGCTAGTATAACAATCACAAATTTATGAAACACTTTTTGTACAGAAAAAAAAAAAAATTGTGGCATAGGTGTGACTTTTGATATTTCATAAGGTTTTTTAATGTAACATCATGATAAAACCGGCAGCATGTATGGCATCTGGTTAGGTTTGTTTCCTGCTGCCATAAACTAAGACCAGATACAGAATATCTCCCACTATTCGGAGTATCGACCAGACCTGTTGATTCACTGTTTCTAACATTGCTTCCACACACATTATTTATTCAGCCATCTTGTCCAAGTCCCTGGACACTTCCTGGGTCAGGACTTCCTGGGCAGCAGTAGCTGAGTCAGCGGCCAATCAGACAGCCCCACTGGGGCTCGCCGTGTCTAGAGGTATGCTTCCTGTTTTTGTCAGCGCTTGTCAGGAGCCACCTGGCCAATGCCGACCAAAGAGGGTCAGTTTGCTTGGGGGTCCGTCCCTGAAGGGAGTTCAGAGGGCCAGGGAGCGGGAAAAAGCGACCCAGAATGACACACAGCGTAGCTGCAATGCCACACATGAAGCGTGACCTGTTTAGCTGCATAGCGAAGGCAGCGAGGCTTAATCCAGTTAGTTCTAACAATCTCTGGGTCACCTATACAATGACAATTGATATACACAATTGAGGCCTACTGGATCTTTAGTAAACCACACACATGCTCAAAATAGCCCTGCACCATTCAAAATGGAAACAAATCGGGCCTCCATTCAAAGCTGCATCAGTCAATCACTCACAAAGCCACGATTTCACCGCATAAAAGATCATTGTGCAAAAGTGCAGGAGCAATGGTGCAGTAAATAACACAGCAATTAGCACAGGTTGAGGCAGTGGTTAATAACTGTTCTGGCTCTGGGTCATGCTTGCTCCTCTGTGCAAGTGCAGAATGGAGGTTCGGGTTCCTGCTGCCCACAGCGGTCTGGACCTTTCCACTTCACCTCCTCCTAAAAGATGCCCACAATGGCCTCCGGCTCTAATGAGTTGGCTTTTTGCGTGGACACTAGCATGGCGAACAGGTGCGACTGCGACTGGAGGCGTGGGGAGAATGGGAAGAGGTCTCTGTTTGTCCCTCCAGTGTCTGCCAGATAAACAGACCGACCAGCAGAGCAACCTTAAATTCTTTCAGGGAATAGGTGAAAGACTCTGCAGCTGGAGGACTTGAATGGACCCTGCCACACTCCACCAAACTCTCTAATGAGCAAAAGCTTGGCACAGGCTATTCGAAAGGACAAAACAAAAAGCCACTGTGGAGCTAAAATGAGAAAGAAAGGAAGAAAGACATACCACATGGGTCATTATAGGGACATTCTCAAGGAGGAAGACATTGGGATGGGTAGTTCAGGATGTATGGATGCCAACACGGCTTGGCGTAATTAAAAAGCTTTTCTGGGAGTATAGACTGTTCCTGCTCACTCAACCACTGAGAAGCATCATGTGAGTCTGAACCAAGTCAAGATACAATGGACATTGGTGAATAGATAGGGCGCTTATTTTTGATGAACACTAATGCAATTTAAATGAGTGTGTGTTTGGAGTAGCAGACATGACGGGGTGCTCATTGTGTCTCCTTAGTAGTAGTGGGTGGCGGAAGCTTTAAAATAATGCAATTAAACACTGACCTCTTGGATGCGCTAACACACCCATCTGGGTAGGCCTTGTCTGTCAATCAAGTGTGACAAGAGAGAGTTCATAGTTGCATTCTGAGTTTTAAATGGAATTTCATTTAAATGAAAACACCAAAGTATCCATAGTACTCAGGCACTACATTCCATGTCTTCTGCCATAACAAATAAATAAATGAAGAATTAAATAATATATTTATACTACCTCTTAAAAGTTTAAGATCAGTAAGACTTTGTAATGTTTTTGAAAGATGTCACTTATGCTCACCAATGCTGCATTTAATTAAAAATACAACAAAAACAGTATTGTGAAATATCATTGCAATTTAAAATAACTGTGTTCTATTTTGAAATGTAATTTATTTTTGTCATGGCAAAGCTGAATTTTCAGCAGCCCTTACTCCAGTCTTCACACAAGATCCTTCACATGATCCTTCAGAAATCATTCTCATATGCTGATTTGGTGCTGTAGTAATCTTTATTCTTATTATCAAAGTAAAAAAAGTCTTTACTGTCACTTGAATTTAATGCATCCTTGCTGAATACAAGTATTAATTTCTTTAAAAAAAAATCTTGATGACCGCCAATTTGTCAATGTTAGTGTAAATTTAAAATGTTTCAAAATATATAAAATATTTTGCTAATACAGATTTTAAAAATATATTCGTTTTTTATTTCTCTATATTGTCAAAAACATTTTTAAAAATATTTTTTTAATTTTTTTAAATATACTCTCTTGCTCTTTGAAATACATTTTGAAATATATTTTGATCTTTGAAGGTTTAAACAAAACAAAAAATATTTTCATCTTGTAAAATATATTTTCCTAAGCCCCACAGTTTCCATTCTACAACATACCAAAAATACGGTAAATATACAGGCAATAAATAAACTTTCTTTTTAAATTGATTTATTTTGTTAAACTCACACAACCAGTGTTATATTAAACAGCTGTCAGAAAAAAAAAGGCTTCCAAAATAATATTTTGTCCATCTTTGCAGGTGCACGTGAAACTGAGAGAATATTTCTCTCCACCTTACAAAGACCCCCAGACCAGCTATAAACAGTGCATTAGCATTATGCTAACATAGCCCAGGATTAAGGAACATGAAAGGCAGCAAAGCCTGGTAAGATGGTCTTCATCAGTCGGCAGCTGGAGAAATCAATGGTAGAAGCACAAGCAAGGCAAGTCTACTTGAGTCACTCCACCAGGAAGAAGAAAAGCTGGACCACACAGAAACAGAGCATCTCTCTTCTTAAAACACTGTATTGCAACACTAATACTACATGACCCCTGGCTTGGATGAAACTCCAAAAAATACCTCCAAAAATTGCTAATAGTTCTGCCCCTGATGAATCAAAATAAGAATCACCTTACAGTGATTGGCTGCCATTCTGCCTTTTTCACCTGTCAAATGATTCTTAATTTTTGGATGCTCTTAACACTTTCTTCACTCACTTTCAATCAATCCTCTGCAGGAGATTCCTGCTCAGCCTTTGTAGAGAAAGTATTGAAAACACCCACTTATTTCTGCATAGTATTTATTTTTATTTAATTGTATTTATTTGCATACTGAGATGAAAGTTTTTTTTTTTTCATTGATGTGAAAGTGTCTTCTCACATTTTTGTTTCCTAAAAAAAAAAAAAAAAAAAAAAAAAACAGATGAGTGTGTTTTCTGACACAGCTGCATGGCCTGGCTGCACTATTGAGACAAGTGGACGGCATATGAATGCGGATCACCCACTAACACGCCTACAGCACCAAACATTCCTGCACCTTCCTGCCCATCTAAACAAAATAAATCAATCACATTAAAAACCCACACAGAAAAGCTATGTCAACATTAGACCTGATGTAGGATGGATTGTAATTTTTAAGTAGATTTTCATGTTACATCCTTGGCCATTACAACAGAACACAAATACAGTGGTGAGCTTTGATCACAGCATGGTGAAAAATTTATGAAGAACAAGATGGCTGAGAGAGACCAGATCGAAGTATCAGTAGGCAGGACAGAAGGTTCTTGGATGTGCGCAAAAACATGCCGTCACAATTGTCTGCTGCCAAGAGAGACAAAGGGTTCCCAACAAACCTTCAAAACACAAGCTGTAGAAATAAGACAATAAATACCTTAACACAATGTGGACATTAGAAACCTGGCTCACTTCATATCTAAATCAACTCCATGTGGAGATCATCTGAAATGAAGAGGAAGAATGCAGAAAAGTTATTGCAATTCAGAAAATTTATGATTCATTTGATGTAAACTCATGTTTCTTGATTATGGTCATATGGATCACCATTTTTACTTATAGGAGATATATAAGGAAATATAAGTAAAACTTTGATATTTTAAAACCTGTATCAGAAAAAAATATTTTGTATATTTTTAGACATATTTGAAATATACAGTAACATTAAAATGTTTTTACAGTAACAAGTAAGATTTTTTAAAGAAATCTGTATATATTTGCTAAAATTGAGAATGCATTAGAGTGATTGGATTTATATTTGACTATTTTTTAACTTTTAATTTTAACATATATATATATATATATATATATATATATATATATATATATATATATATATATATATATATATATATATATATATATTTTTTTTTTTTTTTTTTAACATATATATATATATATATATATATATATATATATATATATATATATATATATATATATATATATATATGTATGTATTCTTTCCTTATCTATTTTGTATTCCTTTGAGATAAAAATGTATAATGGGAATGAAAGTGTTATACTTAGCATATAAATAAAGTTTGAGGTTTCGGTCAGACTAAAACAAACAAGAAAAAAAAAAGGTTATTGGAGATTTTGAGTTGATGAGCAGCCCTCATGCATTCGGTTCCACTTGGTTCCACACAGATAAGACAGAAATTTTAACACACTCAAGCGTGGGCTAATTAAAACCCCACACTCTGTGTTGCCAGAACAGGAATCAATATGCTTATTTAATTAATCTATACATCACACAAGCGCACACAAGATCAGCCCCAAACCAGCTCACTCGGCTAAAGAAAAAAAAGAACAGAAACAGAAAAAAGACAAACATACTTGGCTCTCCATTTGCGCTTAACGATAACATTAAATGTTTGAAAGCGCTTAAAGTTTGTTCCTCGAGGGCTTACAAAGTCAATTACATACAGAAACACACTGTATGCTGCACATGCAATAGTCACAAACATGGGCCCTTTTCACTAATTGAATTGAGTTCAATGGCATTAACAAAAGAATCTCATTATCTAGACTTCTCCAAATGCTCTGCCCTCTGGAACTCTTTCACACTTTCAGGCTGCTCCGAAAACTCGGCTTCATAAAGCAGGTCCCAGGCCTGTGAGAAGTGTTAAGTTGGAAACGTGTCTGTGAAAGAGAACAGAAGGTTATTAATAATTCCCTTGACCTTGTTCGAATCAGATATCACAATGAAGGGTAATGTTCAATAATTGATTTACTCAGGCTCAGTTGTCTCTTTAAGAATGATGATTTTTAAACGTGCTGACACTTTCGCTCTAGCTGAACGAAACTGTATTATTATGGGATACTGGCAAAGGCTGGTTGAGATTTAAAACCGAATGTGGGCTTACTTTTCTTGAGGCCTGGATTTTATATTCAAAAGCGCCATTTCTGGCAAATTGCACTGAAACCCCTGGAGGGGTCTTGAGGGGGTGTTCTCAATTTTGTGTCATTTAAAATGCAAAATGTTTCAGTTATATATAAAACATAGAAAACATCACAAGCTGATGTGCTAATGAACTTTAGACAAAACTGCAGCAATGATTTAGACTGGATCTCTTCATCCGGCAAAGAGGGTTCCTTGGCAAATGACGAGATGCTCATGTTTTGTCTTAACTATTCATTTATAATGAAATTCATAAATACAACAATACCTACAAAAATGATCAGATACAACCGTCCTGACATAATGAAGAAAAAGGCCAATCAAAAGACAGAAATTCTTGAAAAGAAAAGCTTACTTATTAAAAATAATAATAAAAATAATTTATAATATATTAGACATGAATATATTAAATATTAGAAAAGTAATGTAAGATCAGGTGTACAACGTCATGCAGAGAGACTCTCCAAAAAATGTTATACTTTATATAGTAATATATAACATTAAATCTATTAAAAATATGTAATATTTACTAACTGATGTTATGATTAACATTATACATATATTAGTTTGTGAAAAGATGTTTTTGCACATCAAGACATTGTACTTGATGGTTTTTCATACCACATGAGACCAATAAGAAAAGAGTACATTTCTAAGCATTTCCAATGAATTTTTTTTTCATTCTTTTAAAAGATTTTTCCTCATATGTCATTGACCTTCCTACATCGGTTTTGACCTCAAACGAGGATCTCGACAGCGTCTTTTCTCTCTCCTCAGCTGTGACTACAGTTCACTCCCCTTTCACTTTATCAGTTCAATCTTCCTGTGTTTTCTAACCCTTGTTTCTTTTATTTCTCCTTTTGTTTTTGGCCTCAAAATCCAATTAGGCTTCATCTGAAACACCAGCAGTGTGGGAACTTTATCCATTCATGAGGGGAGATAACTAAACTAATTAAGACTAGGTTCCTCTCTGAAGCTGGCTTGAATGTGCAAATTAAAAATGCAGACACAGCCTAGATTGGATTAGATAGGCCATGTAAATAGGGGGAGGACTTTATCTTTAAATGCCACTAAATTGTTTTCTGCTCCCTCTCTCGGCAACCGTTTTTTACACCTCCTGATCACAGACACTTTTAATGACGCCACGGCGCAGGGAAGGAGGGGAAAGAGGGCAGAAACAGTGAGAGATCTGGAAAGCGGGGCCATCTGGGCACACTGGCTGGGTGTTAGTAGTGCCAAACAGGAGTGAATGAAGGTTGGGGTGATTTTCAGCAACATGTGAAGAAACGCTGGCTGTTTGCTCTAATGGCCTCCTCTCCAGCAGAGTAAACACAAACACTAAGCCTGCTGAGTCCTGTTTACTCCAGTTAGCTGCCCTCTCTGGCCCACAGGACCACCCTGTGCTCCCTAACACACCCACATGCTGCAGCCAGGCCCAAATAAGCTCCCTCTTGGGGCTTATGGCACAGACAATCAATGGACGGGGGTCTGGACAGAATGTCCGAGCCATCGTACCATCATGCTTCTGTTAAAGAGAACGAAAGCGTGATTAGGAGAAGATCCAGCATTGTGTTCATCAGTCAGTGTGTTAACATGCTTTGTTATAATACATGACACAATGTGTATTTGAATATTTGAAAGATGAAATACACATCAGGCATCATAAAAAGCCCACAGTGCCAAGGACAATTGTAGTCCGATTTATATGTATACACTGCTGTTTAAAACTTTGGGGCTGATTTGTTTTTTTTTTTATGTTTTTGAAACAAGTTTCTAATACTCACCAAGGCTGCATTTATTTGATCAAACATACAGCAAAAACAGTACTAGTCAAATAATATTAAAATTTAAAATTAAACTCTTTTCTATTTTTATATATTTTAAAATGTAATTTGTTCCTGTGATAGCAAAGCTTAATTTCTAGTAGCTATTACTCCAGTCCTTAGTATCATATGATCTTTCAGAAATCATTCTAAAATGCTGATTTGGTGCTCAAGAAACATTTCTTATTATTATAAAAGTTGAAAACAGTTCCGCTGCTTAATATTTTTGTGGAAACCATGATACTTTTTTCAAGATTTTTTGATGAATAGAAAATTCAAAGGATAAGCATTTATTTGAAATCTTTTTCAACATTATAAAGGTCTTTACCATCAATTTAATGCATCCTTGCTGAGTAGATTTTTTTTTTTTTTATCTTGAACCTAAACTTTTGAAATGCTGGTTGAAGCTAGATCTGTTAGCTTTACTTATTATTTTATTTTAACTGAAATCTTACTTTTATAGTGCATGTAAATATACTACGAAAAGTGTAAAAATATTAATGTGAGTTTTATAAATTTTACATAAAAAGAGGTGAGAGTATACACATCCAAAGCGTCTTGGCCCAGGTCCAAGATAAAAAAAATACATCAGATAATACAAAAAAAGATCTGCACACTATTCTCCCTTTATTTAGAAAAAGTGGCAACATATCGGTCAGAGACCTTCGTGTGTGCCTGACGAAGGTCTCTGACCAAAACATTGCCACTTTTACTTTTTTCTAAATAAAGGGGGAACAGTGTGCAGATCTTTTTAGTTTTATAAATTTTAACATCCTTAAAACTACACACACATCTTGTTTTGCAGCACTGTTTGCTAATTCTGTGAAAATTCAAATGAATGGCTTTAGAAATTTTCCTTTCACACATTATCAAAACACATACTGAAAGCACAGCCTACCAGCAGAGAGCAACTTAATTTGAAGCTTTGATCAAGTAAAATTAAGAGTATGACAACTGACCACGTTTAAAATTATGTGGGATACGTGCTACCACAGTGCCTAAAAATAAGTTAATTTAAAGCTCTCAAGCATGATCAGATGAACACAAAGTAACATGAAGACACTGTAGGCTGTCAAACACGGGAATAGTGCGTTTCAGAGGCGGATGATTGAGTTCAACGGGACTTGATGACAAGGTGATTACAGTTATTATGTTGGCACGCTGAAACATTTCTAACAGGAGATTGAATTAAGCAAGCATCAGTACGAGTTAATTTAACCCACAAACGTAGAGCTACAGAGCTGAAACGCAGCAGCTGCATCCATAGGAAAAGGCCTCCCAGATGGGAATCTGTCTCGCCACTAGCCTAACAGGCCTCCTTGATAGACCTCTGCTCATGTCAGCCACTGCCAAACAGGTATCATCAGGACCATCCTGACTGCTTCACTGCAGAGAGAGAGAGAGAGAAATAGGGATAAAAGGAGAGGAAATGTGAAGGGTGATGTGTGCCATTGGAAGGGTGAGGGAAGAGGAAGTTGTAGCGTGAGACAGGCAGCAGGGGGAGCAGCTCTTCTATTGATTGGAGGCAAAGATAGAAGTGGCTTCAAACCTGCTGTGGGGCGGCCGGGCGAGACCAGCCAACATACCCGACTACGGCTTCACTTCAGCAGGCTCTGGAGGGGCCGTCTACCCGAGTCTCCCCACTGCTCTTATGTGGAAATCATCGGCTTTGTTGCTATGCAGGGAACAGATGACAGTGGTGTAAATAAACTTCATCCTCTATCGTTGTCTTCTGAAATGACTAAGCAAACAGATTGCAGTTTTAGTCGAGAATGGACGCCAGGACTGTGAACAGTAATCATTCAAGGACAATTATTCAATATAGTAACAATTCAAAAGCTGTAATGATAAAAATGGATGTACATGAAAGTGAAATTAAAAATTACATTTCAGTATCAGACATTAAACAGACACCTCAGAAACGTTAAAGTCTGCAAAGCACGTCAAACAACATATAAATAAGACCATCTGATTGCAGTTAATACCTGACTCATGCGCTTCCCGGAAATAATGAAACGTTGGAAAGATTTATCAGTTTATTTAGTACAAAATAAAAGTATCTGTCATTTTAAATTGCGAAGTAAAAGAAGCACCTGAATGGAAGGGGGAAATTGGCAGAAAAGGTAATTTCCTTTCATTAACTCGTCTGCTCTGGTAAGCGCTTGTTAAATTTAGGGTTCACCAGATCACACTGAGGTGTGTGTGTGTTGTGGCCAAAAACATCTGCTAATGAGAGATTCCTGATGGAAAATTGGCTGGCGGACAAAACTAGGCGCAGCTAAAATCTCAAAATTTCTCGGTGGGAAATTTTCTCTTGGCAAGTTTAATTCGGTCACTATGGATTCTGAATATATTTGCATGCTTGTGTGTGTGTTTGTTCTGCATCTAGGCCTTTCTTTTGTCCCCATTAATTTTTTAGCTATGCAAAGACATTCAAGTGAGGCCACTCAAGTCAGGAAGTGTTAAACTTGCCAAATGCAGACAATTAAGTGCTCTTGAGACAAAATGGAGAAGTGAGAACTCGCAGATCTGCTATTGAAAGAGCTTTAATACTCTTTACTTTAAAAACACACACACATACGGCAGGGTTGTTCACCTCCTCATCTTTGTGTTAGCCTCTAACCCCAATATTTTAACAACAGGAACACAAGACTTAAATTGGGTGAAACAATTTTTCCACAGCCTCAAACCATCTTAAACCACGGCCCCCGGAAGAGGCTTTGCTCTTGCAGCAGCATCATTAGGGCTTTAAATGTTTTCAAAACATCCCTCATTAGCAACAGCCCTTCCAACCACACACACACACACATTTACATCCACAAACAACGAGTTCCTGGATCTCATTCCAAGAGAGGCAACATATCAAAAAAGGCCTAATCTGTTATTCCCAGAGCTGACAGCTAACTGACAACACCTAGTCTTTATAAACACACACATCAGTCCTGATGCCCCGTGACGGTTTGACAGACGTGAGATGAGTCATTTGGGGTGGCTGAAAGAATAGACGTGTGTCTGCGTGCGTATGAAGCTCTGCTCACCTTGACCAGCCCACGCGTATGGGGGCACGACACTGACCTTGGCATCTTGGCGATTAATTTGCCCCTGATCTTGTCTCCCATGGTTTGAGTAGCATGTGTGTCAGGTCCGATGAAGGTGACACCTTCTGCTGCCTGCCGAGATAATAAAGGCTTTACCTTTACAGCTCAAGCATATCAGGTAGAAGCCGAGCATGTTCACTCTCGTGTAAATAAGCATGTTTGAGAGACAGACAGTGTAGGAGGGCACAAAAGCAGATATATATGCTTATTCCTACCCATTTTCTTCAGAGCAGCTCATCGTCATGTGATCAAAGCTGGAGATATTCGCTGGAAACAGTGCGGTGGGTATCGCGGCAGATCTCTGGGCCCATCTAGCTCGGAGAACAGCTCAGGTAAGACCGCGGTAGCAAAGGGAATGGTTAATTACAGCCTGGACACCTCGAAGAGACCTGGAGATTAGTGGGAAGACAGGGCGGAACAAGACACAGGCCTGGTGGAAACGCAACCCGCACACTGCAGACGAAACTGTAGGGAACATAATATCTGTGTGCTAATTTCTGCTTGGTTGATCCTGCGCTTGGACATTCCCACTGCATTTCGGAAGTCATACCGACTGAGAGGAAGTTATGCTGTAGATATAAAAACTGCCATTAAAATATTATCAAATTACAAAATTAAATACTAGGAATGCCAGATTTATTTTTTGTTGACTAGTAAAGTGATTTCAGAACTTATATTATAACACATTCTGTAGAAAAGATTAGTCACAGTAATAATAAGGAAATAAGTAATTGTTTATATTTATGTCACAAATTGGAATCTCTGCCATATATTTATTTTTCAAATGAATAAATCACATAATATTATTTAAAAATATTATCAACATTCAACCATTATTAATATTATTTAAAAAAATATTAATTTATATAATTATTAATTTACTATTTTATTAATTAATATATAAAAGATTACTCACAGTAAGAAATTAATACAATAAGTAATTGTTTATATTTATTGCACAAATTAATAGGAATCTCTGCTATATTCTCCTGAGACCCAGCTATGGAGTTTTTGCCTCTGTAGTGGACATTATATTTTAATGAATTTCTCTGAGAGCTCACATGAGTCTGGATATCCTGTACAGAGCACATTCAGGGCTTTTGAGAGAAACCAAATGTATGAAAGTTTCACCATGAACACTCCCTCTCCTTGGACTTTAAATATGGCTGACATTAATTTAGTGACAGAATTGTGCATCCTTATGAAACTATCATAATATTTTGTAATTATCATTTAATTATGGTTAATTTTCAAATTGTTTGTCAAAAATCAACATCTCAGGAAAATGTTATGGGGTTTCAAATCAAAATATGACTTCCTGTTATGAAACAGGACATCATTTCATACATGTCCACTGTAGAGGACACCAGGACTAAAACCATGTTTATTATGCATTTTTGGAGATACAACAAATGAATATGAAATATTAGGATATTATTATGAAAATCTGGCCAATTATTACTCCCATTATTACACTTCTTTTTTTAACATGCTGTCCCAACAGCACATTAATATGCAAATTAGACACAGTGTACAGATAGCATTGTGTTTAATGGGAAAACCCGTTTATGGACATTTTTAGACACATATTGCATAACGCAAAATGGTATATCAAATCAATTTGTTATATATTTTATAACATAGTTGAGAATCATCCTTAAACAAAGTTTGATGTAAAAAAAAGTCCAGAAAAATAAAAATTGATTGGTGATTAAAAAAAAAAATCCCATTGTTTTTGCCGTTTCATGTCTATTCATGTCATTTTATTTTTTTTAGAAAAACATAGTCCTGGTGTCCTCTACAGAGGACATTGCATAAAATATGAATAAAACATCATTTTTCAAAAAAATTATTTTTCCTTTTTTTTCTTATGCTCTAAACAATGTAATGACATGAAATCACAAAGTACTATTTAAAAATATTATCAATATTTAACCATTATTAATATTATTAAAAAATATATTAATTTAATATTTTATTAATTAATACATAAAATATTATATTTACATATAAATTAATATTTTTAAACAATAAACTTAAAAAAATAAGTAAATGATAACAAATATATAATAAGAGATAAAATAACCAGATAATTATTTGGTGTGTTTCTCAGAGAGATATAAAAAATAAAAATAAAAAATAAAACTTCTCCTGCTTCCCAGGTTAACAGTGCAGACTTAAGCCAACTGTGATCTCTGTTGTGACATTCTACAAATTAAGCACAATTCAAGCTCTCCCAAATGTCACTCACTTTCCCTTCACAGGTCTCTATTTAACAAAAACAAACCGAGGGCTGGAGGGGTGACAGGAGCTGTTTTTCTGCTGAAAACAGGTGTTTCACTGCCAGTGGCTGTGAACAACCTCATTGCAGCACACTCTGACATTTGTGTGTAAGTGTGTGTGTAAACTGTGTCCAATATCACTGTTATCATGCCATTGAGGCCCTGCAGAGGAGGATACGTGCCCCCTCCCAACACACAACCTTTACTTTACCTCACTTTTCCCTCCATCACCATTTACTACAGACTCTTAACATAATAAAGGGAACCGGGAGAACTAATCCTCAGAAATCTGCTTTCCTCTCTCGCCTGTTCCTTCAGGCAATACAGCACGAGAAAACACTTCATTTTAATTCTTAAACTGTACAAACTGTGAATGAGCTCCTTTTAACTGCAAATGTCATTACATCTCCATTTCCAGGGGAGAGCAGTAGGGGAAAAGAGGCTCTCTCACATTCATGACAAACCCTTTTAAATAGGGCACAATGGGGCAATGGGGCTGTTGACCCCCCCCCATAATATCAAATGCATTTACCTGGCACTTATGTTTCGAATGGGGGTCTTTGCTCTTATTCCACAAAACAAATACACACACACTTGAGAGGCGGTGACCCTTTTGAGTGCAATTGTATCACTGTTTCTTGAAGGATTTAAAGCGGTAGTTCACCTAAATATGAAAATTCTGTCATAACCTACATGAAAAAATACTGTAGTAATTTATAGTAAATACTATAGTGTTTTTGAACCATACTATAGTAAAGTACTTGAATTAATTTGTTGTGGTAATTCTACAGTTGCTGTGGTAATATAACATCTATAATAATATAAACAAATTACTTTACCCAATACTGTACTGTTTTCTACAACTATAGGGTATATTATACTACAATACACAAGTTTACTGTAGTAAAAACTAAAGTATACTACAGTATTTATTACAGTTTAACTGTTCACTTTAGTTAATACTACAGTATGCTGTAGCATTCATTAACAAAGTGTTGTAAATACTAGAATATATACAGTATAATACACTTTACTATAGTATGGTTCAAAAACACTATAGTATTTACTATAAATTACTATAGTATTTTTTCATGTGGGAATTTACTCACCCTCATGTCTCTTTCTGAAAATGTATGACTGATTTTCTTCTGTGGAACATAAAGAAGATATATTGAGAAATGTCTTAATTTTTATTATTATTTTTTTTCAAATGACTTCTTCAAAATATCTTCATTTTTGTTTCACAGAAGAACTAAGTCCTACAGGTCTGAATAACACAAGAGTGATTAAATGATCACAGAATTTTCATTTTGGGGTGAATTATCCCATTAACATATGAATTGTGTCATGTTTAAAATAAATAACAACAGTGGAACCTCTCTGAAATGTACATGCCGTTTTGTTTCACTGCTGAAAGTCTTTATTCTTAAGAAACGGCCCATTCAGGACTGGCGTATTGTCAAAATGACTCGCGAAGTGTCCATCCACATTCACGAACAGCAGTGAGAAACATTAAACATGACACGAGAGAAATCTTGACAATCTTAAAAGCCGCAAAACACAAGCACAACATCTTGCGGGAAACCAGCCAAACCAAACATGGCATATGGCAGCCATTAAAGTGATCCGGCATCAGAGCCGACTTCAGCCATTAAAAAAGCCACACACAGTATTTCTGCTTGATCATGTCACTTTAGCAGATCTAATTGGCTGCGTTCTGTCCATGTTTCACAGCAACAGTAAACCACACTACCCAGCCGGTCCCTTTCATCTCAGCAGAATTACATTAGCGCAGCTGTGTTCGACAGAGGCCGCAACACATCACGACAGCTAACAACACTCGGAATGATTAGAAAAGCAATAAATCCCAGCTTTCACGAGCCGTGCATTAGCACGTTATGATATTTAAAATCACAGCCTCATCACTGTCAGCGGTCAGACACCATTTGAATATAAAGGTGAGGATTCTGAAAAGGATGAAATGTGAAATTTGAGGCTCAAGTTTTCAGATTTTCCAATTTTCTGAGCTACGTTGTGAATTAGCACGTGCTAGCAGGCAGCCAGAAGCAGAGACGACTAGCACTGCATTGATATTCCCTGAGTGTACGTCCATTCACGACTTCACTCTGTTCACCCTGGTAGCGTTTGGATCAAAGGAAACTTTCCTCGAAGCACATCTGATCAAACTCAGCCGTACTTCACTGAAATACACGGCCACATTTGTATTCCCAGTGCATTCTGCTCAAAGATGCTATTTACAGTACTACAAGAAGCAGTCCACTGTTACATATGGACTGAAGTAAACCAGCACAATTGTACAACTTAAAATGCATTTCAAATCACAAGTATTATATGTATTTTGACCAATTTTAAGAGTCTTTAAGTATCCGTAGTGCAATCCCACTTCGGTTATACCTCTTTTTCCTGTTCTCAGAACCATCTACATTGACTTGTGACGAAACTACTGACGTGGGGGGGCCACAGGCCCACTGAATAGTGCAAACGCACAGTCGCACACACACACATTTGACTACCACTGAGTCGGGCACAAAAAAGGAGAAAAAAATGGCAAAGATTAACTTATTGAGGTCTCCATTGCCATAGCAACACAGAATAGTTTTGATGCGTCTCCCTTCACAGTCAATGAGGTTTGAACGTATCACGGAGCAGATAGCTTTTCCGTGGCTTGTTACTAAGGGGGCTATTTAATGCAGATACTGCTGTGCGTCTGAGCACAGATGGCTGAATACTCGAGCATGGCCACTTTGAAGAGAGCTCCCGTCCACATTTTCAGGGGGCCGCTTTGCAACATTGATCTGAAAGGGGGGAACGGTTGTTAATAATGAATAAATCAACAATGGGGAGAATAGCCCAGGCAGAAGCAGTTAAAATGGAATAGCGTATGACTCTGGAGTGATGCAGTGGATTAAAACATGATGGTTGTCATTGCTCGCCGTACGATCAGGCCGTCGTGATATGACACACCAGAATCAAGTAAATATGGGTCTGGGAGAGATTCTAATCAAGCGGACGTCATCTTAATTGAGCTGTCAGTCAAACTGAATACTGCTGTTCTGTTTTTGTCTTGGCATATTACTCATGGATACGCGCTCGTACTGGACAGCGTAACGGCTTCGTTTAGTCACTCTGGCGTGGAGGAACACGCTGCTGGTTTAGGCCATTCAAAATCGTGCTCACTAGCTGTCATAAAATCATAGTTGAATTTTTTATTTCCTCTTTCTGTAGTTTATTTTTTAATATTGTATGAGGAGAGAGAAATAAGAGAAAAATCTCCCTCACATTTTTGAGTAAACAACGTGCTCAGTAACATGCTAATTTTTTCAGCAGGAATATGAAAAGTTGCAAAATACACTCCATTTGCAAAAACACTTCCGTCCTCACAAAAGAATTTAATTATGCCATAGGACACAAGCCATTCAGTGCCCACCAGCAACACAGAGACGAAACAGACACACTCCAAGCCCATATACTAAACACAGCAAACACCTGCCCTCGCTGAAAATCCCCACACCTGTGAACGTTGCTGTGTGAACATCCATGTTTGGCACATTTGCCGCAGTTGTTCATACACGCACCGGAAGATACTGTTGACCCTGTGGCAGTGCTGCCACCCCTTTCCCGTCGCCCGGGCCTATCCCCCTGATGCCGAAGGACGTGGCAGACAGGTGAGTGTAAACAATTCATCACTACTGTGACACCTCCACATCTGCCAGGAACAACAGGGCCAGGGAAGCTGTCAGTCACCTCCGCCAACCTAACTCCCCTCAGCCTCGCTGGAGCAGGACCACTATTACAACCAGATGTTTCCTTTTATGAAAGCCGCATGCAAGACTTTCAGACATCTCGGAGACCTGGGAGATAATAGCAAATATCATTATTGCATAGATTTACAAGAAAAAAATGAATTAAGGCATTATAATGCATAACATGGTTTGTTTGAATATATTGTTTCTGATAGTAGATAATAATAATAATAATTATTATTATTATTATTTTATATTTTTGACAAATTTATTACTATTAACAATAATAATAATACTAATAATACATTTGTCTAAAAATATAAAAGTATTATTTTTATTATTAATGTTAATAGCAATTTGTTATTGTTAAACTGATAATTATTATTTTTATACATTTGTCATTGTTAAAATTATTGTTGTTAATAATAATAATAATAATAATAATAATAATAAAGTTATTGTAATTATTATTATGACATTTTGTAGTTACAGTTATTCAAATAATTTTTTATAGCATTAATAAAATAAATAAACTAATATATATATATGCATATTATTGTATTTATTTTATTAATGTTATGACATATTTTGGCTGAACTATACCTACACAATGATATTCTATAATATTCTACAATATTATATAATAAGTGAAACTCATCAAGTAACGTTCAGTTTGTCTATAACTTCAGTAGTTCAGCGGGCGGTTGTATCTCTGAAAGACATCCACCTCTGCTTGATATGAAAAGCTCTCAATTACAAGTGTCACTTAGTGATGGCCACCATTGTCTAAATAAACATACAGGCCTGGAGGGAAAAGCACCTACAGTGCTGGAACTGTGGCAGGGTGGTATTTTCATACGAATGAGGCTGACTAACAGGTGATGAGTGTCAGACCCACAAGTGGCCCATTGTCACACAGAACAAGGACAATATGAAGCTGAGTTGTTCCGTGCCCTCTCCAGCAGGGGCTGGGATCATGTGCGACCACAGCCATCCATCACCCGAGCTTTAACAATACCGCAGGACCATGTCTCCCCATGTACATGTACTGACCCCAAACCCCTTAAATACACACTGATATATAGTAAGCAAACTAACACAATTACAGGACATTACAGATACACACCATCCAGATAAAACGTATGCCAACTTCATTAATTCAGCACATTTCTACTGTGGCTTTTTATCAACTTTGATGTAAATCAACCCCGCATAGTGGCACTCAAACTCAAAGTAGATCACCTACTTAAGTGCTATACCTCAGATTAACAAAACCATCAGCATCAAGGTCTTACAGGTCGAGAAACAGGCTCAAGAGCAAATACTCACAGGGGATTCAATAACAATGCTGGGGTCCTGGTGGGCCACAAAGCCCATCGAGGCCTTTTGTTTCTAGAGGGGGCCTTGCATGACAATCGCAGACTGACAGGCAGCGCAGGGGGTCAGAGGAACCTGGGACAAGGCCGTATTGTTCCTCTCCCAGTGCACAAGGTGCACCTCCTTCACACCGACAGAAAACAGAGACCCGACTAAGAATAA
Organism: Spinibarbus caldwelli; assembly: GCA_039654775.1. Classification (NCBI taxonomy): domain Eukaryota; kingdom Metazoa; phylum Chordata; class Actinopteri; order Cypriniformes; family Cyprinidae; genus Spinibarbus; species Spinibarbus caldwelli. The sequence goes on from CM077232.1 coordinate 14,820,759, forward strand.
TCTGGGCAGGCCAGAGGGTTTTCAAACCAAACTACAACTGGAAAAAAGGCCTTCATTTAACAGTAGAGCTTACCTGTTGTGGTTTGGGGTGGAGAGTGGAGGAAGGAGAGAATGAGGCAGGGAGTAAGGGAGAAAGAGACAAAAAGATAGAGAAAGCCACCGTGTGAATTAACCTGCCATTTTCCTACTCTTTAAAAGGTAATAATTATGGAAGCAGCTGGAAACTTTTGGGGCTAGAATTAAAAGCTAAAAGCATAGCTCCCATTTGATTTTTGTTTGTTCTGCCGTGAATGGCCATTGGCTGGCCAGTGGAGGGGTTTTCATGGTTGCAGGGGGATTGCTCTTCTATTAGGGTTTTTTTTTCCATGCCTCAATTTTTTTTTCTTATCTAACACATAGAAATTGAAGCAAAAGGAAAGACATGTAAATGTTGTGACATACGGAGAGGACTGCGAGTAAACAGAGGAAGGTGAAAATTGGGCAGGGTGGGGTAAAATCCCCTCAGGTAACAGGGGCAAAGATACCCCTCCCCTTTTTTGGAGATTCGCCCCGTTTTCAACAAGCTCGACAAAATAGTGATTGCGCATACAAAAAGGTAGCCCACGCAGTTGGTATAGATGGTGAGTGTCTGATTATTAACATAAAAGCCAGAGATAACAAGGTAACAACCATGGTCCGAAAACACAAAAGAGCCTCTATTACCTGGATGTTTACAGTTATTTACAGCTACAGAGAGTCCTTTCCTCCTGCTTTTCTCTGGACAATAGATGAAAATGGCCTTTTTAACATGTCAAGAGCAGCAGTGAGGATTTCCACTACTAAACTGCTAAGGACTTGACCTGAGTCCAGGTTTTCTTTAGACTGCTGGGAGGTTGGATGGCATACTTGGTTAAGATGTGGGAAGCCAGATCAAATTAACCTAGAAGTCGGGCCATCGGCCAAAGACTGCAGCTGCAGAAGTACAGGTGTCTCCATCAGGGTTGTGCACCATTCAGAATTAAATTGAGAATGCCTTGAATTTGAACTGAGGTAGCAAATAGGATGTAGAATTGCAATTTTAACTAGAAAAGCTTCCACGTGTCAAAGTTTAGGCTGTTCAGACAGAGACAGCAATGAAAATTTTGCACAGCCCTGGCAAAAAAAAAAAAAAAGATTTATTTCACAGCATACTAACACTTGACAGAACAATCTAAAGTATGCATGAAAGTCAAAAGCATGCATTCTAATACTAATGCAATAAAGAGTACTTACATAAACATGATTAATGGATCAGAATCAATAACATGGTATTTGGGGCAGAGGATATTAGTCGTTTTGTAACTCCCAGGCCTTTGGGGAAATTTCTTTCTTATGAATAATTTGTTTAAACCAGAGACTTTCCATATTGAAATACTTTCCATTGTACTCACAGTTTGACAAATCCACTTTCAAAAGCTGTGCTTGCCTCATTTCATACGTTTGCCACAATGCTAATCTCAAACTTGTAGAACTGGGCAAAAGCAGAGCCAAGTAAGGTCATTGGCTTGGTGTTGAGACCCTGATTATTCTAACATTTATGCTATTTTATGCTCCAAAAATGTTATTTGATCCAAAGGAACGCTTGGCTTCAGGGAGCTAATATCTCTCCAGAACTGAGATAATGTGGATAGTGTAAATGCCTTCATGGGCTGCTAAAATCACTAGTTCTAAATGAGCAGAATCCTTGTATCCTCGTCTGCTAAGGGTAGCCTATAAACGGTAGTATACAGACCGACCTTTTAATAATTTTCCACAAAATTATCCCTTTTGTTTACTGTTTAGAATAAGAATTGGCGATGCCCGATTCGTTAAAGAATCACTCTTTTGAGCCAAATTGCAAATACCATTTTACGCATAATCTGAATAGGTTCGCGATTCAGTATCATTGGTATCGTTCGCTGACGTGCTGAAAGCTTCAGTTTCTCACTCGTAAAACTGTATAGTGGGATAATTTTGGAGACAGAAGACACAGTGATAGCAAGATGAACTGGATATTTACTTGCTACAACTGATTGAAATTAACGTACGAAGCGACGAAGAAGGTTCAACACTTGCACTTGCAGTCGTTATGCCCCTGTACTGCAGGTAAATACATTTTTCTACCGAGTAACTTTGTTTATGTTTATTTTTGTTTATGGTTTTGGCTACTTATGAATTCCACATCATATCTTTCGAGGATTTGGTGTGGATTCATTAGAGTATTAATGAAAAAGGCCTAGGGTGCACTGCCATATGGGGCAGGACTGTCATAAATTAAAATCCAGGTCAGTCAGATATTTCATCAGGAGTTGTCTCTCACCTTCTATTGCTCCCAAATATACTTACATTTTCATCTCACCACAAATGTAAAGTTTTGGATGGAATACTCGTTTTTTTTTTAATCTAACAGCTCAGTTAAGTTCAATTTGCATTTATTCATTTAGCAAATGCTTTTATCCAAAGCTAATGATCTCTACATGTAGATGCCAGACATAACCAGAATGTTCCATGAATTTTTCCAAATGTTGTGGTCAGAAAATTATTATTATTATGATCATTATTCGTTCTTAGCACAGTGGTTGGTTGACACATGAGTAGGTGGTCCTTCACTCTGATTACCAATGTTTTGGACCCCATTTACACCTGTATTTAGCACTGACCACTTGAGATTGGATCACTCAAGATGGACATTAATACTAGATGTAAATTGGCCTAAACCACTAGTTTGTTGTTCCCAACCTGTTATCCAACATTTAAAGGGAAACCTTGGGCAGTCTTATCACCATATAGTGCTTGTAATCTGAACAATTGAACCACATGTGCACACAAAGTCCATTTGGAAAAGGTTTGACTCTTTAGTATTTTTAACAAACATGTGACCTTGTATGTGACAACTGTCAATACAATCAAGCTGTTGACTTCATTAACACAAGAAACGAGTCGTTCTAACTTTCAAATTGTATTTTTAAGTTTGACTGTACTTGTCTTTGTCTCTTTCCAGAACAATCCTCAAAAAAGATGCTTAGATTGAGTATGCAGTTTATTGGTTATAGCCACAGCTAAACGTTAAACAGAATGACTCATGGGAAAGCATAAAAATACAGCTGCTATTCTAGAGAGGGATGCCACATCTGCAGGTCATCAGAAGAAAGAAGCACCGGTGAGCTCTGAGATAAAAGATAAAGATGACAGAGCTCTTTAGTGCCCTGTTAAAAAAGAAAAGAGAACAAGACGCCACTCATCCTCACCAGGCCAGCTTCATTTGCTTAATGGCACACAGCTTGAGTAGGGCCAGCTCCCCTAATAATGATCTAACAGTGCAACAAGGCGAGAACTAAAATATGGAAATATTGAAATTCATATAGGCAGGCTGAAAGCATCTCAGCATTGATCTAGCCTCAGCATGGGTAAAAAGCAGCACTCCTTTAATCAGGGCAGGCCAGGAGCCTTTGGCTACACAGAGGTCCCTCTCAAGATAAGCCTGTCCTACAGCACAGCTAGCTGAGATGAGGGGGAGAGAGAGAGTGAAGCCTGGGGGCCTGAGCAGAGAGGAGAACCAGGACTGAATCTCAAATCAACTCATTATTCCCTACCTGCTGCACCTTTGTCGTGCATAGAGAGTGCTTCTGAATTCAAGCACCACTGCAGGACCAGGGTTACTGTTTTTTTCTAACCTGCGACCCAATTTGATGTTCTTTGTGTTCTGGGTCAATGGCGTGACACTAATATTCTTTTTGTCTTACCTATTCATTAATTAAAAATGCATTTTCGCAATGGCTTAAATACACCTCTTCTGCGATAAGTTTTTTAATTTTCTTGATTAAAAATCATTTTGATATGTTTTTTGGTGGACTTAAAGTCCAAATCAGGGTGATACAACTATCCTGCTATCGTAATATAGGAAAAAACTTCAATAAAGGAGTTCTAGTTGCAAAATGTCATGTGGTGCAACTCCCCAATAAGGGAAGAAATTAATTGATGATATACATTTTGTAATTTACATTATACATTTTACTATTTTTTACATTATTTTAAATGAGTACAATTAATGAGTTTTTAATTAGCCATTGAATTGATTTTTTCTTGAAAAAAAAAAAAAATGAACTCAAAACCACATGAAACCAACACGAATACAAAGAGTAGGCCTACATTTACATACTTGACACACATTTTAAACTATATTTCCTTCATTTTAAAAGATTTTTTCTATTATATGGCTCTTTTTTGTCACTGACCTTTGTGCCCTTGTGACCAAATCTTTGTTAGTTTGACTAATTGTTCTTTAGTCCTTTCTTCTCCTTATGACACTTCCTATTTCTTTTTTCCCTCTGCATGTGTGCAAATGAAGTTTTCACCCTGGCAATCGCACCTTTAATTAAATTAAAACAAAAGGTGCTAAGGCTGTTGATTGTCAAGACAGAGGAGGAAGGAGGGGAGAAGAGGGTTACAGAATGCAATGAATATCAATGTGTGATGAATGACTGGGCTCCCCCAGCTGTCATCCAAATGAACGTGAATATTCAACTCTTTCCCCTCCACTTAGCTTCCATTTAGCTCTGATGATATTTCATTAGCTTGTCCCATGGTGCTGAGAAACGATAAGTGATCCGCGGAAAGCTGTTTCGTCTTCATGTTTATTCTAATACAATACTCACTCCATTCTGCCATGCATTTCCTTTTCTTTCTCATTTTTGGCGTACATCCCCACAACCAGCACGGATCAAAGTGTGTGTCATTTTGGTGAGTGTTTTAATTTGTATCGAACTGATTAGCCAAACAGGCCTGTCCCTCTGGGAAAGAGGATTTTGCGTTCTTTCATTGCAACATTGAATTGTAGTATGTGTGGTGTTCTGGCATCCAGTTTCACTACGCAGGGGGAAAAGGAGATTTTAGCCAAACTTTAATTGAATCTGATTGAAATCCTACAAATTTGTGCTAGTGCTAGAATACAAATATTGTTGGACTAGTGTTAGGGTGTTAGACTGTGGCAAAAATGGTTGTAAATATGACAAAAAATAAACATTTACAACAATAATTGAAAAGTCACTTAGATGACAGTCAGGAAAACTTGTGTGTTCATGTACTTTCATCAGATATCATCTTGTGAGATAGCATTAGTTCATTTAATCTTTTGCACCAGTGTTTCCTGCACACAAAAATAAAGAAATGACTCTTATGAACCAATTATTTTTTTAAGAGTCAGTGAAAAAGATTCCAACTTGTGAGTTAGCTGTTTGAATCAGTGTCATATATCTATATCTATATGTTTGTATTTAGTCTAGACCTATGAGTTATATAGACATCTATCTTTCGCAGATGCAGTGTCCACTTGAAAGAGCAGCAAACCGTCTTCTTTCTCTCTCTCCATTCGCCTTCACCTGCTCTTAGCCTATCCGCTCCACCACACCAATGTCAACACATCCTCTTCATGTCAAGACAGATTGTTGCGTTATCCCGATGCTAAGCCTTGCATTTCAATCATTGCTTTCCCATTCCTGCGCCACATATTGATTTTGATGAAAACAACTTGCTAATCCAAATAAACAACATGTCAGTGAGCCATTCAAGCTAACAGAAATATTAGCACAGCATGATCCCCTGGCTGGGCAAGCCCAGGGTCTACCAGAGCTCCTGACCTGGCAGGGGGTTGCAGTGGAGGGTGGGGGCAGTTGTGTGTGAGTGTGAGTGTGTGTGTGTGTGAGGGAGATGCTTTTGCATGAACATCAAACCAGCAGTAGCGGTACATTCCACTTCATTTATGCACTATGATTCAATGACTGTCAAATTTGCACATACATTTCTTGGAAATCTTTTTTCAAGCTGTGAATTCAGCTCACAGCCTCCTGAAATAAAGGGATAGTTCACCTAAAAATGAAAATTCTGTCATCATATACTCACCCTCCCAACGTCGTTCTACACTTTCTTTCCTCTGTGGAACACAAAAAAGATATTCTGAGGAATGTTTCATTTGTTTTTGCCATTTCAATAAGAGTTATTGAGGTTGATAAAAAAAAAAAAAAAAAAACAACAACACTGGACCATTGACTTTTATTGTATGGGCAAAAAAATATTTCTTTGTTTTCCACAATAGAACTAAAGTCATACAGGTTTAAAACAACATGAGGGTGAGTAAATGATGACAGAATGTTTATTTTTTTTAATAAATTCATCCTCTGGATTGGCTACACTGAATTTAAAGCTAAGCCCAAACTATCCCAATTTGGCCCCTCATTGCCAGACAACATTTATCAACCGCGATAGACCTACATGACCCTCACTGCTAGATTTACCTCACAGATGAATTCAAGTGGTGTTAATTTTAAGTCTAGGGCTCTCCCACCTCCTCCCAGAGGCCCTAAGCTGCCCTAGTGACCCCTTGGCTGGTTCCACTCACTGCTGCAGGGGAGCGTGTCAGCTTGGGGGCCATCTCGATCGCCCCAGCATGCCATGGGGCCGGCAAGGCTCTGCACAGCATGGGCAAGAGAGCGTCCGTGCTGGTTTTAAGGTCATGCTAATTGCCACACTCCTCCGTCTTGCCGTCACTTAGCGGCGGAGGCTGCATTCAGAGCATGGTGCAGGTGTTGGGTGCCCTTTAAACCTTTAATTAAATATCACTGTAAAAGGTTAATGCAGAGAGCCAGATATTACAGCCTGCAATGAGTGTGCAACCGTAAAACTCTATTTAAGTCTGTTAGCATGTGAAGGATTGACCTGATGGTTATTTTAGCAAGCGAAACTGGGAGTCAGGATACCGCTGCTATTGTGTGACATATAACAGCATTATTTAAAATGACCGTTTTAATCTAATAAGCAAAACCCTGTTTGAATAAACTATTGGCTGCACAATTAGCTAAAATATTCCCGGCGTAAACGTGTCAACTGGAGCATCTGTATGATTTAGACTAAATATTTTTGGCAATATATAAAGAACAATTGTCACCTTTTGATAATCTAATCAGGATTTTGTGTGACCCTCGATAATGAGACCCATCTGCCAGTTGCTTATAATGATGCAAGCAAGGGAAAAAAAAGTATACAAATGCAATGCAACTTCTTTCATTCTAGGCTGAAAGAGACTTTACCAATTTAGTACATAATTAAAATGTGACAAAAAATAATGTCAAACAATTATGAATTACCAAACCTTCAAAAGGACCATAAATTGCAGACTAAGCAAAAAGAGAAGACATAGTATGTGAGTGAGGAATATTTGGAAATGTGGCCAACAATTCTTACATTTTTAAATTCCACCCAGCCACAAATCAATAGACTCAATGTTACGCACTGTGGAAATATTTAGATATAGTAGGAAAATATGTCTCTGCCCAAATTCTAAGCTGTGATATGAGACTTTATAAATATTTGCAGAGGAAACTTTACAGTGTCTGTTATTCAGCCTTTTGAGGAGAACACAGCTGTGATGGAAGAGCATGTATGATTGCTATGACATTAGGTTTCAACACACAATTAACATAAATGACCCTAATTAACAACCTTTTTCAGAGACATGGTAATGTGGCCAAAAATAAATAAATAAATACATAAAAAATCTGCCTTACCTGAGTCTTATTGTCAAATCAGTTAAATCCAGCTGATAAACCACAGTACTTTTCAATAAAACATGTTTCTTTTATTATTTAGTCACCCGTAGTTGTTGTTTCAAACTTGTATGACTTCCATTTTTCTGAGGGACATAAAAAAGATATTTAAAAATTCTATCCAATAAAAGTCAGTGGAGTCAAATATTGTTTTTGACTTTTATTATATGAAACATTCTTCAAAATATTTTAATTTGCCAATGGCATGAAGGTAAGTAAATAATTACAGAATTTTCATTTTTGGGTGAATTAAACGACAGTTTTTCTAATTTAAGATATAAATTATGTTAATTAAGTTATTAAGCCACTAAATTAAATTCATAAGACATATTAACATGCTCAGAATTTATAAAACAGTTTTTTTTTCCCTCTCATTGGAAAGGCGTATCATCAGCATGTTAGCACAGTGTATTCAGTATGCATCAAGCATCTGGAAGCGTCAGCCATTTTCATATGGTATTTTCATACCATATTTCAGCAAGGCAGAATAATCTCACTTAACATAAGAACGGTCCTTCTCTCTGGTGCACCGCATTGCCCCCTGCTGTGGTTTTGTTGTTTCTAGTTTTGTTAAATAATTAATTCTTCCTCACAATTCCTTCCATAATCTATAGCTCACCATAACCAGGAGTAACTGTGCCAGAGTCTTATCCATCATAATGAAAATATAGGCTTTGCGTGAACAGTATATAGTGTTGAATAGTACAAAGTATAAAAATGTTAGCATTTTCATCTTAATTTTTGAGTTCTCGTTTGTGGCTCCTGGTTTTTCCTGGTTCTTTTGTGGCCCAGCAGATCAGGGCATGAGGAGCCCAGTAATTTAATTCTCTTACCATCCACCTCCCAGCCCAACCTCCGGACCACAGCTTCTCTCAATCTCTTGTTTTCTTTTCAAGCCTGTATTTGCCTTCTCCCTCGCTGTCTTTCTCTATCTCTCTCTGGGCTGAGGCTGGGCTGAGCTGCCTCCCCGTGGTGAGGGTTGAATCCAGGGGCCACCTGCAGCAGCCGCCGCTAGCGCAGCCAGACGCCATCGGCCCCCTTTGATATTTGTGCGGCAGCCACCCCAGCCACATTTACGCCCGCGCACCAGCCGCAGAAACCACCAGCTAATGTGGGATATCAAACAACAGTCGCCTTCTTTCTCGCCCGCTTTTTTGTCTCTCTCTCTCTCTTCAGCCTTCATTCTCTCTTTCTCCCTCTCTTTTTCCGGGGGTTTGAATTTGGAGTATGTTTAAGCCGCAACACCAGCCGGGCTCAGGCCCTTTCAGAGGCACAGCTTGGGCTCCCCGTCTGGCCCATGGCCTCTGTGGCCGCCTCTATATTACACTGGCTTTTGTTAGCGGCGGCCCAGCCAAACAGGACCAGCCATAGGCCGCCATTTTCACCACCACCTGAGAGGAGATGAGAAACGGGGGAAACGCACACTCGCACACAATGAAATGAGCTGCATTTTTCAAGTGAGCTCCTCAGGGAAGCCAAAGCAAAGATGAAAAGAGAGTAAGGAGGGACGAAGAATAAAACAGAAAAAAAAATACTTTCATAAATACACGTCTGACCAATTGCCAACAATGTTATGCAAAATTAAAAAGATTTGAAATGACATTCTACCTATTGCAACATGTTACCCATGTATGACAGTATGAGGCTTTTTTCACCGTGTATATGTTAACAGTAAGTGACTGAATTGAGAGGCTAGGAAATATGGTTTGGTCACGTCTGACAACGTCTATATTTTTCAGAAAGAGGAAGCTACATTCATGCAGGGATTCTAGCAGGCACCCCAGGAAGACTGGGATAATTAAATGAATTGACTAAAAGGATGCAATGAATATCCCTGCACAGCATCAGGTTAAAGTCGACAAAATTGAAGTACAATCTAAAGAATTTCATATCAATTTACTTGAACAGTGGAACGTACATCAACTGACACTATCGTTAATTTCTTTTTGCGATGTATATGATGTACGCACGGTTATCCAACCATTAGCCGCAATGCGTTCACTATAAAGGCCGCCTGATGCTAATAAAAAAATAGTTTCTGTGTTCTTAAATAAATACAAAAAGCAACAACAACAGCACAGCGTTTACTTTAAGGTGCCATTCATTCCAACGACAACAGAATAAAAACACTATCAGGGTCCTCTACAATATGCAAACGTGGGTAAGCTCCTCTGTGTATTACACATAAATGAAAATATCCACATGCTAAAAAATAAACAATGAACAAGTGCTGTGTGTACAAACACCTACTTACAAAGACGCTAACACACCAGAGCAAATGCACACACCTGAGGAACATGTGGTGCTAAACTTAAGCTAATTAAGTGACAGACAATTGCACTCAGGGGAGACATTCCTAGGAATCACTATCAACAACTGGATCAACATGGCAGGGAAGAGAAGGTGTTTATTAGCCAGTTGTTCGTACTTTGCTTCGCACTAAAGTGTTAAAATGGCTCATTGCTTATGCGATCTCTGTCTTTTTTTGGAGAGGTGTCATCGCAAACTGTCGTGAGGAATGTTTAATATTAGTTTCAAGGAAGTGGAATAAAAATGAATGTACAGTTTATCCAAAAATAAAAATTCTGTCATTCCAAACTTTTGTGGCTTTCTTCTTTTCAGTGGAAAACAGAAGAAGATACTTTAAAGAATTTTGGTAACTATTGACTTTCATAGAGAAATTTATCAAAATATCTTCTTTTGTGTTTCACAGTAGAAAAAAGTCATAGAGATTTGGAACTATGTGTAAATGAAGACAGAATTTTCATTTTTGGGTGAAATACCCCTTTAACTGTTGCTAACCTAGAACTATAGCTGGAAATGCGACTTGTATTTGCTGACCATTTGATTTTGGATGTTTTTGGATATTTATAACTATTAACAATATTTGGATTTGTGACCCCTTTTTTAATAATTTTATATTATAAATATCAATTTTATGATTTATTTCCAGTCTATTTGTAAGAGTATATTTTTCTCCAAAAAGATACGGTTACTGTTGAGATTAGTCAATCTCTTTAAAATAATCTGCTGCCCTGCGAATTTTTATGGTTGTAATTTTGTAAGTGTTGTAACTGGAAAAAAGGAAGCTAGACATTCAACGAGGGGTATTTGATGCATGAAAGTAGAATATAATTCTGTCAAAGAGAGAAAAGTAAATATACCCCAACATCATCAAACATTATCGCCAGAGATTTGAGGAGGCATCAAGATATCAAATGCCTGTCAAATCTGTTAAAATCTGCAAACGTCTGATAAAAGCACACACCTCTGCTGCTAAAAAGTCTATCAAAAACAATAAATGTTAATTCTGCCGCTATCCCCCGGATAGATCCCAGATAGATGCAGATCCATTGTGCTACACAGGAGGAGTTTGGAACGCTCTGTGGTTATGGCTCTAATGGCTAGTCGTTAGTAATGCTCAATGATTATCATTAGGAAAACTCGTGGCTGAGCGTGGATAAGCATATTACAATACACACCAGGCTGGGTGAAATACAGAATAAAGCACGAATGTCTCACAAAGGAACTTAATGTTTTATAGACGTAATGATAAAGTCTTTGATGGATATCTATGGAAGGCGTTTTACATTTTCTGTGGCCCACAATGGGTTGTTAGAGAGCGAACAATAAAGAGCCCTCTTTGAGTGCTGTGTTCCAGTCACTTCACCTTGAACAAGCATGCGAATGTGCTGTCTATTGTTGAAGGCTGTCTTCAAATGCAGTGAAAACCCTAAACCGTCCCACTAAAAGCCCATTACTAAGACATGACCATGGCAAAATGGATGCAGTTGTAAGATAATGTGTAAAGGGTTGTAGATTATAGCATAGGAAGTGTTTAAGCCTGGTGTGCTACATATATAACAGTTGTGTTTTGGTTATAGAAGTTATCAGTGTCATTGTAGAATGTTTAAAATCTCCTTTACAACAAGATGATTAATTTACTATGTTATGATCCAGCTCTTTCACTGGTTCCCGAAACTGAGATGCACATGTGTGACATTTCCTGTCATTGCTTAACAAAATAATGCTAGCGTAACTAAACAAAGTGGGTTAGAACTAGAAAGAGCATGTAGCAGTTTAGAGCATGTCAATTTTTCCTAGGGTCTGCTAAGGTTAAACTCAAGTGGCTGGTAACAACTCTATTATGTGGTGAGTCTCTGGTTGGCAAACAGAATCGTTGCATGTAAAACTGCAGTGGAGGCCTGTCCCTGGAGACCCCTGTGCACAGCAGGTTAACCTGTCAGTGCTTTTTTAAGGCCTGATTGCTAAACCCCCTGTAGCTTGAGGTAAACTGACAATTTTCCATCAGCAGGGAGGTTGGCTTTATTAGTGATAGGGTGAAAAAAAAGTAAATTCGAGCGCAAAGGGTATTGTTCCCTCCAGTGGAGGATTAACATATGAGAGGTTCAATCAATTAGCTTGACGCTAAGAAACACATGAGCCTGGCTAATGAAGAGACATTCGGAAAACTCAGTGAGCAGACATTGAAGAACAAAACATGGTAAACATGTTTGCAATTGATATATTCCGGTTAGTTCCACTGAAAATGTAATTTAGGAATTATAAAATCAACGGAATTGGACAGAAATCATAACTGAATAACTGGTTAGCGTAGCTCAGCTTATTATAATGCTTGTATTGACAAAAAATTGACAGGCACAGCAGAAACCTGTTCGCTGTAAAACTGTTTCCAGATATTTGTAACTTCCACATATTTGTCTCTTCATTATTTCTCCAGGAAAAGATGCCATTAAGACTGATACTAGTGAAGCCCTGCAAGTATTTCAGTTACAGATTAAACAATCAAACTAAATGACAATTTGTAAATGTTGTAAATGCAAAAAAGGAAAGCGAGACATTGAACAAGGGCTATCTGATGGGGGGGAAAAAGAAAACTGAATGAGTTTTCAATTGCTTAAATTGATATTTATAGAAATCATCATTGACTGATTAGCTGATTAGCGTAGCACAGCTATTATTATCATAACTATGCTTATATTTAGGTTGACAAGAATAACGGAAACGAGGGCTCTATAAAACTAAACAATTTACAGAAAATGACAGAAATACACAACCTGAAGCTAAACACTCTATCTGATGAACAGCATGACCTAGAGGATGACAGGGCATAAAACTAGTCATGAGGGGCTAGGCTGGTCCCTGTAATTCTACAAAATTTGGAAGAATTGAAGATCAGAACACACTGTACATGGTAGTACTTGCTCTACAGTGAAGATGTGACCTTCTATAATCAAACGTACTTGTGCGATTCACACTTAAAGGGATAAAAATGAAAGTTCTGCCGTTTACTCACCCTCATGTTAAAACACAATAGAAGAAGAATTTTCAGGAATATTTTTTGCTCATACAAACATTGAGAATTTTCTTTTTTTGTGTGTGTTCTGCAGATGAAAGAAAGTCATGCGGGTTTGGAATGACATGAGGGTAAGTAAATGATGACACAGTTTTCATTTTTGTCTGAACTATGCCTTTGACTCAAGGTCACCGTTTTGCACATTGAGAAGTGTTAGCATGTGATGGACGTGAATTGTTGATGAGGCACCAAGCAATGAATAATTCAAGACTTAAAACCACATATATACACACACGTCATTAAGGTAGATGCTGACCCTAATAAGAAGACGTTGACACGGGAGGCTGGGGGTAGCTTCCTGACAGCATGGGAGCCATTTAATCTAGCCCTTGATTAACTTATCGTCTGTCCACTTGTCCTACAGACATGTGCTAACATGTCATAATCGTCATAATTCTCATCAGCCTCAACTCACTCCCCAGCTTCCTGATTAGGGCCCTTTTCCCAGAAGGCCCCTGGTTAAAGCTTAATAATTCCCCTTAGCCTCACCCCAGTGTACCATGGGCCCTTCAATTAAACACAGAATATCTAACACACGCATACTGACTCAGGATGGACCCTACCTCCAGCTATACGCCATGCTGACAAGCTGCACTGTTCTTCGGTTTGCAGCAATTAGTCCCCTCTTATCAAACCCCTGGCACAGAGTGTGCTCTCCAAATGTGCTTGCTTGTTTTATTTTGTGAAGTGCCACCACAGCGCTTTGTGGACGGGGAGGAGGGATTTGTGTGGTACCGAATTCGGCATTAAAAACACAGCTTGTTGCTCGCTGCACCTTCAAATAGCTTTCCTCCCCTTTGTTTTATGTGCTTTTTTTGTACGACAGGACAATATCTGTCAGGAGTGCCACTCTTTTAATGCAATTCCCTCTCTTCGGCATCATTGTGAACAGCTGTCAACAGTGTTTCCCATTTATTTGTCGAGTGCTAGAAGGATGGGGGCCTAGCAGAATCCCCCAGTTCGTCAGCAAGCCCACCGGGGACTGTCTTCGCTCAGACTTCCCACGCGAGCTATGCGCGAGGTGGGAAGTAAATGCACTCGTTTCCCTTCCAGCTAGGCGCTGTTTACTTTTCAACACCTCCTTTGAGGGCCGCATCCCAGAGACCAGACAGCCAAGAGACGAGAGGGATGTCACTACACAACACCAATTTGTGGAGTAGTGGGTTCGGCTCTCCATGTTTATGAAGTCGTCCTCTGCCTCACGAGCACCCGTGTGATGATGAGATGTGCTGCCTCAAATAAGAATACCTCTGTCAGGATGAGCGAGCAGACCGTGTCCTTCTCACCTTAAATATGACTGTCAGGAGTTTGGGGATGCGCAGTGTTTCTCGTTGTTTTTGCCACTTGTGATTTGTCAAGAAATCAGTATACTCATTATCACTGTGTGGCTGCCTGAGAGCAGCAAAAGGATATATGTCAGGTGCAGAAACGAAGCAGAGAGGGACATGCGTGTGGCTGACATGTAGAGAAAGTGGGAGTGTTAAGATGATACCTGTGTAGATGTGAGTGTAGATGACTCAGTCAGCCCAGTCTCTACTGATGTTAAATTGTGACAATTAAAGGGACAGTTCACCCAAAAATGAAAATTCTTTGATTATTTTCTCACCCTCAAGTCCAAACCACATTGAACCCCATTGACTTTAATTGTATGGACAAAAAACAATGAGAAATTTTTTCAAAATAATTTACTTTATGTTTTACGGAATATAAAAATTCATACTGGTTTGGAACAACAATGAGGTTGAGTACATGACAGAATTTTAATTTTTATTGCATTAATATGAATGCTTTTAGACAACCCTACACTGTAAAAAATAAATCTGTAAAATAACAGAAAAAGTACTGGCAGCTTATTACACAGAATATTATCCTTTAATTTTACAGACATTTCTTTTAACCCTAAAACACAAGACAATGCAGTGTAAAATTCAAAATACTGGTAAAACACCTGTAAAAAAAAATAAATACGGAAAAATTCCTTCAATTTATGCAGTACATTGTGCCCTATTTTTACAGATTTTTTTAGTGTACATACATTAGATTTACTACTAGTATTAGAAAAAAATAATTACATGTATTATTCAATAAAACATTTTACAAGGTAAATGCAAACAGATTGCTTCATATGCAATTGTCAGAATGTTTTTATAATTTTCTAGCTATTTTTTAAAATGACACGAAATAATGAAATAAATATTAATATTAAATATGTTTAGTATTTAATATATATCTTACATATTATAGTATTTACTATATAAAATGTGTATTATAAAAAATATATATGTATATATTTATACATATAATTAAATATATTACATGTGTAATTTATTAATAAATGTTTTTATTTAATTTGTTTAATTTATTTAATTTATTTAATACAAAATGAAAAAGCAGCAGGAGATTAAAGTAAGAAAGAGGACTTTGAAAGAGGGCTGTGACATGTCCTGGGCCAGACTCGAACCAGGGTCCCCATGAGCGTAACAGCTCTTCATACATTGTGAGCGATAGCTACAAGACATATTGGCTATATTAAGGAGACAGAACCTAGTTAAAAAAAAAAAAAAAAACTTCTGTGAAGTAAAAAGTCCTATTAAATTTATTTTAGTCAGATCCACAATTATAGAGAAATTGTTTATTGTTGCTGGGATATAATTTCTGTCCTGTTTAAAATGTAAATTAGATGCGTGGGGGATTAGCTTCAGGTTTTTATCACGTTATGCTGCCAATTTAGCAATGAGATGACTGTTATGAACATAATGTTCTTTCCAGTGAATAGCAACATCATTTATGTTCTGAAATAACATGTCCAAATACATTGACTTTGTTTGAGCTGAGGTCATGAGGGAATCATTAGGTTCAGAACTGTCATTATGATACATATTTGCACACATAAATTTAAATCCGCTCCATTCATTCAAATCACCATCACTTTGGGCATTAGCTAACATTAGCGTGTATTGTTGTTCTAGACATTGACGTGTGTCAGGTGCTACCTGACTAGCCGCTGATGAGCTCACTGACCATGATCGTCGAGACTGTCAGGGGACCATGGACCTCCAGCAAGGAAACTTGACGTTCAGAGTCAATCAAATTAGCTCCTTCCAGTCCACTAGCCTGAGCAATGAACAAGCTGCCCAAACCCAATAGCTTGGAGCTGACGACATCGATGGAGCGATCTCACATGCACCTCATGGGGTAAGACATACATTGATAAATATGAACAATGCCATTGAAGAGTCTCCAAAGAATAACAGTCAGTTCAGCGTAATGACGATAATTCAGAGATATGCTTTCTTTCTCAGTGCCTTGAGCATTGTTTTGAAGCAAAGGTATCAAATTGGACTAATATTTGCATGAGACAGAGATGTTTTTGTAGTATTCAGAGAGCTCCACGGGCGCGGCCTCCTCATGTGACGACCAGACAGTGAAAAAAAAAAAAAAAGGATCAGTTCTACAACTTACGGCACAGGAATCCATTCCGCACAGACTGCTACTGTTTTGATGTTCATCTTCAACCGTTCCTGGTGTTTTAATAACCTGTGGAGGGCCACTTGTAAACTCTTGATGTGGGCAAAGTCAAAAATTTGTAAGATATTAGATATGCGCAGGAATATCAAACCAAATCCTCGGAGCACCAGGGTTTATTGCTTTCACATTTGCTTTCAAGATTTAGTCAAAGGTGCTCAATGAGAAAAGTACGAGAGAGACAGCTGGGAAGAAGCTTATCTGCAACGTAAGAGAGGGTATCTGCACACTCCTTGATATTTTGAAAAGAGCCATCAACACTCATTTCTGTCAGCTCGTGTGAATTCTCCTGAATGGCGTTTGCCTGCTCTAAATATCGTTATACACAAGAATAACAGCAGGAGAGAGACGTGGGGAGTCTCAGATACAGCTTATCGAAAGTACGTGTTTTCAGAGTTTTCGAGTCTCCATTAACCGATTGAATTATGTGCTAAAATAAATTCATTTTAACATAAAATGCATACTTTTCCTCTTCTATGTTTTAGTATCTCACGTCCTTTTGAGTTTGGTGGTGTTGAGGGGTTTTTTTATTTGGGGAGAGCAGCTAGTCGAGTCCAATTACCTTTTTCCTCTTTAAATCTGATAAAAATGCTGAAATAAACAGGTAACTCCAACCCCTATGCTGGTTTCCATGACAAATACAACATAAAGGTGGAGAACAAGAGGGGTTCTGTTCCATTAAGTCATTAAGTCCTTATAAAACCAAACTCTGAGAGCATCTTTAGCCCTGCTGCTGCCCTCGGGCAGAGAACCGCTGTGTTTGAAGATCAAAGTCGTAGAGGTGTGACTCTAGGTTTATATGTGCAGGGAAATTGAAAATTTCCCTAAACTAGAGGGGTCTGCATAAAAAAGTAGGCCGCAGCCCAGTAATACTTTTCAAAAACAGGAGCTGCACCTTTTTTTAGTGGGGTTCTCAGGGCTGAATAATACAAAGTGCACCTTCTGAACCAAGTTTTAGTGAGTAACTGACTTGCCTCAATAGACTTCAATTAGTAACTCAAATCTGATGTCCATCTGTAGGCTGTAGGTGTGTGTGTGTGTGTGTGTGTGTGTGTGCGCGTGTGTGTGTGTGTAAAATCCACCTACCACTATCAATGAACCGTTACAGAAAAAATTAAAACAAAAAAAG
This sequence comes from Spinibarbus caldwelli, assembly GCA_039654775.1. Classification (NCBI taxonomy): domain Eukaryota; kingdom Metazoa; phylum Chordata; class Actinopteri; order Cypriniformes; family Cyprinidae; genus Spinibarbus; species Spinibarbus caldwelli. The sequence continues at coordinate 14,838,385 of CM077232.1, forward strand.
CTACCCATAAGTGGTGTATTCATAATCTTCTATACACAATAATTAATAAATACTCTTAATGTGTAATTTCAAGAGAGATTTAACCAGCCATTTCCCAGAAGCTCACAATTATGGAACAATTTTCCGGGCTATTTTCAAATGGAATTGCAAATTGTATTTTCAATTGCGTTTTCCATATGTGGACGCATAAATTGTGACATAATCCAAATGCAATTGGAAATCTTGCATTACCGTTTGCATTTTCGCTTTCGCGAACGCAGTGACTGCCACATTTCAAATGAAAAAGCAAAGTCTAGTTGCAACTGTATTTCCCATGTCTTACGAGTTATGAGCCTGTCATATTTAAATAGCAATATTAATTACCACATTTGCTTTTTCACTCTCTCTGCGCCGCGCATATAACCTGCCAAAACTCAAATGGAATCGCAATTCCTTTTGCATTTGAATTTCCAATGTCTACATAGAAAGCTGTCAATCAATGTGAGGGGGCGGGACTAAACTAGGGGGCGTGTTTGTTTTGGACGACCGTGCCGAATGCTTTGATCAATGGAGGTAATCGGTAAAGCCTCCGTTAAAGGCAGCTGCCAGTCAGTTCGTGCCTGTGTTAACGAACAGACAGTGCAACCTTCTTGGCACAATACATAATTCTGTTTTTTTTTTGTTTTTTTTTCCCAAATACAGCGATTATCCCCTGATAACAGCGGGAAAAACAACGGTACGCACGATAGGTCAAAATTCACTATTACCCAAGCGCTTTTCACCTGTCTCAACATCTCTTACTGTTTCTCTCACTCTGATTGATGCAAATGAGAAAACAGACAATGCAATTATACACTTATTACAGTACATTTTATTCGTAAGCAAACAAAGTGCCAATCTATATTTATTTACTCATTTTCCACCTTACTTTATATTTTAGTCAACAGTTTTAATCCGTTATGGAGCATGCGTCCCGTGGCACCAAAGCTTCACCAAAAAGACTTTTTATTTTTGTCGTGATCTCTACATAACAAAAGTTGCTTTCTCGTTTTCACGACTTATTTTTCTCGTGATCTCAACATAACAAAAGTTGTTCTCTAAGTTACACAACTGCGCCGGCAGGTGGCAGTATAGAACTACTGATGGGGAGTTGTATACTGTCTCAACTATAGCCTGCTGTACGCGTTTGGGACAGAGGACCTTCTTCGTGATCGCTATAATTTATGCAGTTTATTACTGACATTTAATTAACTTATAAATGTTAAACATTAGTTCAGTGATGTTATACAGTGTTGTAGCCTTATCTTTTGTATTTTCTACATTTCTTTGTATTAAGCCACACACACACACACACACACACACACACTCACACACACACACACACACACACACACACACACACACACACACAACAACAACAACAACAACAACAACATCCCAAGCTTGTAACGCACACGATATCACAGCCTATCCTACATGACTAATAAAAATCACAAACAAATTATTATAATATATTATTTTATATAATTTCATTTTAAAAGAAGTGGGTAAATTGAATTAAAGTAAGCTGAATCCAAACAGTTTAAGATTTTTTACAATAGGCTCTTCTCTGCATTCTTATGAAGGCGCTCCGCTTGCGCTTGCGGTGTTGAATCCGTTGTTTTTAGACCATTTAAACATGTTAATTACACAAATAAAATGTTTAGCCTAACTCTGGACAAAATCAGCAGTCTTTGATTAGCCTATATTTATTTAATTTATTGAAAACATTATTTCTAAGTGAAGCAACATTTGCTGAAATGTCCACAAGAAGAGCGCACGGTCATCTGTCTATCATTTACGTTGAGTTTGGTCTTTTAAAAACACTCTCAAGTAACACATTAGACTAAATGTAAACTAAATTAAGAGAAAACAAGGAAAATTAAATCACGAGAAAACAAGGAAGAAAAAAATATATATAATATGCATGGCCGATTAGAACTTCTGTACTATTAGAGATTAAAAGAAAGGAATAAAATGTACTGTAATAAGTGTAGCTGTCTGTTTTCTCATTTGCATCAATCAGAGTGAGAGAAACAGTGAGAGATGTTGAGACAGGTGAAAAGCGTTTGGGTAATAGTGAATTTTGACCTATTGTGCGTAACGTTTGTGGCTCTGTTATCAGGGGATAATCGCTGTATTTGGGGTAAAAAAAAAAAAAAAAAAAAAAAAAAAAAAACAGAATTATGTATTGTGCCAAGAAGGTTGCACTGTCTGTTCGTTCACACAGGCACGAACTGATTGGCAGCTGCCTTTAGCAGAGGCTTTACCAATTACCTCCATTGATCAAAGCATTCGGCACGGTCGTCTGTGAGTGACATCACCTCCCAAAACAAACATGCCCCCTAGTTTAGTCCCGCCCCTCACATTGATTGACAGCTTTCAGTGTGAACATCGGAAATTCAAATGCAGAAGGAATTGCGATTCCATTTGAGTTTTGGCAGGTTATATGCACGACGCAGAGAGAGTGAAAAAGCAGACGTGGTAATTAATATTGCTATTTAAATTTGACATGCTCATAACTCGTAAAACATGGGAAATACAGTTGCAAATAGACTTTGCTTTTTCTTTTGAAATGTGGCAGTCACTGTGCGTTCGCGGAAGCGAAAATGCAAAGGGTAATGCAAGATTTCCAGTTGCATTTGGATTGTCACAATTTATGCGTCCACATGGAAACGCAATTGAAAATACAATTTGCAATTCTATTTGAAAATAGTCCGGGAAATCCTTCTATACATAATAGTGTAATACTGGAATATCAAAATTATTTAGATCTAGCAAAACATCATGTGGCTCATGTTGAAAGAGGAATGCAGTGTTTATGGTGTTTGCAGTAGCATGACTGTACTTCGTAACACTCAACTCTACTTGTGTGACTCACACTAACAAAATGACTCCCATGAGTGAAAAACACTCATTCAAAGTGATCGTATATAAAAGGGAAAGTGTTTAGCAGGGGAGGTTTTCAATGGCTCGGTCATGTTTGTCCTGAATAGGCGGTGCCAGCTTGGATTTCTTCCAGGAATTAGGCTTTTTGTTTGTGTCTATAGGCCAGAAGTGACAGCTATTCCTACTTGCTCAAAGTAAGCTTATACATTTGTCGTGAGAAAGGCTGTGTCTACGTCCACTCCACATGACATGAAAGTCTCAGTTTTGTAACAGGAAGCTCAACTGTACATAGACTTCCACATAAACATACTTTAAGAGAGGGGTGGTCTAAACAGCCAGGCAGACACAGAACGGAAGAGAGAAAAGGCCTGAGCTCAGCTTTAAGTAGAATTAAATACAGTGTGATGCTCCTAAAGAATAGTCTTAATTAAACTGAATTTGTGTGATGTTCTTTTTTTTTCCATTGCTCACAAACCTATTTAGAAACATAAGTTTGACACACTATGACAAACTTTTTTCGTATACCTCTCTGTAACAATTTTTTAACATAAAGCTGTATGCCCATCAATAAAACAATTAAATAAACCAGTTGCCATGCCTCACACCTGTGTCTGTGTCTAATTTATTAAGTTCTCAGTTCAGATCATGTGTATGGACCATTTGCAATGTAAACTGGTCATAATAAATTAAATTATTAGATATGGGTCGTTTCAGTTAAAGGCCAAAATCTATAATATGAAATTGCTAAAACATCAGTGAATGTCTCTTCAGTGTTAGGCCAAAAGTAAAAAAAAAAAAAAAAAAATACTCTTCTTGGTTCTTGGTGTAGTTTATAGACATTTATAGTTTATTTCTATAATTAACGTCACTATTGCCTCGTTTCTCGAAGCTTAAAGTTAAAAGTGAATCTCTACGTCACATTTCTCCAAACAATACTTTTCTTGTGCGTAAAACGTCAGTAAATTAACGTGAACCTTAAACCACTGGCTAATTTGTTATGTGCAGCTGTTTCTTGTTTTCCCCCACTTTATCAGAGACAAATGTACACAAATGTGTCGACATCAATGCATTTTCATCATTAAAAAATAAGTCTTTGTTAAAATAATCGTCTTAAAA